>BSBK01009080.1:0-353219 GCA_027943335.1 Chamaecyparis obtusa
TTATATATATATACATATATATATATATGTATATAGATATATATATATACATATAATATATATATACATATATGTATGTATATATATATGTATGTATATATATATATGATGTATATATATATGTATGTATGTATGTATATATATATATATTATATATATATATATATATATATATATATATTATATATATATATATATATATATATATATATATATATATATCCCACTAAGTTATTTTCCAAAATAAATATATATTAAGAACATATAGATCTAAAATACTTTACATATTTTTTTGACAGACAAAATTATACTTAAGGCCTAATAATACATAATCTTAAGACATAATAGGACCCTTAAGACATAATAATACCTAATACTTTCAACATATAATACCTACCCTTAAGACATTTAGTAGGACCCTTAAGACTTAATAGGATGTCCAATTATAAGACCCTTAAGACCCAATATTTGAACTAATAGTACCAATTAAGACATAATCCTAGACTCTTACTGACCTAATAGGACCACTTAAGACCTAATTGGACCACTTAAAAATTAATTTAGTCCACCAAATAGGACCTATTAGGACCTTTAAGACCTAATAGGACCACTTAAGACCTAATTGGACCACTTAAAAATTAATTTAGTCCACCAAATAGGACCTATTAGGACCTTTAAGACCTAATAGAACTTAATAGGACCGAATAGTCCACCATTACGACCCAATAGGACCTAATTAAGACCCTTAAGACCCAATATGACCCAATAAGACCCTCAAGACCTAATATGACCCTTAAGACCCAATAGGACCTAATTAAGACCCTTAAGACGAGCATAAAACCCTTAAGACTAGGTTAAGACCTAATTAAGACCCTTAAGACCCTTAAGATCCATGAACCCCTTTCCAGATTATTATATTTTCACCATTTCTTTTAGTATAATTTATATAATGTTTTTCCCTCCCTAGTTATGGAAATTTACATTCAAACTCTAGTAAATTGATTTAAAATTTATCAAGGAAAATTATTGTCACTTAAATCTAGGTAGATTTTGGAAATTTGTATTAAATTCATTTTTCTCATGTGTGCTTTTAAATATGTACATAAATATGCATTCAAATTATTAAATATGCGTGCATGAATTAGGTCTAGTACCATGATTGAATACATGTGTAAATGCATGAATTTAAATTATGTTTAAATATTTAAAAATATTACATGTACATATGTAAATGCATGAATTTAAATGTTTAAAAATATTTAATTTATATATATAAATGTGTTTGAAAATTAGTTCATGTGTGTTTGAAGTATGTACACATGTAAATCAAGTTATCTTTTATATATATATATTTATATATATATATATATATATATATATATATATATATATTCGCTACAAGTAGGCACATGCAAACATACATACATTCATTAGAAAATCAATTGATATATATATATATATATATATATATATATATATATATATATATATATATATATATATATATATATATATATATATATATATATATATATATATATATATATATATATATATATATATATATATAACCTTTATGTGCACATCATTCATGGCTTCTAGTGGTTCAGATCATAGTGTCCATAATAGTCAAGGATCACGAGCTCCTCAGACTAGCATGGTACCCAGGTCCCACAAAGTAGAGATAGTCGTAGAGATGAGACTATCTCTAGGATGAAAGCCACTCTGATTGTGTTAGAGCGGATATTGCAAAATACTACTACTCTTCCTAATAGGGAGAAATTGACATCTATATGCACTGAGCTCATGAGTATGATTCAGAAGGCTGAATCATACAATCCATATGATGATGTATCAATTGATACTTTTTATTATAGCCTCTCTAGCACTATCATAGGGATAGTGGGTTGGAGGATAGTTGATTCAGATGTTTTAGTCACTTAAGTTAAGAACATGTTTGGCACCCATTACATCGATAAGAGGGTGGTTCGAACATATAGGGTCAAAAAATGTACAGATGACTTAGTGACCCCTTTTATATATCCTAGATGGTTGGCAGCTCATCATATGTGGCCCCAAAAGGATGAGGGTGCCAAATAATTATTTGTTAAGTATCATTTGGGCTATGATGTTGACGACACTAATTTACCTCCACATGATGGTCAGGGTTAGGGGGAGATATTAGGATAAGTGTTGACAACCCGATATACCACATCCCCCTAGTAAGAGGGCATTGGTGGGTCAAAACCTTTTGGTTCTTCTAAAAGGTTTGGAGACCTACATTGGAGATGGGCAAGTTGCAGTTGAGGACAATGTTTAGATATGTATTATAGCATTTCCACCATCGCGACTCAGGTCAAGGAGTTTTTTATCTAATCGTGTGGGTAGGTACATGCTTCAATCATAGATGAGTGTAGGTGTATCACCTTCTAGTCCATTTTATGACCCGTACATCAGATTTGATCTTCCTACTCCATATGAGATAGGATGACTACCCGACGATCGTATGCGTGAGATTAGCTCTATGTTAGTCAATGATCTCCTAGCTGCTTACCAGAGGATTTCTACATTGCATAGGATTGAGCCGCGTGATATGCCTACTTTCATTGGAGGACAGTGTCGTAGATCCTCCATAGGTAGCAGTCCAGGACAGGGCTCAGATGCAGAGGCAGGTACCTCTAGATAGAGTGTGGATGATCTTACACCACCTCCACAACATACACAGACTCTTGCATAGTAGACACAGGCTGCAACCTCACGATTTCACAGTGGATTCTCATATTTACTTATGGATGAGGCCATTGATCCTGATGTGGTGTCCTTTCTCTCTTTTGAGTTATCCAACCTTGGACGTGCATTACAATAGGTAAGAAACATGATTTAATTTCAATTTATAAAGATATATGTACATATAGTTCTATATTTAAATTTAAATTTATTTAAACCTGGTACAGGACATTGCAATGGGTGTTGCATATGGAGATTTAGAGGAGCCTGCTAATTCGATTCATCGGGATACAAAGCTAAAAAATAATTTAAAAATTAAATTTTATAATTTATTTGTTGAGTTCTTAAATCTGTACATTTTAATTTAAGCTCAAGACATTATATATATATATATATATATATATATATATATATATATATATGTCTGTGTATGTAAATTTATTTATAAATTGTTATATGTATTTACATTTACAGACTCTGGTCCAGCAGGACGAGGATCCACACAGACCCGGACATCTAGCACATGATGGTGTTCATTGACTTAGTTGATGTGTTCATAGATTTAGATCTGTGGAATTGATTTTGATCTAGAGTACACATGTACTAGAGATTATTTATTTCTAGACATTTATGTTGATCTATATATATAGACATTTACATTGATATATGTTATGTTGATCTCTAGATATGTTTTACATTGATCTAGATATATGTTTTACATTGATATATAGACATTTGTACACACACACACACACACATAGATATATATATATATATATATATATATACACACACACACACACACACACACACACACACACACACACACACACACACACACACACACACACAATTGTATGTTGATCTATTTACATTGATACATGTTTGGATTTTGTGATATAGACATTTACATCGTTCTACATGTTTTATTTTTTATACATGTTGAAAATATGAATTGGTCTATATCCATTTACATTGATGTGTACATGTTTGATTTTTGTGTATCTATGTACATATCTAATTGAAGCCAAAAATTAATTGATCTAACTGATTTTCATTCTAATCTTGAGCTAAATTAAAATATGACCCCTTAAGCCCTATTATGCACCCTTAAGCCCTATCTAGATCAATTAATTGAAAACTAATTAAAAAATCTAACTGAACAATCTTTAATCAATTGAAAGTTAAAATTAATCAAGCTAGATAATCTATCATTAAAATTTTAACTAGAATCAATCTTTAAAACCTAACTTTAAAATTAATCTTTAATTAATGTTCAATCTAATCAATCTTAGAAATTCAATCTATAGGTAGAATCAATATAATCAATTTATTTAATATAGATCAATTAATTGAAACCTAACTAATCAATCTTAAGACCCTTAAGACCTAATATGACCTAATAGGACCCCTTAAGACCTAACATGACCTAATAGGACCCTTTAAGACCTAACATGACTAATATGACCTAATAGGACCCCTTAAGACCTAACATGACCTAATAGGACCCCTTAAGACCCAACTTGACCTAATAGGACCCCTTAAGACCTAACATCACTAATATGACCCCTTAAGACCCTTAAGACCTAACATGACCTAATAGGACCGCTGAAGACCTAACATCACTAATATGACCTAATAGGACCCCTTAAGACCTAACATGACCTAATAGGACCCTTTAAGACCTAACATGACTAATATGACCTAATAGGACCCCTTAAGACCTAACATGACCTAATAGGACCCCTTAAGACCTAGCATGACCTAATAGGACCCTTTAAGACCTAACATATCTAATATGACCTAATAGGACCCCTTAAGACCCTTAAGACCTAACATGACCTCTTAAGACCCTTAAGACATAACATGACCTCTTAAGACCCTTAAGACCTAACATGACCCCTTAACACCTAACATAACCTAATAGGACCCCTTAAGACCTAACATGACCTAATAGGACCCTTTAAGACCTAACATAACTAATAGGACCTAATAGGACCTCTTAAGACCTAACATGACCCCTTAAGACCTAACATGACCTAATAGGACCCCTTAAGACCTAACATGACCTAATAGGACCCTTTAACACCTAACATGACTAATATGACCTAATAGGACCCCTTAAGACCTAACATGACCCCTTAAGACCCTTAATACCTAACATAACCCCTTAAGACCTAACATGACCTAATAGGACCCCTTAAGACCTAACATGACCTAATAGGACCCTTTAAGATCTAACATAACTAATATGACCTAATAGGACCCCTTAAGACCTAACATGACCTAATAGGACGCCTTAAGACCTAACATGACCTAAAAGGACCCCTTAAGACCTAACATGACCTAATAGGACCCTTTAAGACCTAACATGACTAATATTACCTAATAGGACCCCTTAAGACCCTTAAGACCTAACATGACCCCTTAAGACCTAACATGACCTAATAGGACCTCTTAAGACCTAACACATGACCTAATAGGACCCCTTAAGACCTAACATGACCTAATATGACCCTTTAAGACCTAACATGACTAATAAGACCTAATAGGACTCCTTAAGACCTAACATGACCTAATAGGACCTCTTAAGACCTAACATGACCTAATAGGACCCTTTAAGACCTAACATAACTAATATTACCTAATAGGACCCCTTAAGACCCTTAAGACCTAACATGATCTAATAGGACCTCTTAAGACCCTTAAGACCTAACATGACCTAATATGACCCCTTAAGACCTAATTAAGACATAGTACAGATGATCAATCTATTCTAATCAATTGAAAAAAGAATCAATATAATTTAAATTTAAATTCAATTTACCTAGAATCAATCTAATCAATTTAATATATCTAGAGTGGAATTATTCTTGATCTATTCTAATCAATTGAAAAAAGTAATGGAAGTTCTAATTGAAATTAAAATTAAAGTAGAAAGTATTGAAAGTTCTAGAATCAATTAAAATCAAATTTACCTATCTAATCAATCTAATCAATTTAGAAATATAGACTGGAAAAGGTATTTATTGAACTCTCTTGGTCTAATCAATTAAAACTCAATTAAGGTTTAATCAATATAAATTCAATCTAATCATAAATGTCAAATCATTTATAGTCTATAAGTTTCAAATAGGATTTTTAAGTATGCACAAATTAAAATCCTTCAAGTTAAAGCTCCTGATACATGTAGTCTGGATCCTCTCTATCCTTTATTATCTCCAAAAAAAATTCATACTCTTCAATAGGCAACTTCCACTTTTGGTTTCCATGTGACCCTTTTTTTGGCACAGTTTCAAATTGTAATTTTGTCGCTATAACCAAGTGACTATAATGTAGAACTCTCTGTCCAGGCATGGACTCAATAAATTGAACTCCATTTTTGTCGATCTTAGCTTGTTGATAATAGGTTCCTTCAATAACAACCGAACCAGTCAAATATTGTTGTCCATCACCATCGATAATTTCTTCAGGCAACTTGTGTTTTTCATTGGTGCATCTTAGAAGATAATAATCTACACAAACTGCATTCTCAGGATCCACAACCACAACAAAAATATCACCTGTATAATTTATATTTATGTACAATTTGTTATTTATATATATATACACACATAGAAACATGCACATGTAATGTAACTAGAAATCAGAAACATGCACCTGTAACAACTAAATTAGAAACACGTTCTAGTCAGTTGAATATATAGGATCATGGATGTCTATGTCATTGTCATCATCTTCATAAGGAGGCATTCTGATTAACTCTTTTTGATCCCATTGTGAAACATATCCATTTTCAATATTAACAAATTGACTCGTTGTGTTGTTGTTAAGACAATCTTCACAAAAGCATGATTTATCTCTTAGTTGAATCAGTGGAGGCTTGTGTTGTCCTGTAGTCATCACTTGATGCAAACTTCTAATTCCAACAATTGATTGACAATTGTAAGGATTCGATCAATTGATATTTGGATTGGATGGATTGATATATCTCAGTTTGAAATTATGAAAAATGTGAAATGCAATATATATGTCATACATTGTGTGTGTGTGTGTGTGTGTGTGTGTGTGTGTGTGTGTGTGTATATATATATATATATATATATATATAACAAGTTAAAACACATGTGACAGACCTATAATATGTATAGTTTTTTGAATTTGAGTTTGAATAATAAAAGTTTTAAATTTACATGTCACTTCCTAAAAGTAACGTTTGTTGTATTTTGTGTCTTGAGTAGCGAAATGATTTGGACACCATTCAACAATTTTCTTTGAATTCTCTATCATGTTACCTAGAGATGTATTTTTAACAATTTAGTATATATATACATATATATAAATTAGTTTATTTCTAAGAAAATGAAGATTAAAGAACATGTGTGGGTGAACCCACAATAGTGGGTTACACTTTTTTGCCTGAACAGACACTGAACTCTATATTTTGAAAAAAAAGAAAAGATTCGGATGCATATTGTTGTTAAACCGTTTGAAATCAGAAGATGAAGTAAATTATAGTCTTTTAAGATTTTTTGTCTAGATTCTAAATATATTTTTTATTTTTATTTTTTAATTGATTTGAATGATTTTTTCTTTCTCCCACGAAAATTGGTATGTTGCTGAAAATGTCATTTTCAAAGAGTTACATTATTTTCATAGAACATAACTTTTTTTCTAAAATAGATATCAATGTGATTCTTTCAAATTTATTTTTTTAACATCCATACAGAGGGAATGAAATTGGTTTGATGACATTATCATGAATATTTCATATTTTATTAATGTTTGAAGTTGACTAAACTGTAATTTTGACATACCTTGACTACATAGCTTATACCTTGTCATGTATTTGTCCAATTTCATTTTTATTTTTTTTTATAGAAAGATAACTTCAATACCTAGGGCATAGATATTTTTTAGATTTTTTTTCTTTCATTTACTATTTTTCCATAACTGTCAAACATAGAGGTAGACATACGGTGAAATATCTATGTTTAGTTAAACTAAAAATACAAAGTCATAATAAAATTAATATATATTAACATTATAATCATTGGGAAAATTTTTCTTAGTAGTACCTTACTACATAGATAGTTTTTTCAAATAGATTCATTTGATTTTCCAAAAGTTAAATTCGAAGTGATTTTTTGTTAGCATTTTCATAAGTGCGAAGGAGACTCCATTATAGGTATGAATGAGGAGTATAGATGTTATATCAATGTTTTTTTTATCTAAGAGGCTTTGACCTAACCATTTGTAATGAAATCCTTCAAATAGAACCTCTCAAGGCTTAAATCATCATATTTTATTAAAAATCTGTTATTTCAGTAAAAATCAGCATCTCTTAAAAAGTGTAACCCACTATTGTGGGGTCACCTGTGTACATGTAATGTAAAGTTAAATAGGAGCAAGTAAACAAGTTGAATACCAAATGTATATAACATACCTTGAATTTCATGTTGTCGGAGTGCACACTTCACACATGCTCCTGCTCCATCATGCTCTTCTTTTCCATGTCCACTTTCAAAGAAGTTCCAAATAAACTTAACGTTGTGTCTAGCATGTTGCATGGCTAACCAATTAAAGACTTTTGCAGACTTAAATTGACCTACAATTTAAATTTACAAAAATGTACAATTTTAATATCTAGAATTGAAAAAATTTAAAAGAAAATTTATAATGCACGTACTTACCTTTACACCCATCAGACCAGATCCAATGTTGTGAAGCATTTATTTCATGACTCACAAGATTGTTGAAAAACATGCTGAAACAATGAGCCACGTAGCTCCTATCATGAACCATGTCATCACTAATATAGAAATGAACCTCCTTGATGATAATGCATTCATTTTAATCTATACTAGAGTCTATCTCATCCAAATCAAATTGTGCATGTCTATACGTCACATGCACAAATATTGCAACTTGATCAGAATGATAATATTGACTTTGGAGCTCTTTTTGAGGGGGAAATGTATAGTTCTCCGCAAAATCTACAACTGAAAGAATACAACTAGGTGGGAAATAATTTTTGGAATCACGAAACTGTTAGCTTGCCATTGTGCACCATGACAATGTTGGATATGTGGATAAACCATAGATCAAAATCTGTCCATGAACTGAAGGTAAGGTAATTCATTGTCTTTTAATCCAATTTTTTTTATTCACCTCTTGTCTTCGTTTGGTATATCTCATATTCAAATCTCTTCCACTAGACTGGTGTTGTAACATCAATATTATCAAATTATAAAGGAAATTTTTGTAAATTTCCATAATTATTGTATTCATTATTTATACACTAGACATTGAATTCATCTAAATCTTCTGATTTATCACATAAAATGGACTTTACAAATTATGTACTTCCAGTAACCATATCTAGATTAAGTATTTCCATAACCTTTTTATATGATTGCAAGTATAAGTGAAACTCAACATGATTTTGACAAAAACATGTTTCATGAACCTTATTTATGCATACGAAGCAAGGGCACAACATCTTAAACATTCTCTGACCTATTTTCACATCTGAAAATTCATGCTTGAATGCTTCAAATAATTCACTTTGTGTAGTATCGACAAAATGTTTTGGATGTGAAACCTTCATACTGGTCTCTTCATCATTCATTTGTATAGTGTCCCTTCTATTGGAAGAAACATGAGAGTTGTTGGTCCAAAAATCAATGACCCATCTTCTTACATCTTCAAAAATTTTGTCTTTATGAGGAACTCTACAAATCTATACCCAATTCTTTTCAATGTCCATATCCAACATATTTCTCTTCCTAATATATCTCTGAACAGTTCTTTGAGATACCTTGAGTAAATCAGAAATTGCTCAAACTTGATTTCTATGTGTCAATTTCTTAATGGTAATCATAGTCATCAACACTCTTCTAGCCGCAGTTGAATCTGGTCCTCTATGATCTTCCCTGTTAACAACGTTCAATGCATCTTGTAATTTTTGAATTATTGTCTCTTTCACTTTACCTCCTACAATTTTTGTATTATCAATACGTAACAACTCCAAAACTAGAGTCATTTCTTTTTTGTTGAATAACTTTGCAAATAATTATGCTTTTCCCACCAAAGATTTACTCTCAAAATATTCCATCCACATATTTTTTAGATGCAATTTAATATTTCTTTCATGTACCAGGTGTTCTGGTGCAATTTGACTAATAAGTGATTCTTCAATCATGTCCATCAAATTCTTCATTGCAGGACAATATGTATACTTCGACTACTACCAATATCCTCCCCTAGTTGAGTTGCGCCTTCTACATCGATAGGTTCTTCTTCAACATCAACTGGTTGCTCTTCGACAAGTTTTGTATGACCTTTCATTTGGTCATCCCTTTTACGATCATATTTTCTTGTTCTAGTCCTTTTATTTCCCATTGCTCAAATATCTAAGCAAGAATTTTTTTATTGTTTTACTCTTTCGTCACTGAAAAAGTTGCCTTCACACTCCTTTGAAAATAAATTTTTTTGAAATTGCCTCGAAAAAATGCCTCCTAGCTTCAAAAAATCCTTATATATCCTAAAATAAGAATTAAAATTCTCAATTGATATATATATTTTAAAATAAATAAATTTTATATATAGCCTTCAAATTGAAAGGGTGGGTCACCCACGCGACCGCTCATGGGGGGCCGACCCCTTAGGGTACTTGGTTGAGTAGGACTCAGCTGAGTCCTACTCGGTCGAATCATCCTAGGTGGCATGCCAAGTTGGCAACCAAACCTTCAAAAACACCAAAAATGCAAAATTTTGCACTTTTGGTGTTCTTTTCTCTTCTGCAAATAAAAAATTTCACAAAACTAAAACTACCATTTTCTAGATCTCGGAACTACGATTTTGGACATATAAATTTTATATTGTTTCCATTAGAAAACATTAAACAAATTTGCAAAAAAGTACATGTAGGTATACAAAACTTTGAAAAGTCGTTGATTCGGTAAATATAAAAAAATACTAAATCAATTAAAAAAAAATTAAAATCATATACAACACTAGAGAAGATAATCTTCTTCAAGAATATATAATTTATTTGATTTTTGGTATATTTTTTATAGGGGAAAAGTGGCGGGAGACAAAAATTATTGATTTCAGGTAAGTTTGACTTTGAATACTTATAATGGGAAAATTATAGATAAAAAACACTTCTTTCTTTTTTCTTGCACTAGATATACATGTCATCTAAAACATATTTTGAAATTGGAGGAAAAAACAATATTTTACTTATAATGATTTGACGAGAAGTAAACCCCTTGATTTGCAGTATTTTTCAGGAAATAAAAAATAGACCTAAAAATTTAAAAAAATATATTATTTTTTGTCCAAAATAATTTTTACAAATAATAGGCATAAAATTGATCCCATTTCACACATTTCATCAGTTTACATCATCTTCAAATTCTAAATATAAATGTGACTTTTATGCCCTTGAAGTTTTTCAGTTTTGGTGTTGTTAGCCTTTTCCTTTGTAAAAGGGTGACAACTTAATTGTGCTTTTACCCATGACTATTATTTAAAGGAATTAATTACCATTTTAAAAACTTGTGCAAAGAGATTATTTGTCCTTCACACTAATTCGAACATCAAGAAGCATTTGTGAAGTGTTGTCCTTATGTTTCTTGTCTGATTGGCTTTCTGAAAGAGAAATTAAAATAAATTAGACTAATTTATGCATTATGTATTTAATCATCTTGCATTGATAGGATTGAATGGTTGGTAGTTTATCTAAAAGATAAAATACTGCCTCACAAACTTGTACATAAGGGTTTGAGGAGGGGTGACTTTGTGCCCAATAAGGATAAGGGACTGGTCTTATTCATAAATATATAAATTTCAGATAAAATTACCTATTACTTTTGGTAGGAGTAGATAGATAGCATAGAAGTGGAAGTACAAATAAAAGCTAATCATAGATTTATTAGGAAGAAAGAGTTTTAGGAGATATAAAAATAAACAAAGTAAAGTAGGAGACAGTATCATAAAATATAAGGATTGTTATCCTACATTTTGTCACCACAAAATGTAGGTAACAGTACAAAACTTTTGAATTTATTTTTGCATTTCTCTATGTTAATTCGCTATTTAATTAGCCAATATTGATCAATCAATTGATCTCAATATGTTTAGCGAATCCTTTTGTTGAAGGCTTTTGTCAAGTCTTTTTCATTTTTCAGTCTGTCTTCCTATACTTGATTTTTGAATCCTTCAGTGTATGTTGTTGTGTTTTCAAGTGTGTGTTTAGTCTTTTTGATTCGCCCAATCTCTTGATTTTAGTTTTCCCTTTGATTTGATCTATCTTAAGGCTTCATCAGACTTATCAGTCAAAAGATATGACCATTTAAATGCCCAAAAAGTGGACTCTCCAAGCTCAACTACATATTTAAAAAATAGATGTTATTTTCTATAGTTGAGTTGTGTATGCACCCTAAAATGGTCGCCTAGACTTTGGGCCCCATTTATTCAATTTATCAATCCTGAATCATTTTTATCAATAATCAATATTTTCAACAATATCAATTTCTTGATCAAATCTTAATTTCGATCATATATTGGATTTTTATCCTTGGGCTAACCATTTATCCTAAGTCTTTATTTAATTAAAAGGAATATTTCCTCCCCTTTCAATTAAATAAAAAGCCCCACTTTCCTCTTATCCTAAGTTGCACAAATAAAACATTATTCCTATTTTATAAAAAGGGAAAAAGCACTTTTGTCTCACATGAGGCTCAAAAGTCAACACTTCACTTTCATTGGAGGATGTTTGTGCACATGGATTGCTCCTCTTTCAAGCTCCACCGCTGATTAAGATCTTTTTGCCTCTTAATCTCCATGGTCCATTCCTTTGCATTTCTTATAAAAGGAGAGCTCTCTCCTTCATTTGCATATCCTTGTTTTATGCTATTGTTATGCTGCAGGTTTTGGAGCTCTCTTTAAAGACATCCTTGCATCCAAGCTTTGAAGACATTGTTGTTGCATTTCATTTAGATTACTTTCATAGTTGTATTCATGGCATTCTTAGTGTAGATTTCCTTTTATGCCATCTCACATAGTCTAAATAGGAAGGATTTGTAATCTATTGCTATTTCCTTTCATAGATTAGATTTCTTTTCAAGCATTGCATTGTTATCATTTAGCTTAGCTTGCACATTCATACTAGTTGCATTGCATTTCATTTCCATATTGATTTCATTGGAGATATTGGCATTCTTGCCCTTGTCTTCATTGTGAATCTCTCATTGTATGGTTGACTAGCAAGGTCACTTTCTTGTAGCTCTAGCTGAGAGCAAAACTCATAGTCCCTTGCAACTCCATGCATAGAGAGCTATGAGCCGCTTTGTGAGGCCTCACTCTTGAGCAACCTTGCAAGTAATGGTTCATAGAAGTGCATATTTTAGTGTGTACATTTCTGGCGCCCACCGTGGGGCAGAGTAGATAGCTTTGTCTTTTTATTTGATGCATTTTTCATCATTTTCGGATTAACTGTCGGAAAAATCTGTGTCTCTGGTTTTCTGTCTCAGATTATCGCGCGACACTTCTCAGAAATATCGCGCGATATACTTCCTGTCTTGGCGCGATACTTCGCTCGGAAAAAGTATCGCACGCCTATAGCGAAGTCTATCGCCTGGCATCGGGCGAAGTATCGCCTGGCATCGTGCGAAGTATCGCTCGACTGGGGAAGTATCGTCCGACTATAGGAAACTGTGTCGCGCGATACTGTTGGAGACTGAGAAACATCGCCTGGTCTGGCAGAGACTTGCGCTTTCAGTTTTTTTGTCCGAATTCGACTATTTTAGCTTGCTGTTTTGTTTTACTTTGTTTAATTAGGTCTAACCTGCTTTTTTTAGCTTGAATCCATTAGATTATTGCACATTTACATTTGGATTTTGATTTTGCTAACATTGTGGGCCTAACAAGTTGTGTTTGTAGGTGCTCTCCTTTGCTTAAAAATTGCTAAAAACGCATGTCAAAGAGGGCTACTAACAGTTTTTGCAGGGCTGCCCAAGCATAAAAACAAAAATTTTTTTTTCCATTTCTTGCTTATTGTTATTTTCCTTTCATTTGTGGCATTTACTAATTGTATTAGGAATCTTAATACCTTGTGAAAGGGATTTTGAGGTGGTAGGAGAAGTATGCTCTTCACCTTTAGGTGAATCAGAAAATCTTGACCCATCTTAAGGTTTTGGAAGCAAGGGGGTAATTGATCTCTTTGCTTGGTGTGTTTGGGAAAAATTCTTGAGATAGGGGAGTATGCTCTTCACCCTTGTGGTGAATCAAAAACCTTGAACCTCAAGTGTTGATCCATTTTGTTTAGTTTAGGAATCCTTTAGAGGGCCTGCTCTTGAGCAATCAAGAGGAACGACTCAAGTGGGGACAACCTTGTCATCATTCTCCTTGGTGGCAAGTGATTCCAACTCACTATAATCTCAAGGCTATCAAGGACACCAAAAACCTTGATAGACATAACACTTGTCTTCGCTTGATGTAAGTACTTGTGGGATTGTGACCATGAGGAAAACATTGAGCAAGAATGCTTAAGGTACTCTTGAGGCCGCGAGGTCCTAGTCCTTTAAGAGGAGCAAGAGGGGTGTTGTGAACGGAAATCCTTATTAAGAACCATTAGATAGAAGCCACCCTCTTTTAGCCGCTTATCTTCTTAGTGCAAGGATTGATCCAAGTGGTTTACCCGGATCACCTTAAGATACTCACCATATGTGTCCCTTTGGTTGTGTCATTTTGACATTTCCATGACAAAGCCAATATCTCTTGTGGGCAACCACTTGGTGTGAGGCAAGGGGGCATCAAGTTGTGGGCTAAGTTGGTAAGTATTGAGCCTTGTCTTGTAGGTAGCAATTGCTTGATTTGTCTTCGATTGTGTGATACCAGTGTAAACGTTCTCAACATACAAACAATCGGTAGCATTCATAGGGTGCTTTTTCAATTTTGATATCACAAGTGTTTGTCTTGACAAGGTTGCTTTTGCCCTTGTTTCAAGTGCTTGAAGACATGTTTGATCATTTACTGTTTGCAAACCTGTCCAAATGTTGTTGAATTTGTGACTGAAACCAAGAACATCAACCCTTAGACTGAAAATTTTGACCAAACAGACCCAAAAACGCAAATTTCACACAATTCTGGTCAAGAGTTGAATAATTCTGTAACAGTATCGTACCCTGTAAGGCGAAGTATCGTGCGATACTTCGCACATGCTAGAAATATCGCACCCTTTGAAGAGAAATATCGCGCGATAGTTCGCCCCTGACGGACTATCGCCCTGCCTGCCTGGGGTATATCGCCCTATAGTATTAAGAAGTATCGCCTGTCTTAAGGCGAAGTATCGCACGGGTAGAGGTTTATCGCCCCAGTAGCCTGGAGTATATCGCCTGACTCATTTTTGTCGTGCTTAAATTTTGGTCAGTTTCAGTTGCTGTCAATTAGGCCAGGTCTTAGAACAGGCTTCTCACCCTGACGTTTGAGATCTGTCTTGACTCCAAATCTCTGGTTCTTAGTTCTTCGGGATAGCATCATTTGGTTTACAAAGTCACTTTGGAATAATTGTCAAGTTAGAAAGCCATTCTTGGTGCCAAGGTTCATCTTTAAAATTGTTAGCTATATTCTGAGAAAATTTCAGTTCTCTTATTGTCCAAATCGCTTTCATTTTCAATTATCTTTCGGCCTAGTCCAACCTCCTGATTCAAAAGTGCAAGGGTAGTCACCCTTTGATTTGAAGCACCTCTTTGATAGTGTTGGTAAAGCCCCCTTTCTTTTCTTTTTTTCATCTTTCTTTGGACAATAGAGGATTTCGATTATCCTAGTTTGGTGTTGACACTTTGAAAGGTCACCTTATCATCGAGAATATTTCTCTTTCATGTCAGTTACGACAAGGTACCAAGTTAATCAAGGGAAGCGACCCCCTGTTGCCTTTAGCCAGTTACCACCTATCAAGACCCGTCGACAACCTAAGGGAAAAGGACCCCTTTTTGACCAATCTCCTAAGAGTGAATCCGAGGTTTGTTTCAATCCGGGAGCTAACCCTAGTGAAGTGAGCACCTCTTTCATACCACTTTCATCAAGCATGGACATGAGTTACACTTTCACCCGGCAACAAAGAAAAGCCATGAATCAAACTCTCGAGGATATCTTTCAACGACACAGAGGAGAGTATGGTGGTTCTTCTCATGCCAGTCCACCCGGGTCACCTCCTAACAACGCGAGGTATTTTGATGCTCAACAATGAGCTGAAAGACAGCATAAGTCAACCCACTCAGATTCAGGGTCACAACACAAAGACCAGAACAACGAATCTAGTGATCACCACATCAACACAGCTAATGCAATAAGGCATTCAAGACAAACCTCCCCACTTAAGGACACTTCTCGATATGCAAATACAAGATTAAGAAGCATTGAGAGAGAGAAGCAAGCCTACTTAGATGAACAGGCTGCAAAAAAGGAAAAATTCTGACAACTAGAGGAAGAGGAACGTGCATTGTTGGATATACAGAAAAGAGTCGCCCAAGAAGAAGAAGATAGACTCTATGCACAACAACTCCAAAATCGATCTAACAGGAGGGGAGCCAATAGTGGGACCAACTCGCCCCCATCTACCCCTTCCCCTAGCCCTCGAAGAAGATCAAAGACACCCTCACGATCCCCAAGTCCTAGAGGAAGAAGGACTTCAAGATAAGAATATCATAGGAGACAATCGTCTCATAGACATTCAAAGCAACCCTCCCAACGGGCACATCATGGCTCACAACATGGAGGCAGTTATGCTAAATCTGATCATATGGACTTCATGACTATGCAACAAGAACCATCCTTTCAAGCCTATGTGGAGCAATACGTGGAACAAAACAAAGACCAATTTTTGGAAAGTCTTATCAACAAAGGCGCCAAAGTTCCATATAACTTTGATATTCACCAAAAAATCAAGAAACAGAATCCTTCAACTGATGAGTTAATCTTACAAATGCAAAAGGATATAGACAGAATGAAGGCTCCCAAGAGTACATTTCATTTGGACTCCATATGTCCTAATCCCATTGACAAAAGTGTGGTGATGGTAGAATTTCCTAAGAAAGTTGAATTCCCAACATACGACAAATATGATGGCACGGGTGACCCTCATGACCATGTTCGACAATTCTACATAATGAGCTTTTCCTTTCACCACGAAGACTCCTACTTGCTGAGATTATTCCCAAGGAGTTTAAAAGGTCAAGCCATGGAGTGGTTCACCAACCTTTCCCCTCCAGTAAGGACATTTAGAGAACTTGTCCAAAGATTTGTGCAACATTTTGCTTACAATTTATCTAGGTCGGTCACCATGCTTGATTTGTGTAAACTTAAGCAAAATCAAGGGGAATC
This sequence comes from Chamaecyparis obtusa, assembly GCA_027943335.1. Classification (NCBI taxonomy): domain Eukaryota; kingdom Viridiplantae; phylum Streptophyta; class Pinopsida; order Cupressales; family Cupressaceae; genus Chamaecyparis; species Chamaecyparis obtusa. Next base: position 17,119 of record BSBK01009080.1, read on the forward strand.
TTTTGTCACCTTTTTGCAACGATGGAGGCGATTGTGTTCGAAATACCCAAGGACAATCCCTGAAGAAGAAAGAATTGATATCATTGTGAACAATCTAATACCAGAACTCAAGTATGAAGTCAAGAAGATTCCATTTAATTCTTTTGATACTATGGTAGAGGTGGCATGTCGCATTGAGGATGTCCTAAAAGAACAAGGAATTTTGGCTAAACCAACAAATAACAACAATAGCCAAAATAACAATACTAATGGTAACAAGGACAAAAAGAACTCTTTTTGGAACAAAAATAAGCAAGTCGTCAACGACGGAGTTGTTGATTCATCTCAAGTCAAAAATGAAGGAGTTCTTAATCTCTCTCATGCAGTTCAAGCTATGAAGTTGCAAACATCGTCAACGCCACAAGACAAACCTCAGTATCAAAAGAGATCTAAAACGGAGAAAAGACAATTCACTAAATTGGGAGAATCCTATGCAGATGTTTTTAAGACACTAGTTGCTCATAATCTGGCGCACCCACAGGATCCTACAAAACATCGGATACCAGATCCTTTACCTCATTGGTGGGATGCTAAGGCTTTTTGCGTTTTCCATAATGGGATTGGACACGACATAGAAAATTGTTTCAAACTCAAGCATCTTGTCCAAGACCTTATTGAGAAAGGACAATTACAAGTGGGTGGGTTAACTACTAATGCAGACCATAAAGCCTTTAAAGAGCCCTTGCCTAAATATGAAAAAGGAGAGAATTCTAGTAAGAATGGCAAGGCGGCTATTAACTATACATACACACATGCTGATAATGTGATTAATATGCTTGAAGTGGCTGACGATAATATCAACATGGTGAGAAAGAAAGATCCTTATGGACATAATGTGGACTCAATTCCTATGACTAATGAAAGACCCGCTGTGGTGATAAGAGGTCCTCACACACAAGGAATGCCCCGGTCCCTCAATGTTGTCACTAGGGGACAGGCTCAAGCACCCATTATCATCAAAGGTCCTAGCACTAGCAAGTCTAAACAACCCACGTCCAAAGGTGCTCCTCCAAAACCTGTCATTGGTCCTGATTCTAATTACAACCTTATTGACCAACTACAACGTACACCCGCTCAGATATCCATTTTTGAGCTTTTAGAATTATCTCCTAAGCACAAGCGCGTCCTCGAGGATGCCTTGCGAGCATCCAATGTCCCTAATAACTTAGATATCGACCAATTCCAAAACATGGTCAACCATTTGGCTAGCCCTCATTTCCTCACCTTCTCAGAAGAAGATGACAAATCCATTAGTCACCCACATAATTTGGCCTTACACATCGAGGTCATGATTCATAAAACCCGTGTTAGACGTGTACTAATAGATGGGGGTGCGGGGCTCAATATTTGTACTCTGAGTTTGCTTCTAGCTCTAGGGTATTCTGAGAATGTCATTGACACAAAGAAAAGAATCACAATCAAAGCATATGATGAAGCAGAAAGAAGTTCTAAGGGATTGGCTGTTTTGCCTATTCGTATTGGTCCTGTAGAAAGAGACATATTGTTCCAAATTGTTGATGTTGGACCTCTCGCCTACAACATTTTGCTAGGTAGGCCATGGATTCATGAAATGCAGGCAGTCCCATCGACATATCACCAGTGTGTTAAGTTCCCCCATAATGGTGTAGAAATTTGCATCCCGGGAGACAGTGCTCTATCAGTTAATACCATTTCTGCGGGATCACATGTACCTTTGAATAGAGAAGCTGACAATCCTAGTAGTTCACTTGAACAATGCAAGCAGAAATTCAAGACCATGGACCTTGGGATGGGAGATTATAAGATTGATTCTTTTACAAAAATGCCAATCTCTCCTAGGTCTTATGGGAGACCCTCCCCAAATGTGAAGCCTTCATCATCAGCAATGATGTTATTTGGGAAATTTGTTGAGTCTTCGGTCCCCATTCAAGAAGAGAAAGAGGAAGTTGCTGTAAGGAACTGGATATATCACGACGAGAAATACAAACATAATGAGAATTTTGCTCCTTCACCTGAAACTTATGGGAAAGGATATACACTGGTTAAAAATATGGGATATCCGGGATTTGGTCCCCTTAGTCATAGGCTGGATGCTAAAGCTGAGCCTCTTGATCATGCTCTCTTTGGACGCAAAAATAAGTCCACGATCGGCTTAGGTTTTGAGAACAAGAAGAAGAAAGGTATCCCTGTCCCAGTTGCAACGGACAGCGACAGTGATGCAGATTATACGCCCGATCTCTCCAATCAACAAGATGTGTCTGATGATTGGGTGCCCTCCATGAATCTCCTTTGGGGAGATTCCACAGATTTGATGCTTAATAATCCTACTATCCCAGCTGCGACAGATAGTGATTGTGTGACTTCTAGATCGACAAAGGAAAATGTTACTGTCCTAGCTGCGACGGATAGTACCAATACTAGAAAGGGGGAAACCCTCCCTAACCTTGAGGCTTCTACATCACGAGGCCTAAATGATGACTCAGAGATAGACTCCCATGAATATGAATGGGATTCGCTTTCAGATGCAACAATTGATCTAGACGTGGATATTATTCATGCCTATAGTACCCAACCCGATGCAACTAACGATCCTAGTGTCAGACTAGAGGATTGCCCTCCTCAAATCGCCTTAGTAGACGATGCTTCGTTTGATAGGATGAGCCCCAATTCAGGTATCTTAGGAGAAGACTTGATGAGCTCCGATTATATGGTCACCAGAGATGACACCTTTCACATTCACAACATCGAACCTACCATTGACTTGTCCCTTGTTCACTTTGACCTGATTGACTGGCCCCAGCGCCACCACGAGCCCACATTCCTCACATTTCGCAACGATTACGAAATTGCTTGCTATCTGAATGCTCTCGAACCCGTGGCTTCTTCCACCAGTGAACCAACAACCAGCATGACGGAGCCTGATATTAAGTACCTCAGTCTCAAAACAAAAGAGAAAAAGAAAAATAGGTCTGATGGCGAAAACCACTTTGTGGCGGTGTCAGAACCAAAAATAGTAAAAAGAAATGACGCATCCAAAGGTGAAAACCTCTTTGAGGCACCTAAGGATGGGGTACTTAATAACTTGCCGAGTTATTTCCAGGATAGATCATCAATATTGATTGAACCAACAAAGCCGGTCAATCTAAACACAGAAGAAAATCCCCAGATAGTCCATCTTGCTCAGTCTTTATCAGAGGAAGAGACCAAGGCATATGTACAGTTTTTACAGAAAAAGAAAATTAATTTTGCATGGACCTACTCAGACATGCCAGGGCTTGACACAAATCTCATAATGCATCACTTATCTATAGCTCCAGGAGTCAAGCCAGTCAAACAGAGACTAAGAAAAATGCATCCACATATAGCTCTACTTGTCAAAGGAGAATTAGAAAAGCTTTTGAAAGCTGGATTTATTAGAGCCATCGATTATGCAGAATGGATCTCAAACATAGTACCGGTCTCCAAACATGATGGGTCCATTCGTGTCTGCACAGATTTTAGAGATCTAAACAAAGCATGCCCAAAGGATGACTTTCCACTTCCAAACATTGACATGATAGTGGACATGACAGCGGGCTATGACATATATTCCCTAATGGATGGTTTCTCGGGGTATAATCAAATCAAAATAGCTCCTGAAGACCAAGAGAAAACAGCATTCACATGTGCATGGGGAACCTACTGTTGGAACGTCATGCCATTCGGGTTAAAGAATGCAGGAGCAACCTACCAAAGAGCTATGACAACTATCTTTCATGATATGATGCACAAAAATATGGAAGATTATGTGGATGATACCCTGGCAAAATCAAGAAAAAGGGACACACACCTCAATGATCTAGAAGTAATTCTAGATCGTATGGAACAATTTCAACTCAGATTGAATCCAAAGAAGTGCGCATTTGGCGTCACCTCAGGCAAACTTTTAGGATTCATAATATCAGCAAAAGGTATCGAGGTTGATCCCGAAAAGGTCCAAGCAATCCTAGATATGCCACCTCCTCGAAATATCAGCCAAATGAGAAGTCTTCAAGGACGTCTTCAATCAATTAGGAGGTTTATTTCTCAGCTTGCAGATAGAGCGCAACCCTTCAACAAGACATTGCATAAGGGTGCTTCTTGTGTTTGGAACGAGGATTGTCAAAAGAGCCTAGATCAGATCAAACAATACTTGGCTAATCCTCCGATCTTAATGCCTCCTATTTCAGGGAAACCATTGCTTCTGTATATCTCAGCTACAGACACTTCCCTGGGGGCATTATTGGCTCAAACAGATGATACTGGGAAAGAACGGGCCATCTACTATATCAGCCGTACTCTAGTCTCTTATGAGATCAATTACAATAATATTGAGAAGTCTTGTCTCGCGGTGGTGTTTGCTTCTCAAAATTTGCGCCACTACATGCTTGCTCATACCATACACTTGATTGCCAAAATTGATCCCCTTAAATATTTGCTTGGTAAGGCTGCCCTGACGGGTAGACTTGCTAAATGGATGATGGTCCTCACTGAATTTGACATAGAGTACGTTGAAAGGAAGGCAATAAAAGGGCAAGCTATTGCTGACCAATTAGCTAATTTTCCAATCCAGGATAGTATGCCAGTCCAAGTGGAATTCCCAGATGAACACATTTTATATACCACTACTCGCACTTGGACAATGTTCTTTGATGGCTCCCGCATGCAAAATGGATCAGGTGCTGGAGTGTTATTTGTTTCTCCACATGGGTACAACATTCCAAAGTCTTATAAACTATTATTCCCATGTACCAATAATATTGCAGAATATGAAGCTTTAACTAATGGCTTGAAAATGGCTATAGAATGGAATATCACAGAACTACATGTCTTTGGGGATTCTCAGCTAATCATCAACCAAGTCAATGAAGAGTATCAAACCAAGGATGACAAATTGATACCCTATAAAAAGATGGTTGATTCTTTGAAACGCTATTTCACCTTTGTGATGTTTCAACAAATCCCTAGGATAGAGAACAAAGCTGCAGACGCCATGGCCACATTAGCTTCACTTCTTCAGTTGGAGACACATGAATCCAGATTTGAATTCCTGGTGGAAGAGCTACACCATCCCATCTTTGACTCATCTGAAAGCCGTGTCATTTGTGCCATTATCACACACGAGTCTTCCCGATATGGTGCTATCTATTCATATCTTCGTGATGGCATCATCCCTGACACATTCACCCGCTCCGAACGCCGAAACCTCATCCGTAACGCCTCTCGCCACACCCTCATCTCTGGTGACTTATATAGAAGGGGTTTAGATGGGACACTCCTTAGGTGCTTGGAAAAGGAGGAATCCAACCAAGCGTTAGCTGACATCCACGAGGGCATTTGTGGTGGGCATTCTAATGGTCTTGCCATGGCCCGAAGGTTGCTTAGGGCGGGATATTATTGGCCCACAATGCAGATAGACGCAGTCACCTTTGCTAAGTCATGTGAAAAATGTCAGAAACACGGCAACCTGATTCATGCTCCGGGTAGGGAACTAATCCCTTCTATTTCTCATTGGCCATTTCAGCGCTGGACCTTTGATCTGGTTGGGCAAATTCACCCCAACTCATCAGGTGGACACAAGTTCATTATTACTGCCACTGACTACTTCACAAAATGGGTGGAGGCCGTACCACTTTCTGTTGCTTCAGGAAGGACCATTTCTTTGTTCATCTTGAACCATATCATTTGCCGATTTGGAGTGCCTTCTGAGATCATTACTGACAACGGAGGTCAATTTAAGAATAAAGACCTAAAGCACCTGTGCAAAAAGTTTAAAATCAAGCAACATTGGTCCTCCATATATTTCCCACAAGGAAACGGACAGGCCGAAGCTTCTAACAAAACCATTCTTAAGATTCTTCATAGAACAGTACACAAGAATGGTAGGGATTGGCACTTACAAATCAATCCAGCACTATGGGCTTACCGAACAAGCATTCGCACACCTACAGGGGCCACTCCTTTTTCTCTCACCTATGGCGCTGAAGCAATATTGCCTTTAGAAGTCGAGATACCATCCCTCAGAGTCTCACTCAAAGGTTTGATTACAGATGAGGATTACCGTGCCATGAGGTTGTAGGAACTAGAACTTCTAGATGAGAAGCGTAAGGCTTCCTTTGATCATATGAGAGCGTATCAGAAGCGTATGTCCAAGGCATTCAACAAGAAGGTTCGCCCTAGAGAATTTCAAATAGGTGATCTTGTTTTACGAGAAAACCCTAAGAACCAGCAAAACAGAGAGCAAAAGGGCAAGTTTGAACCTAACTGGCTTGGACCATATGTCATCACAGCTGCTTTTGGTACTGGTGCGTATTTACTATCAGATCCTGATGGAGAACAGCTCCCTGATCCCATCAACATTGTGCACCTTAAGAAGTTCTATCCTTGATGCCCGTTCTGTCTGGGGGCATCTTTTGTATATATTTTATTGGTCCTGAAAAAATACCAAAAAAATTGATATATGATGCTGAAAAAAATCCTAAAAAGCATAAAAAGTCCTGAAAAAAATACAAAAAAATCAAAATATTCAAAAAAATAGAAAAAATAGAAAAAGTGCCTTGGTGAAAACCTAGCAATAGGCGCCTTGGTAGCAAAAATACAAAAAAAATGAAAAAAATAAAAAATGATTCCAAGTGGTGAAAACCTGGAAACAGGCGCTACTTGAGGCCTTTGTACCCCTATTTGTTAGCATGCGTCCTCGACACTTAACCACTTTCCATCATGCCTTGACCTTATTTGGCTTAGTCTGGAATTGGTCTTTGTCTTTGTCTAGGGGGCATAACTGCTCGCATAGGTCCTTTTGGTGCGTTTGCCTCTTGGGGCATTTCACAACAGGTGTTTTTCAACACCACCCCAAACAGTGTTTTTCAACACTACCCTTGCGTCGAGTGTTTCTTAACACTTATCAGATGTCTTACCCAACAGTCTCGCATGATGCGATATTTCCCATTTGCAGATGCGATACTCAGAGTTTGATTCTATGACCAACACACACGCACTTAAACAATTAACTCGCTGACGATATGTTGACTTTATTTTTCTTTGTGTGTTGTCTATGAGGATTTCTTTGATGAGTGATCTCTCCCTGAGAAGTTTTCGATGATGCATCGCTAGAAGACTGAGGGAATGAGAACATGTTTTCTTTCTTTATCTGCTTGTGGGTATATTTTGTTGATCCTAACTGTCATGAGCATTTATGCTTGTCCTACTTGACACTATGGATTGACAAGGTATTATCCTTAACTGTTTTGCGAGTGCATGCTTTTAGCTATCCTGACTTTCATGTGTCTTGATACAAGCATAATCTTGCCATATCAAATCTAGGTGATCTCACTGCACTAGTCATCTTGACCTATATGTCTTTTGATGCCTAGGTGAGATTTCCACATTTCTATCTGATAAATATCATATTCATATCCACATAGTTATGCTAGTGTGAATTATATGATCTTGCGACGCTACCAATAACGCTCGATGATGATAATTAGATGTCTATAAGCGTTGTGACCTTGCAAGTCAACCACTTTCATAGTAGCTTGCATTTTTAGGGTCATGTTAGTCTAGTCTTGCATCTTGCACATGGAAAGAGCTCTCCTTTTTCATCCTACATGGACCTGTTAGTCAACTGCGCTCACCTTCTCTTCTTCTTGATCATGTCTTTCGCTCCTTGTCTTTTTCATCTCGAACCTGTTCCTGTTCATCACAAGGGGTTAATCACATCATCATATCTATATCAAAATTGTCATTTTCAAGAAACATAAGTCTACATCATACATATGAGAATTAAACATACAACTATGAGAGAGAACATACATAAGCACATACATAAGCATTTTGAGCAAAATGACAAGACAATATACATAAACTGATACATCCATCATAAGTGAGACAAATACACATGATATACCGAACATCCAGTAATCTCATAAATCAATAAATGTCATGATATATAATATGAGATCCCAAAATCTGGATCAAAAGTCTCAAAATATGTCCAAACAACCTAAGACCTAACCCTAAGACTCGCTGCCACCCTCGTGAGGAGCTCGTGGTGGTGGAGGAGGCATAGCTCTCCTATCAAAAGCCATGTCTGATACCCCTGCCCGCTGAGAGTATGATGGTGCTCTCTCACCCTCTGGGATGGCCTGCAGATATAATCCGTGATAGTAAGCAGCCCTCGCTGACTCCCGTCGGAGCTCCAGTGCCTCGGTCTGTGCCATCGCCTCACGGCGTGCTATCTCTGCTCTAAGATCAGCTATCTGCTGATCCCGCTCTGCCCTCAGATCCAGGAGCTGCTGATCTCTCACAGCTATGGTGGTCCGCAGCTGCTGTATCTCTGCCTCCCGAGCCTGTATCTGGGCTCTCAGGTCCTCTCCCCCCGCAGGCTGCTCCTGCTGTACCTCTGCCTGCCGGCGAGCTGGTCTCGCCTCCTCCTCAGGAGTGGCTGATCTCTGTCCCCGTGACCGTTTCCGGCCACCTGATCCCGACCCCTCTCCTCTCTCCATCCTCCTCCCTCTCCCCCTCCCGCCGTCTCCTCCATCTCCTCCCTCCTCTCCTCCGTCCCCTCCGTCCCCTCCATCTCCTCCCCCTCCTCCTGGCACTGGCACCTGAGCATCTGGTACCGTAAATCGAGGGAATGGTACCCTCCGCCGCTCTGCTCTGTAGGCTCCATCAGCCCCTGCGTCTGCCACATCTGGGAAATACTCCCAGGGCTCGCTCCTGATACTCGCTGTCTCTGCGACAGCCTGCTGATAGTCCAGCATGGGTAGCCACCCATGTCCCTCCTCGTCTCTGGCTCTGGCATAAGTAGTAGTCTCTGTCGAGACTCGCTGCTGCCTCCCGAACTGCCGCCACACCCGACTGATGCAAAACCTCTCTGTGATATCTGCATGTCGACCTACCAGTGGCTGACTGCATAGCATATAACTGAGCTCCTCATCTGCATCACTCCATCCCTCCACATCCCTGTATGGCCTCCATGTGAATGAGGCTATCTCATCTAGAATCCGTTGATAGTAGGTCACATCCCCTGAGTGGGCATGTGATATAAACCCGATGTACCTGTAAATGAATGGGTACCTCCTCTCCCTCGGCTGAACCCTGGGACGCACTACAGCAATGTGCTCCCATGCCCATACCTGTGCCAGGATGGCACCGCACGCCCATGTCCGACCGTCCCTGTAGACGATCTCATGCAGCTCATGATACATCTCTGCTAAGATCGCAGGCCCCCATGCCATCCGTCGAGGCCTGCCTACCAAGTCTACCAGTAGCCTGCCCCATCCGAGCGGGAATCCCTTCTGACTGCGATCAGTCATCAGGATCTGTGAAATAATCGATGCCACAATACATGGCACCGGATAGTCTCGGCCGAAGTCATCAAGCAGTCGCTCCCAGCTGACATGCCTGTCTAGGATGGTCACATCCTGAAACATCTCCTGAATCAATCGGCGCCCCTCAGTGATGTCCTGATCATAGTACACCTGTGACAAACACATAAATCATGTTAGTTTTCATCTCATGGAAACATTACATTTATGATTATATCTCAAAACATGATTATACTTACAGGCTCTCCGTGGCATGGAACTCGGAGGATCCTATAGACGTCCTCTAAGGTGATCGATGCCTCTCCAGTAGGTAGATGGAAGGTGTTGTGCTCGCTGTGCCATCTCTCGGCCAGCGCAGTCAACAACCCATGGTCTGCTCGGATATAAGGGTACCTCAACAGATACCGGAATCCCATAGCCCTGATATCGGCATTGCCCGGATCATCCAGATCTCGGACACACCGTAATCCTGTCACCTTCGGCGCTCTGATGATGAGCGCCGGAAAAACCTCCTGCAAGCCAAAACCAAACCCGTTGTTAGTACATATCATGATGGATGTCCAAAAAAACTCAGTATAAAACATCTTAAAAACGTAACATTGTCTAGACCCATGTCATTTTTTGCTCAAAAATGCATTAAATATCAAAATTTTCAACTGGGCGATATTCTTTTTCAGAGAAGTATCGTGCGATACTTCTCCCTATAGTAGGGCGATAAACCTTATGTCGGGCGATACTTCGCCCGCTATCGCGCGATCTTTCGCCCGGTATCGTGCGATACTGATGCCCAAAGCGTGCGATACTTTTGGGGCACGCGAAGTATCGCACGATATTTATCTCCAAAGCGCGCGATACTTCTAAAGTATCGCGCGATATTTCGCACAACCAAAAATTTTGAAATTTAAAATTTGAAAAAAAAAACGTGCTAAAAAAGCTATTAAATGCTAGAAATGATCAAAAAAGCTCGAGTTTTTCGAAAACATACCGGGGCAGGATAGTGTGGTGGCCGGTTATGCAACCGGGTGCGCTCGAATCGATGCCTGTGGACGGGAACTCCTGCTTGCTGAGCCATTTTCTCTCTCTAAAGCTCTGAAATTCTCAAATCACTAAAAGACAAATGATTTTTGAAAATGACATTTTGACCCCTTTTATAGCATTTTAACTTTTTGACCTAATTTTCAAAACACCTCGGAATTGCGCGAAAATTGCACCCCTAGCTAATTTCGACGTCCTGGATCCATTTTCGGACTCGAAATCAAAATCCGAAGTCATCTTCATAGTCAAAATCGCGTTTCAAATTCTTTCCCCCCTTCTGCGCAGTTGATTGACCTTTTGAGGCATAATTTGATTTTCGGTGGAATTTCTTCCTTCCATGTCTCTCAAATTTTCTAGTCTTTCATCCACTCTATTTCTATTCTTCTACTTCCTCACTGGGGCATGTTTTATTGCTTAATGGTTAACCTATTTGACCCTTACCTTCAATTATGATTTTATTGTGATTTGATCAACCTTATCAATTTTCTGTCTCTCCTCTACTTGATTTCGATTTCGATTCCGAGGGGGCAGTATTTATGGGATTCTCATCCCTAATTCTCTTGATTTTCCTGATTCAGACATCTTTTGTGAGCTTTTGCTCAAAATTTGAGATTCTTATCTCCCATTTTTAGACATTGATTATTGCCTAGCAGCGACGGTGATAGTTTTGTCTAAAGCTTGATTTGCACCTAGCAGCGACGGTGTTGGTCTAAGCTTTTGTTTATGTTTGTCCAGATGTGATCCCGAATCAACCTCATATCTGAGTTGTTTTGTGATCCCAGATCGATCTCACATTGCAACTTCATTCTTTGACTACATGTGTTCCCAAATCGATCACACATTAGTCAAAGAGGGGCAAATGTATGCACCCTAAAATGGTCGCCTAGACTTTGGGCCCCATTTATTCAATTTATCAATCCTGAATCATTTTTATCAATAATCAATATTTTTAACAATATCAATTTCTTGATCAAATCTTAATTTCGATCATATATTGGATTTTTATCCTTGGGCTAACCATTTATCCTAAGTCTTTATTTAATTAAAAGGAATATTTCCTCCCCTTTCAATTAAATAAAAAGCCCCACTTTCCTCTTATCCTAAGTTGCACAAATAAAACATTATTTCTATTTTATAAAAAGGGAAAAAGCACTTTTGTCTCACATGAGGCTCAAAAGTCAACACTTCACTTTCATTGGAGGATGTTTGTGCACATGGATTGCTCCTCTTTCAAGCTCCACCGCTGATTAAGATCTTTTTGCCTCTTAATCTCCATGGTCCATTCCTTTGCATTTCTTATAAAAGGAGAGCTCTCTCCTTCATTTGCATATCCTTGTTTTATGCTATTGTTATGCTGCAGGTTTTGGAGCTCTTTTTAAAGACATCCTTGCATCCAAGCTTTGAAGACATTGTTGTTGCATTTCATTTAGATTACTTTCATAGTTGTATTCATGGCATTCTTAGTGTAGATTTCCTTTTATGCCATCTCACATAGTCTAAATAGGAAGGATTTGTAATCTATTGCTATTTCCTTTCATAGATTAGATTTCTTTTCAAGCATTGCATTGTTATCATTTAGCTTAGCTTGCACATTCATACTAGTTGCATTGCATTTCATTTCCATATTGATTTCATTGGAGATATTGGCATTCTTGCCCTTGTCTTCATTGTGAATCTCTCATTGTATGGTTGACTAGCAAGGTCACTTTCTTGTAGCTCTAGCTGAGAGCAAAACTCATAGTCCCTTGCAACTCCATGCATAGAGAGCTATGAGCCGCTTTGTGAGGCCTCACTCTTGAGCAACCTTGCAAGTAATGGTTCATAGAAGTGCATATTTTAGTGTGTACAAGTTGCACTTTTTGAAAAATATAACATAAATTCATTTTATGTTATGTTTTTAAGTTACTTTATCACTTAAGTGACTCTATTGCACTTTATGTTAAGATTTGGTAACACTAAGAGGGGGGGGGGGGGGACGTGGGGGTGAATCAGTGTTACAATGCTTTTCTAGATTCTTAAAATTCTTGATCTTCTTCAAATAACATATTGTATCGTCTTAAAATGGAAGCACTTCCATGTTAAGCATGTTTAGCCCTTCGAGTGAGTGTTTTGGGGCCATGTCAAGCATCTTGATCGGGTCTTTGCATGAATATGACTTTCTCCCTCCCTTCTGCTTCTCTCCACCTGTTTTCACTATCTTTCTGCATTTCCTAGCACTCTAGATTGAGGTCCTGAGCTTTTTGACCTCAAAGTCAAAGACAACCTTGAGGGTCAATGATGACCTCGACCATGACCTAGGTTAGGGATGACCTCGACCCTGACCTAGGGTGGGTTCTACCTCATCCTTGACCCAGGGTTCAAATTTCAAGGTCCCATGCTTTCCAGGTGTCGGGTTTCAGAAATATTTCTTTTCCCGCTTCTGGGTCGACCATTTCGGGTTTCAAAATGGTAAATCTTTAAATTGAAATTAATATGGGTCCATTTCTAGGGGTTAAGGTTAATTGAGATTTAATTCCCCAATGTCAGCCTTCTCTAGAAGATTGTGCCCTAGATCACTATAAAAGGAGGCCTTCCTCTCTCATTTTCTCCATCAAGTTTCCATCCATTATCAATCAAGTTTTGTGAGAACATATCATCACACTTTTCAATCAAGCATCCATTATTCATCAAGAGCTCTCAAGGATATTTTTACTTCAAGCAATAGCATCCATTCGAGTCCTCTTCTCCATCCAAGTTCTCCATTGAAGATCAAGGATTCAAGCATTCAAGCCATTGAAGGGATTTGGTTCAAGCATGCAAGATTCATCATTCAAACCCTAGATCTAGCCATCATGATGGTGTGATCTTCTTTCAAGATCTTTTTTTCATCTTCAAGATCCATTCATTCTTCTATCAAGGTGGATTCCAAGCATACAATCATGGAGGTTTAGGATTTACATTTATGGTTTTGATTTACACTTACCATTGTTGTTCAAGCTTTCATATCAATATACTTGTTTACATTTGAAATACAATTGCATATCTATTGAATTGCATAGCTTCATTGTTAGATCTACTTCTACTACTTGCTAGCATTCTCCATTTCAATTTCATTATTAAGGTTGAGTCCAAACCGGGGTTTTGACCAAGGCAAACCCCTTTCCCCCCAACAAACAAAATCTCTTTTTCTTGTAGGTACAGGTGCAGGATTGTGAATCAGAACTTGGATCTGGATACCCTTTTCAGCGAACTTCTGAGATCCATGAACAAAATCAAAGCTGACCTTCAAAATCCTGAAGTAGTCTTTGACCTTTTATCGGGGTCAAAGACTACCTGCTACCGAAAAGACAAAAGTTTTTTGGGTTTTCTTCGTCTCAACATTTCCAATCCAAAACAGGTTGCAGAATTGCCCGAAACTATACATAGACATCAGAAATTGACATTTTCTAGATTTGCCTTATTTTGAGGTTAGTATTTTCCTTTCAATTATTTCAGATTTCAAGTAATACTATTCATAGCGAGATATAAGGTTTTCTTCTTCATTCATATTCTCCATAGATTGATTCTTTTGTGTATCAACCTTTTGGTTGATCAATTTGGATCTCTCCTTTGGAAATTTGGATTTAGAAGTAGATCTCATATTTCCCCCATTCAATAAGGTGATACAAATTTCACCTTATTCATTTTGGTGAACCCGACGTGCTTACCCTCCCTTCTTTTGTGGATTTAGATGCTTTATTGTGTTCTATCTTCCTTTGTATTCCCTTGTGTGTTCACCTTATTCATTTTGGTGAACCCGACATACTTCCCCCTTTTCTTTTTTGGATTTAGATGCCCTATTGTGTTAGATTTTAGGCTTTTTCTTGTATTTAGATTAGATCTAGTTTATGCTCTTGCATTTTAAATTCAAAAATATAAAAACATTTCTTGCATTTTTCATGGAGATTCTTAAGATGCTTTGGTGTGTGGTCATGTTCTTTATTACCCTTCTCTTAGCATCTCTTTACCATACCTATGATGTTTATGAGAGTATCATTCATTTCATTATGTTGACAACCCTTCACTTTGCTCTTGCCTATGCTTTTTTGAAGTTGACCGACACTAGTCTTCCTACATTCAAAACTTTCATTAAAGATTTATGTGGTAGCCTTATTACTCTTTTGGATTATGTGAAGAATTTGGTAGATGATATATCATCTCCTAATCTTCCTAATCTTATCCATCCTAATTCGATTCCTAATCTTCTTATTCCTAATCTGATACCTAATTCTCCATCTATTCATCCTCGCTCTTCCCGTACTTATGATGGGATTCAAGCTATAGTTCGGGATGAGGATGTGCAAGATTTCTTTGATTTACCTTCTCCTCCGATTCATGATGATATTAAAGGAAAGGGTAAAGAAACTTCTTCAAAACCTATTATTCCACCTTATACAACATTTACTCATGAACATGATAAACAATCACCTCCTATAGAAGCTTTACATAATATGTACACTACCATATATAGTATGGTGACTAAACAAGGTTATAAAGGTTTAGGGCTTGGAGTTAATGAGCATGGTATTAGGTTTCCATTCATGTACCCCCTAAATCGAATATGTATGGTGTTGGTTGTTCAAAATCTCAAGTCAAGGAAGGTGATGTTAATCATCATCCTCCTCTTCACATTCTTCTCCCCACAACTATCTTAGATAACCCTAATGTTCGTCAAGAAGTGGCTAAGAAGGTATATGTTGAGTTAATGAATTCTAAGAAGTAAATCTTTAGACCTATGCCGATAGATGCCTTATACAAATATAAATGTCCTTTTCATTATTCCAACACACATTTACTTGCTGATTGTAAACATTTCAAGTTATATGTTAGAGAAAGAGCTGCTTTAGGAATTATATCTCACTCTCGTGCAGTTTTACAATTCCTTCATAATTTTGATATAGGGGATTCCCCTTCTTCTGATATAATGTAGATTTCTTCTCCTCTTGTCTCATGATTGGGGGGCAAGAGGTGTATGTTCATCTAGTCTCCTAGGATCCATTAGGCTTGTAGCATATGTTGTGCCTTGAGCTTAATTGGTATTCTTTCTCTCCTATCTTTCTATGATTTTGCATATCTTTTCTAAGACGTGTTTTTCAAAGGTATCCCTTGTCTCTGTCCCTGGGGAGCAAGGTTATTCCTTCTTTTATCTTTGTTTAGGGAATTTATTTCCTTAGATTAGTGGTATTTGTTTATATTGCAATATTATTTCATCATATTGACAGATATTTTGACTATGGATAACTTTCTTATATGAGAAGTGGTTGTCCTAAGTCGTCACTTCTTCTCTATGTTGCAAATTATGTTCTTTATAAACTCTCACCCTTGCTTTGGTGTTAGATTTTTTTACCTCATTCCAAAGATTCCTCTTCCTCTTCTTTGCAGGGGGATTTATGATTGAATCTTTGTTCCTACTATTGAAAGATGATATTTTATCTAAAACACTCCTCTTTGGTGGGGGTCTTGTTGATAATATCTCTTTCATTGAGGATCCTTTTTCCATGAGTGACATATCCCTTTCACAATTATCTATACTCTTGGATGTAGGGGTCACTATCCTTCAGTAAGAATATGGTATACATTGTTGTAAATAGGATATCTCCTTGCATTGTGAAGTAGGTATCCACTTCCTCTTCCATATCTTGTTTGGTAGACTACCACAATAAGGAGGGGGGCATATATAGGGTCTCCCTTGTACTATAGTTTTTTATTTATATGCTAAATCTTGGATGGTAACACACATAAGTTGCTAAATTTTGAAAAGACACACATTTTTAATATGCTAAATCCTCTGAAGGTAACACACATAAGTTGCTAAATCCTGAAGGGACACACATTTTTCAATTTTTAATATGCTAAATCCTCTGAAGGTAATGCACATAAGTTGCTAAATCCTGAAGGGACACACATTTTTCAATTTTCAATATGCTAAATCTTGGAAGGTAATGCACATAAGTTGCTAAATCCTGAAAAGACATGCATTTTCAATATGCTAAATCTTTTGAAGGTAATGCACATAAGTTGCTAAATCTTGAGGAGACATGCATTTCATATTCATAGTGATACAAGAAGGTGGATCTATGGATATTCCAGAAGCCTTCAAAAGATGTATTAAAATTGCAAGCACAGTTTATGGGTGAACCTGTTGGGCTCTCCCTCCAGGGTGATTCATGGTAAGGTGGGCATCTTACTGGGCGAGGTAATCACTTTTTTCCTTTCTCTCTCTTTTATTTCATGCTAGTAGGATAGGATCATGAAGCTATGATATTTGTAGTGTTGCTCTTGTATTTCTTATGTAATCATTTATGATTTTATGATAGCTTTCCAAATATGATATTAGTATGAGAAATGTTTCTTAGCAAGGTTTCTTGTGCTAATTGATTTGGGTTTGTTTTAGTACTAACCCCTCTTTTTTGTGTCTTTTCATTTTTTGTTTTCACACCCTCATGTGTGTATGTGGAGTTAGAATCCTTATCCCAGGGGCTTGTTTCCTTAGCTAAGTGTTATTTTATCTCATCATGAATCCACTCGGGATCTTTTCTTTCATCTCCTTTACCAAGAGTTTGCATTGAATCCATACTCTTGCAAAAGTGGGGGCTTAATGTATCATCTTAAAATGGAAGCACTTCTATGTTAAGAGTGTTTATACCTCTGAGTGAGTGGTCTAGGGCCATGTCAAGCACCTTGATCAAGTCTTTGCATGAATCTAGCTTTCTCCCTCCTTTCTGCTTCTCTCTCCACCTATTTTCACTATCTTTCTGCATTTCCTAGCACTCTGGATTGAGGTCCTGAGGTTTTTGACCTCAAGGTCAAATATGACCTTGAGGGCCAATGATGACCTTGACCTTGATCTAGAGCGGGGTCTACCTTGTCCTTGACCCAGGGTTCAAATTTCAAGGTCCCATGATTTTCGAGTGTCGGGTTTCAAAAATATTTCTTTTCCCTCTTCTGGGTCGGCCATTTCGGGTTTCGGAATGGTAAATCCTTAAATTGCATTTAATATGGGTCCATTTCTAGGGGTTAAGGTAAATTAGAATTTAATTCCCCAATGTCAGCTTTCTCTAGAAGATTTTTTCTTAGATCACTATAAAAGGAGGCCTTCCTCTCTCATTTTCTCCATCAAGTTTCCATCCATTATCAATCAAGTTTTGTGAGAACATATCATCACACTTTGCAATCAAGTATCCATTATTCATCAAGAGCTATCAAAGATATTTTTACTTCAAACAATAGCATCCATTCGAGTCCTCTTCTCCATCCAAGTTCTCCATTGAAGATCAAGGATTCAAGCATTCAAGCCATTGAAGGGATTTGGTTCAAGCATGCAAGATTCATCATTCAAACCCTAGATCTAGCCATCATGATGGTGTGATCTTCCTTCAAGATCCTTTGTTCATCTTCAAGATCCATTCATTCTTCTATCAAGGTAGATTCCAAGCATACAATCATGGAGGTTTAGGATTTACATTTATGGTTTTGATTTACACTTACCATTGTTGTTCAAGCTTTCATATCAATATACTTGTTTACATTTGAAATACAATTGCATATCTATTGAATTGCATAGCTTCATTGTTAGATCTACTTCTACTACTTGTTAGCATTCTCCATTTCAATTTCATTATTAAGGTTGAGTCCAAACCAGGGTTTGACCAAGGCAAACCCCTTCCCCCCAACAAAAAAAATCTCTTTTTCTTGCATGTGCAGGTGTAGGATTGTGAATCAGAACTTGGATTTGAATACCTTTTTGGTGAACTTCCAAGATCCGTGAACAAAATCAAAGTCGACCTTCAAAATCCTAAAGTAATCTTTGACCTTTTATCAAGGTCAAAGACTACCTGTTGCCGGAAAAACAAAAAATTTCTGGGTTTTCTTCGTCTCGACATTTATAGTTTGAAACAGGTTGCATAATTGCTCGAAATTGTACACAGACATCAGAAATCAGCATTTTCTAGATTTTCCCTATTTTGAGGTTACTATTTGTCTTTCAATTATTTCAAATTTCAAGTATATACTATTCATAGAGAGATATAAGATTTTCTTCTTCATTCAAATTCTCCATAGATTGATTCTTTTGTGTATTGACATTTTGGTTGATCAATTTGGATCTCTCCTTTGGGAATTTGGATTTAGAAGTAGATCTCATATTTCCCCCATTCAATAAGGTGATACAAATTTCACCTTATTCACATATAAAGATATAACATAAAATAAATAAGCATGCAACATAGACAAATATAGAAGAAATCATAACACCATATTTGTTTCCAAGGAAACCTTGTTAAGGGAAAAACCCAGTGGGGATGGTACCCACAAATATTTTCACTATAAGTATAATAACCTTGTTAGGAGTTCTGACCTTGTTAGGAGATTGGTATTACAATAGGTAGGTCTTGGTCAAAGGACATGCCCTGTTAGGAGTCTTTAGAATGTTATCCCAATTAAGGAATTGACCCTACTATGAGTCCATCCCTATTAGAGGTAATCAAAACCTATTAGGGGTGTATAATAGGTGCAACCACACTTACAATCAATCTATTGTCTTGGATACAAAGAGTTACCAAAGTATTCCTTGAAGAACACCTTTTTTTCTCCTTCCTCTTGATTTATGGTCTGCCTTCTAGATGCTCTCACAATTCACATCTAACATTCATTCAAAATTGTCATTCACATCATCACACACTTTTACAAAGGTGTATGTATACTTGTACCTTGCTAGAGGTATATTTACAAAAGCTAGTCAACATTACTCTAGCTAAACATCATATTATTTAATGTGTGTTTGCATGCTTCATCAATATCCTTAGTCGGCCTTATACCTAAGATAGCATCCAAAAATAACTTTCCAATCATTCACAAAGTCGGCCTTAGTGATCGCCAACACGTTATACTTTGTGTATTGCCTTCACATCCAATCAACTGAGCATATCTCTTCAATACCTCAATATTAACATGTGCGACCTTACACATGTATTCATTTGTGTCCTATAAGCATGTACCTAAGATCACACACCTTTATGAATCTTCTGTGAAGTTCACTATGCTTTTCTATTAGACTAGGTCACAGGAACAGTCTGTGGACTTAGACATTTTTCCTTCATCAACTGCATTCAAACATATTCATGATATCCAATATGTATGCTCATAAAGTTGATAAGTGTTTTCATAAATGACAACATTCCATATGTGTGCATGTGCCTACACATGCATATGTGTTCATGTGCTGACCACTTGCCAACAATATCCCCCTTTGGTATTGATGGCAACACTTGGTGAAAAAATGACTAAGTGCAACATCAAGACAAAATGTAAAAGGAAATATTGACATAAATGCAACACATAGAAATTTGACACATAGCCTTCCAAGGAAATGTTTTATTTTATTTATGTTTTCACTATACATTACATTTTTTCTCTATCTCTCCCCCTTTGATATCAATGGCAAAGGGTGCCAAAAATTTCTGAAGTTGCTTGTCAAAACAAAAAAAATTAAAGAGTACAGAATCACAGCTGAACTGTCTACAATATATCTCTGTAGTTGGTCTTCATGATTTGTATGTTTGCATCCCAAGCTCCCTTAATTTCCTCTGTAACCTGAGTTGTCCTATTTAGACCAAATGTAGCCTTGTCTGCCTCCTCTACATCCTTAGGTATTAATTCCTGAAAGTTTTTGAGACCAAGCTAAAGGTCTTCCTAAGTACTATCCAAGACACTAATCTTGGGAGTCAAAAATATTCTTAGCTTTGAAAATCTCTTCTGAATTCTATCCTTTTCTAATTGGAGAGTGTAGATTTTGTCCATGATCATGTTTTTCTCCTTATTTATATCTAAAATTTTCTTATTTACAAAATCCTTAGAGAGTTTTTATACCATAACGTCTTCATCCTAAGCTATGATATCTGATATGTTCTTTACATGCTTGTACAAAGTCATGCAGATTTTGTATAGATCATGTCCATCTTTAAGAGAATATTTTATTTCCCTTTTAGTGGCAATCAATATATTAAGATCACCTTTGATATCTTCTAGAGTATCTTTCATCCTTAATCTTTTGAAATCTTTGACAACTTTTATTCTAGCTGCATCTTCTAAGGTATCAAAATATTGTTCTATTATACTTAGACCATTGTCTAGACTACTTATGGGATCCTCATTATGTACAAGAGGTGTAGTCAAAAACTTACTCAATAGTTGTGTTTCTTGGTGGATTGTTTTTGAGGTCTTATCAGTCCTTTTCTCTAATTTTTCTTTGTCTTTGGCAGAGGAAAGCACTGACCACTACATCAGATCTATAACATCCATGTCCTCTAAGTTAGTTGGAAGTGATTGAGAGCCACTTGCCAACAAACTAGGTGTAGCAAAAGGAGTGATAGATAATCATTTTGGCGGTTCCTCTTTCTCTTATGTTTCCTTTTCCTTTTCTTGTTTTTTTTCTACTTTTTTTTCTTTTTCCTTTTCTTGTTCCTTTACCTTTTCTGTTTCTTTTTTAAACTCTTTTTCTTTTGATACCTGAGTCTTTTCAGGTGTTTTCTCTTTTTGCTACACTTTCTTAGTTGATTCTTCTTGAGAAATCTTTGGTAGCTCAAGATCTTTTACTATCTTGTCAAATTTGGTTAAGGTTTCACTTATTTGAAATGGATCAAATGTATCTAGTTCATGTGTATCAAGTGAAATCCCAACATTGTCAATGAAGAAATCAGGTAAGACAGTATCAACTACCTCTGTCTTGTTTGGATCTTTAGCCTTTTTTGCAATTTTGGCAAGTGTAGGCTCCATGGAGATTATATCACTGGGGTTAGGGTCCTTGTAGACTTACAAAGATCATGTTGCTCCTCTAGGAGTAGATGTCCAGCCTTGTCATGAGTTTCCTATTCAACCTCTTCATACTTTTGGGCCATGAACTTAATAATTCTAGTTTTAATTCTTAGCTTTGGCCTTAGCTTCTCAAGCTAATCTGCCATCTCATTTATTGTCATAGTAGGCATATTCTGGAATAGAATACCCCGTCTCAACTGGATGTCCTTGTCAAGGGCTCTTTTCTTTCTTCCTTCTAAGCTTTCAAATAGGTACTTACTTATTTGATCTTCTACTTCAATCAGATTCTTTTTAAAGGTGAGCATGTGCTCCACAACTATATCTTCTATCTGGATTTTCTCTTCTTCATCATATCTATCAAAATATTTTTCAATAGAAGAGAGCTTACCATCTTTTACTGCTCTCTTTTTTAGAACCTTTAAGTATGGATTGAATAGGTTCCTTTGTGTTTCTTGACCTTTCTTTTGTTCAACTTCTTTTGTTTTCCTTTTATCTGCTTCAAGTACTCTTAGATTTGCCTCTTGAAGTTTTCCATACTTTTCTTCTTCTTGCTCCTTCTTTTGTTCCTCAGTTTTCTCTATGTCCATCATTTGGACTTCCTTATTTTGTTCTTCTTCTTGAGAGGTCTTTTTCTACTTATCCTTTCCATGCGAAGATGGACGGGTATCTAATGTTTTCCTCTTCTTTCCTGGTTTGCTAGCCATGGCCTTAGGTCTAGCTTTGGGAGGTGTTTTCCCTTGTGTAGAAGCTCTTGTTGCCTATCTCTACGATGTTCTCCTAGTAGGTGTAGGAGTGTCATATTTTTCTTTCTCTTATTCTTCTTCAACCTCCACCACTTGAGGTGCCTCAATGTTAGTTTGAAAAGGGGGAATATAGTATTTATCCCCAAGTTTTTCCACCTTTTCTCTGATAGTTTTCATTTCTTCTTTTGATATGCCATACTGCCCTGTTATTTTGTCAACAAGGGATTCAACTTTGTTCTCTCTTCTCCCTTTTACCAATTCTTCCTTGACTGATATGTACTTTTCTTCATATGTGCCCCATCTTGAAACATTGGGGTCTTTGGGGGACTGCAAAACATGTTGGATATGAAGTTCTAAAATAGTATAATCTCCTTCATAGCCCATAGGAGTGGCCCATGAAGTTATTGGTTCCACTGCCTCAAAGCATGTATTGTTAGTCTCCACCATGAAACATATATCATTTTTATATTTATCCACTAGTCTCCAATGGATCCTTTCCCTTTCATGCATTTATTTCTGAAAGAGTTTCATCATTCCTGCAATTTCAGCATACCTGTTCTACTCATCACTTCTTTTGTAGCAGTCATTGATCATCTGCATGGTGCATCTATTAGATCTCCATAGATACATGTTAGGAAATCTTCTCATAACATGAAATAATATGTACATTATTAGTGATCCAAATCTGAAGTGCATTGTCTCATTTCTCTTTATCCCTGCTAAATTCTCCATTAGCTATTGCCTTAGGATCTTGCATAGGTCATACTCTTAATCTTCTACTACCATATTTTATGCCATATGGACAAAGCTAGCTGATACACTATTTATCCTGCTACTATACTGAAACTTGTATCCCAATATCATTGCTACAAGTTTGACATCTTCTTGTGTGATGTCATTTACAGTCATGCCTCTCTTGTTCCACTTACTTTTTGTTAGTTTTTCCACTTCAAACCTAATGTTCTTTTAGATGTTGTAGGTACTTTACCTATCATCGGTAAGCCAGTGATTTCATGCAATAGTTTTTTGGTGATTTTGGTTAGGGTTCCACCAATCCATATGAATTCATCATGAACCTACTCAACACAATTTTGATCCAATCTAGTTCATCAAACTCTAATCTTTCCATGTATTTAACTATTGGTAGTCTATGAACTTTCTTGCATTTTTCTCTTAGGGTTTGATCTGCATTGTGTAACCCTAACATTTCATCATATATCTCTATGGTGCATATAAACTCAATCTTGTTATGTATATATGCTCTAATGTATTCAACATGAAGAACACCAACTAGAGTATGCAAAAATGCACCCTCTTGATCCTCTTCAGTAGATTTGAAGGGATGACTCTTGAATTTCTATCTATTCCTTTCAATAACATTAAAAACCTTAGGAGTATCCATGTTGATTACTTTGCTACAACAAATGACAAAGATTACTTAAGTTAATCACAAATACCTAGCTTGTGCGACCGTGTGAGGGTTTTGAAAACACAACTACAAACTCTTCAAGCTGCAACTACTAATCTAAGCTCTTCAATGCTCTCTAATCTCAATGTAAATGGTAGGTAATTTGACTACATTATTATCCTTATAGAAAATTTGGCACAAGTCCCAAAAATTACCCATAAAGCTGTAAGGAACCAGTGCTAGGTCAAACTGGTACATCTTCTCACAAACATCTCCAAACTAGATGTGATCTTGTCCAAGATCCTATAAAATAATAACTAAGCTTCATGCAATCTCGCACAGCTTAACTTATCCATGTAGGGGCTCTGTATCTGACTAGTGTTAATATGTCATGCTCCCCCTAAGGCATACATTTCCCATCAAAAATATGGTGAGGCAATGCACCCTAGTAATGATTCCACAAGACTCTTAGGACTCTTGTGAGTGCTCGCACTCTTCTCTTCATCTTTATTCACTTCAAATTCCATAGGTTCATTCTACTTGACCCATTTCTCCTTGAATTCTTCTTTTAGTTCCGCTAGCTCTCTATCTTCTTCATTCAGTTCCTTTTCTTTTGCGAATGGTCTGAAAGAATTATTCACTGGTCCTCTAAATCTACAATACTTTGCAACATGTTCATCATTGTTACACTTGAAGCATGTCACCTTCTTCTTAGGTTTCAATTGACTGTAATCAATTTGCAACTTACAATACTTGGCAATATGACCAAAGTTATTGCATTTGTAACATACAATCTTTCTAGGTCTGGTAATAGATTTCTTAACCTCTTCCACTATCTTGTTGACTTTGTCCTTACTAGAATTAGAACCATTTTCTTGCATAGAATCATTTAATTTACTTGTTTCCTTATTGGTGGAGGTGCACCTAGGCATAGGAGCACAATCGAGAGGTCAATTTGTAATGAAAAAGATTTGATGTCAAACAAATCATTGTTGATCTTTTTGTAATATTTTGTGGTCATTGTAAACATACCATGAAAGGGCATAAATGTTTGTAAAAGGTAATTTAAGGTTCATTTGATATTTTTGTAAGAATTTTGTCAAGTTTTGAGGTCATTATGTGAAAAAGTCACAAAAGTTGTTAAGAAGATGAAAAGTTGCAAAAATGCAATAATGTGAAAATGCATTGAAAGTTGTAATTTAGGGAAGTTTAATGATCATGAGAGGTAGTTATATGGTCCCAAATACCAAAGAGTCTATAAAAACCAATGTAAATTCGAACCAAGGCATAATGGAAAGGAAGTGAACATTTGAAAACTTTTGGAGCACTTTGTACTTGTTGTTTTGATTGATTTTTCAAGTTTCTTGTGTTGGTTCTAGGCCTTGTACGACCATGTACGGTCTGAAAACCCTATAAATTTGTAATGGTTAGATAATATTCTAAATAAAAAATTTCATGTTTTTGGTTTGGAGTGATTTAATTCAGTTTTGAGAAAGTTATGGAAGTTTTAGTGAAAGTGGTTGTTTACAGATTTGAGACTACCTAAGAAAATTCATGTTGAAATGCGTGGTACAAACACATCTGGAAGAGTTAAAATCTATAAATGGATTTATTAGAAAGATATATGAATAATATTTCTTTTCCTTTTAGTTTGAGTCATTTTTATGCAGATTTGTGAAAGTTATGATGTTTTAGGGAAGACTGGTTTTAAACCCTCTCCAATGGAGTGACATGCAAAGATTTGTGCTTATATAATCATTTAATATTTGGAAAGTTTGAAGGCTCACAATACACAATGGGTTCATGTGAAATTGGTTTTGTATCATTTGAGTTTGTTTTTTGAAAGTTATATGATGCCCTAGGCAGATAGGAAAAATGAACCTTTTGTTTGATGACAGTAAAATGGGTCTCAGGACAGAGACCGCATCTTTTGATCTAACCGTTGGATTTTGATGAGCTTTGTATATGTTTTTGAATAAGGTAAAAATAGGTTTTACATGGACCCAAAACCAGAGTTTAAAATAACAAAGTATGGAGAAAAAAAGACAACAAAATGAAACAGCTACTGGAAACCCACAGCAGTGAACAATAGTCTAATAGCTGGAAAAAAAAACTACAACAGAAAAATAGACTAATCAGCAAAACATCTACCAACCCGAGCAAACTAATTATCTTTTATCATTTCCTTAGCCTTCTTCTGGAGATCTTCCATCTTCTGGAGAGTATCCTGCATTTCCTTCAGCTCAGTAGATTTTTCTGGGACCTTTCTTTGGATGCGACCTCTAGTTCTCATCCCCGGCCCAGTATTTCCAGCATCCTCCTCAATAGTGATAGTAGTTTTTTCCAGAATATTCCTTTCCAGGTAATTTTGTAACACCTTCAAATTCTTAATGATCACCTTCAGACCCTCATTGCTATGATTTAGGACACCTCTTATCATTATGTCATTGTTATTGATTTTAGTCTCTAAATCTTTCATCTTATCTTTAACCTTCTTATTCATCTCAGCAGTACCATCATCCTTAGTATCTTTATTTTTTACCTTATCCAAAAACTTATTCTCCATAATACCCATTTTAGTATTCATGTTATTCATAGTTTTTTCCATATCCTGGATATGGATTTCCATTTCCTACATTTCCTTCTTCCAGTCCCTAATCTCCTCCTGTTTCTCCACATTGATCTTCTCCTTAATCGGAAGGTCATCCCTCTGAAAGGTACCAGAATCCTCTTTATTATTGTTTTTCTCTAGCATGACCTTCTCATCCTTCCCATCCTCCCCTCTTAAAGAGGTCTCCTCTCCAGTTTCACTAGCCGAAGGAAAAAAACCAGCTTCCTTTCCATCCTTCTCTTGACCACCATCGAAACCCTCCGAAAAAGCATCATCATCTTTAAATTCCTCCTCACTGGTTTTTCCTTCCCCCATCTCAGACATGGCATTAATCATTTTTCCCTCCTCAGGAACATTCTGAGGATAAAAAACCTCCTCCGCATAAATAGTACCGACCTCTTCTTTCTTAGCATCCTCAATGATAACAGGGGTGTCTTTAGTTACATCTTCTGAAGAGCCATCAAGGGTTCCTTCCTCTTCCTCCTCTGCTTCCTCCTTATCATCCTCTTCATGGTCACTAATCTCCTCTTTTTCATCATTCCCCTCCTCAATCCATTCATTCCTTTCCTCTTCCTCTTTCTCATAACTTATCTCTTCCTCTTCCGTCTCCTTCTCACTATCTTCCACAATAAAACCCTTTCCTCTTGATTTGTTAGGGGCAGCTGGGAGTTTTTCTTTTTTAATCCTTCTCTTCTTACTCATCTCTAGTTCCATCTCCTCCTCAATCTTCACCTTTTTTTTCTCCATGATTTTTTTGGGGATAGGGTTTGGAATGTTATCCCTAATATGCTCAGATATAAGGAGAATCAGCCCTTCATGCAGCACAGGGTTAGAAGACTTTTTTCTATGACTAGTAATGTTGCTATTTAAAGAACTTAGCAGGTAATAAGGAAAAGAGATTCTCCTTTTGTGCCTGAAGTGATTAGCAAAAAAAAAATGGAAATTGTAAATTTTCAAATATCTCCCATCCAAGGTAAAGTATTCAATCATGGCCTTAAGAATTTTAGCCCAGAATTCTTCAATATTGGATATGTCCACATAGTCCCCCTTCCCCTTGGTCATAAGGGCTTTCTCTTCCATAGTTTTAGGAAAGATAGCAAAAGCATAAGTTCCTAGCTTATGATTACCTCTATGAAAATGGGTTCCATTAATAGGTAATCCAGTAATTTCAGCTAGATTAGTAATAGTAAGCTTGAAAGATTTGCCCCAAAGAAAGAAACACCTTACCATTGTTCTAGCCTTCCGCAAATAATGTCGTAGTCTTTTTGTCATGGCCATGAAGCTTCTTCATAAACTGGGTGACCCCCCCCTTCTTCAGCTTCTTCCACACATCTCTATCCTATCTCCATTTGTCACAATTAGAGGGTTCCTCCCTCTTCAGGCCTCCTCCCATAATTTTTTGGTTTTTCATGCACTGGTTTGGCTTTTTTTCAGATTTCTCCACCTTACTTCTCCAATTCATGAAGCTTTTTTGTTTTTCAATATTAACCCATTGATCATGCCTTATTGTCTGCAGTGTAAAGTACCCATGCTTCAACTTGCAAGCAAGCCTCCTCAATAAATGATTAGTCCTTTCCATCATTAATTTAAGTGATCCTTCCTTCATTATGATTAATTCTATCATATTTGATTAGACTTGAAATCTCACTCCTAAGATTCACTTCCCCTCTCCAATTTTGGGTGATGTCAGATAACATACCATCATTTGAGAACCTGTCCGCCCGTTTAATGCCTTCGCGATAAACATGAGTGACATGGCACTCTTCAAAGGAATTCAATAAAAAGATTTATTTTATTGATAATATGCTCTATCATCCATGAATTGATAGAATTCCCTTTTATGGCATTTATTATATTTAAAGAGTCCCCTTCCAGCCATAATTTAGTGCATCCCATATCTTTCACCATCATAACCAAATATAGAGCAGCTTGTGCCTCCGCCACGTGGCTAGTTTGAGTTCCTAGCGGGACAACAATCGCTCCTAAGCAATTTCTAGCATTATCTCTTATTAACCCTCCACCTCCAACCCTTCCAGGATTTCCCTTCACCGAGCCATCAAAGTTCCCTTTAACCCAGCCAATAGGAGGTGCTGTCCACTTAACATTATCTCTAGGATTCTGATTCTGACCCTTCTTTAATCTCTCCCATGAGATCATATAGTCTTTCTTTGGTTGAGGGTCCTAGAGGCTACTATCTTTCCTTCCCAGGCATCTGAAACTTTCCATAATACTTATAGAAACAGAATGGGCAACCACAAAAGGAGGGGCCTTCTTCTCTCTAAAAATTCTATTATTCCTCTCCTTCCAGATGAGCCAAGAAAAGTGGGGAAAGATGAGTTTCCATATAATCCTAGCATTCTGATCATGGAAAGGGCTCTGCCACTGCTAAAAGAACTCCTGGATAGAGTTAGGTTTCACCCATATGAATTCAAGGGAGGACATGAAAGTGTCCCACACCTCCCTAGAATAAGAACAATGTATCATTAGGTGATTGTAGTCCTCAGCATCATGATAACATAGGGCACACCTATTGGGCAATTGGAATCCTCTTCTCAAGAGATTATCTTGTGTGAGAATTTTATTCTGAACAAGCAACCAGAAGAACATGTTAATTTTAGGAGTAAGGTCCTTGTTCCATACCTGCGCCCACAAAGGCAGAGCCTCTTTGGGGAGAAGAAGTAACGATGCAGAAGCAACTGAGAACTTTCCAAAAGTCGTCGGACCCCATATAATTTTATCATCCTCTTCTTCTCTTATAAACCAGTTATTTAATTATTTCTTCAATTCTTTGAACCTGTTATCCATCTACCCAAGGTCTATCCAATCTTCATTTTTCCAGTAATCACTGACCAGTTCTCCTATAGAGTTTTTACAGATAAGAATAACATTCCCCCACTCTTCATTTTCTATCAAGGGCTTTTCTAACATCCATTTATCATTCTAAAAAAGAATTTTCCTACCATTTCCTAGCTTCCTTCTAGCACCTTTACTAATGAGATTCTTACCTTTACTAATGTTGTTCCAAATAAAAGAACCCTGGACATCATTCTGAGATTGGATGATTTCTTCAAGATTACTAAGATGGTATTTCCTTTTTATTATCAAATTCCATTCTTTCTCTTCTTCAAAAATTATCCAGCATTGCTTAGCTAGAAGAGCTTTATTAGTAACTTTGATACTCCTTATTCCCAGGCCCCCCATCTTTTTAGGCTTTCATATCTTTTCCCAGGCCACAAGACTAATTCTCTTTTTCTCTTCCACTCCAGACCATAAGAACCTTTTCTAAATTTTCTCTATTAAGTTAGCAAATTTTTGAGGAATTTTGAATAGGCTAAGGCCATAAATCGAGAGATTCTACAAAGTAGATTTCAGCAATTGGACTTTCCCAGCTTGATTGAGAATCACTCCTTTCCAACCCGCCAATTTATTTTGAAATCTATCAAGAATTTCATTCCAGAAATTGGACTCTGGTTTCGTGCACAGAGGCAATCCAAGATAAGAAGCCAAAAGACTTCCTATCTTGCACCCAAGAATAGCAGAGATTCTATTTTTTCTAGCTTCAGGAGTATTGAAGAAATATAGAGCACTCTTTTCCCAATTTACGATTTGACCAGTAGCACTAGCATACACATTTAGCGCCTTTTTCATATTCCTAGCCTCCTTCACTGAAGATTCACCCATCAAAATCATATCATCAACAAATTGTTCACGTGAACAAACAATCCCTCCAAAAGTAGGATGTAAGCCCATAATCAAACCTTGAGAAACTTGAAAAGAGAGGAATCTGCCCAGACTTTTCGCCATTATAGCAAAAAGGATAGGTGATATAGGATCACCTTGGCGTAACCCTCTGGATGGTCTAAAGAAAGGAGAGGATCCCCCATTCATAATCACTGATGAAGAAATAGTAGTGACAAGTTGCATAATGATTTTAATAACTCCCTCTTCAAAACCAAAAGCAAGAAGAATTTTCGAAAGAAACTCCCAATCAACCCTATCATAGGCTTTTGACAGTTCAAGTTTCATAAGGAACCCCTACTTCTTCGATTTCTCCAGAGAATGGATATTCTCATGAGCAACCATGATCGAATCCAAAATTTGTCTTCCCGGCACAAAACCATTTTGTTGGGGAGAGATGAGACGGGGGAGAATCTTGAGAATCTTGGAAGTCAAAACCTTGGAAATGATCTTATACAATGAGTTACAAAGGCTTATAGGTCTAAAGCTATCAGCTGTGTTTGCTCCTGATTTTTTTGGAATCGGAGCTATGAAAGTGGAGTTAAGTTCCTTGAGCAAGGTTTTCGTGCCATAAAACTCTTTCACCGCACCACAAATATCATCCTCTATAATGTCCCAGAATTGTTGAAAGAAAAACATTTGAAAACCATCCAGCCTAGGGGATTTTTCACCTTCAAAGGACTAGATTGCCTTGACAATTTTGTCCTTCGAAGGAATAGCTTTGAGAAAAAGATTATCCTTAGTTGTCAACAGACAAGGAATGGAGTTCAGCAGGTAGTTCTGATCATCATGATTGAGACCTTGTTCTTTGGAGAGGATCGAAGCAAAATGGCCCATCATATCTTTCCTTATCTCTTCCTCTTTATTAAGAGTACCCCTTTGGGTAATCAAAGTGTTGATTCTATTCATAGCCTTGTGTTTCATAGTATTTAAATGGAAGAATCTTGTATTTCTATCACCTGCTTTCAGCCAAAGACACTTAGATCTTTGTCTCCAAAATGTTTCTTCTTTAGATACGATATTATGATAATCCACAAGGATTATATTTTCTTCTTTTCTAGAATCTTCAGTCAAACCAGTTCTCTGAATCTTGTCCTGAATCTCTTTAAGATCATTTTGGATTTTACTTTTGATTTGGAATATATCACCAAAGACATCCTTATTCCAAAGTCTAACTTTAGATTTGATATTAGCCATTTTTTTTGCCACCTGGAACATAGCCTTACCCTCCACTTTAATACTCCACCACTCCTTTATCTTATTATAGAAGTCAGGGTGGTTCAGCCATATTTTTTCCATTCTAAAAGGAGAATTACCTTTACCTTTGAAAGAGTTAGCTAAAAAGGAAATAGGAAAGTGATCTGATCCTATACGATTAAGAGCTGAGAGAGAGCAAGAAAAGTTAGCAATCCACCCATGAGAAATAAGGACTCTGTCAAGTTTGACCTAAATAAGATCCGCACCAACTCTCCTATTAGTCCAAGTAAAATTGATACCTTCCAGGTCTATATCCAACAAACCTTCATTAGATATAAAATCCATAAAATCAACCCTAGTTTCCACTTGAGTATTGTTCCCACCTTTCTTTTCAGCTTCTTTCAGGGGGGTATTAAAGTCTCCCATTAAAATCCAGTTGTCATTTGGGAAATCCTTTCTAAAATCTTGAAACCTTTTCCAGAGGTGAAGGTGATCAGCTTTAGTATTAGGAGCATACACATTTATGAGAGTCTAGGAAAAGTTATCTTTAATACTGCTAACTTTAACTGCAAGGAAGTTCTTATCTTCTTTCAAAAGAACGCAAGAGAAGCTTAAAGTATTCCAAAAGATAGCCAAACCTCCAGAAGCCCCTTCAGTATTACTACAAAACTTGTCCCCATTCTTCAACAAATCTAATTTCACTAACTTCTCTTTAACCATTTTAGTTTCTTGAATAAGCAAAATATCAGGCTTAGAATCTCTAACTAGATTCCTAATAACATCATGTTTATGAGGACTATTAAGACCTCTAATGTTCCAAGATAAAACTTCCATTTAAAATTTTGGAGGATAGACTTGGTCGATGGTATGTTGACTACCATCTGCTATGTTATGTTTAGCTTCTTGTTCCCTCTAATCCTTCTCCGAGGCTCTACCCCTTTCTCTTTTGGGTGTTCCTGTGTCCTTTTGTTGTTGACCTCTCATCATAACTCCTCCTGGTTTGTACTGATTCCCCTTTTTGCTTGATTTAGATGTTGAGCCTCCATTTGATATCTTAGCATTATTTGTTCCTAGTACAGGGGTTGCATCCTTCTGGATTTTAAATTGAGATCCAGGACCCACTCCAGCTGGAGACCTATTATTCTTCTTTTTAACACTAATCCAAGGACTTTTGTTCCTTGTTTCCACCGTTTCAGAATCCCCAATCTATTCCTCTAATCTATCATTCTTAGGGATAGATTCTAACAAGTTCCCATTCGAAGCTTCACTACTGATTTGTTCTAAAACAAATTATGTTTCAGAAACCTTGAGAGGACTTTGGAAGTTCCTCCTCTCCTCTGGGAATGATAAACTATCCTCAACCCTTGAAACCATCATTGGTTCTATCTGGAGAGTGGTTTCCAAGTTATCCATAGGAGAGGAATCCAAGGGAATCTTATCCAGCAATCTATTTTCTTCAGTAGAACTATCTACCTCCTTAGGCCCTTCTTTCTCTTTTAAGTCCTTTAATATGTCCTCCTGCTTCTCTTCAGAGATTAAACTATCTCTCTTTTTCTCAGGGGGATTTTTTAATTCTCCTTTTTTCTTCCTCCATTCCCACTTCTTTGGCATTCTAGATTCTTGATCCTTCTTTTCTGAATCTTTCTTCAAGGGACAATGTTTTTCCTAGTGTCCTGCTTTTCTACAAGTTAGACACATAAAAGGGGTAGCTTCATATTTGATTTCTTGGGTCCATTTACCCACTTTTGAATTCAGAGCAATAACTTGGGGTAGAACTGTATCATGCTAGATGTTAACACATATCCTAGCATACACTTGTCTTGAACGGGCCGCAGTCATGGGATCTATAGTCAGAAGTTCACCAAAAGGCTCCACCATCACCACCAAAATATCCTCATGCCAATACTCCAAAGGGAAGCCTAGAAATATCACCCAAACAGGAGCAGAGACAAAGAAATTCTCATTGTAATCCAGATTAGTAGTCCACTTTTGCAAGGATAAAGATGATTTAACCCACATCCATGGACCCTCCATTAAAACTTTTGAAAGATCCTCCCAGTTCGAGAATAAAAAGGAAAAGAAACCTTTCGGCATTGCTGCTACATCCACCTGACCTTTAAGGTTCCATTTTTGAAGCGTAAAAGTCCTAACGAGATCAATATTCGGTCTAGGACCCAAAAATTTACCTATCAAAGTGGAGGCCATTCTTGAAACAGTATGATCAATGATTTGGTTAGGAATAGTCAAACCTATCACATCTTTACCAAGATATGAAGCTATATCAATTTTTGGGAAAGAAGATTTTCCAGTCGGTTTAACCCCAAAAAGACAACTCCATTTTCCCTTACCTCGAAACGAGATCCCCCCATGTGGTTGATCTACCACCTCTTTTGAAGACCCAGATTCTCCCTCAGACGGACCAACTTTATCCCTATTTTCTTCCTCTGGTCCCAAGACAGGTCCACTGTCCTTAAGCAGATGAGCTAGGCTAGACCCACCAGCTTTATCCCTGACATCTGACATGGGGGAAACAGATGAATCATCCGCTGCTTTCTCAAAAGACCTCCACAAATCTAGGAACAGGCACCGAATCTACCTCCCGCCCAAGAAAATCCGGCTTCCCTCCCTGATGAAAATTTAAATTTTTAATTCCCGCTCTGTCGCTCTCTCCTCCTCCTCCTTCACGCTCCCTCTCCATTTTTTTGACCGCTCCAAATCTTATATGAGCTTTGTATATTTTTTTTTATTCTATTTTAATATCTTTCCACTGGAGGGATTGGTCAAATATTACATATAACAAAAGTTACAGTTCTCTGAGTGCTGATTACAAAAACTGCTAAGTGAAGGATTGATGATTGTGAAGATGTTTTGCCTCTCTTGAATGTTTATTATATGTGAAATGAGGGATGGATCAGATGGATCCTTGAAGGTTGATTTGTTATGTAGGATTATTCTGCATCAGATTATGGTGCAGGTGCACCTAGGCATAGGAGCACAATCGGGAGGTCAATGTGTAATAAAAAAGATTTGATGTCAAACAAATCATTGTTGATCTTTTTGTAATATTTTGTGGTCATTGTAAACATGCCATGAAAGAGCATAAATATTTGTAAAAGTTAATTTAAGGGTCATTTGATATGTTTGTAAGGTTTTTGTCAAGTTTTGAGGTCATTATGTGAAAAAGTCACAAAAGTTGTTGAGAAGATGAAAAGTTGCAAAAATGTAATAATGTGAAAATGCATTAAAAGTTGTAAAAGGGAAGTCTAATGATCATGAGAGGTAGTTATATGGTCCCAAATGCCAAGGAGTCTATAAAAACTAATGTAAATTCGAACCAAGGCATAATGGAAAGGAAGTGAACATTTGAAAACTTTTGGAGCACTTTCTACTTGTTGTTTTGATTGATTTTTCAAGTTTCTTGTGTTGGTTCCAAGCCTTGTACGACCATGTATGATTTGGAAACTCTATAAATTTATAATTTCTAGATAGTATGGTGAATAAAATTTCTTGTTCTTTTGGTTTGGAGTGATTTAATTTAGTTTTGAGAAAGTTATGGAAGTTTTGGTGAAAGTGGTTGTTTGTAGATTTGAGTCGACCTGAGAATAGTCATGTTGAAATGCGTGGTACAAACATATCTAAAAGAGTTAAAACCTCTAAGTTGATTTATTAGAAAGATATATGAATAATATTTTTTTTCTTTTTAGTTTGAGTAATTTTTATACAAATTTGTGAAAGTTATGACATTTTTAATGAAGATTGGTTTTAAACCCTCTCCAATGGAGTGACATGCAAAGTTTTGTGCTTATATAATCATTAAGGGTAGGAAAGTTTGATGGCTCACATATTATGAAAGTAGATACATAAGGGGTTTGAGTGAAATTGATTTGGTATTATTTGAGTTTGTTTTGTGAAATTTATATGATGCCCTAGGCGGATATGGAAAATGAACCTTTTGTTTTATGACAGTAAAATGGGTCTCAGGACAGAGACCACATTTTTTGATCTAACCATTGGCTTTTGATGAGCTTTGGATATATTGTTTTTAATTCTATTTTAATATGTTTCTACTATAGGGATTGGAATATTATTTATAACAAAAGTTACAGTTCATTGAGTGATGATTACAAAAACTGCTTAGTGAAGGATTGATGATTATGAAAATGTTTTGACTCTCTTGAATGTTTATTATATGATGAAATGGGGGATGGATCAAATGGATCCTTGAAGGTTGATTTATTATGTAGGATGTTTTTGCATCACTACTACTCTACAACTTCTAGTAAGGATCTTTGTTCGAACACACCATTTATGTCTACATAAGCGTGATTAGGACATATAGCCCCACAAAGCACCTTGACACAAGTAGTCATGTAAACGTGATTTAGACTGCGAGGCCCTACTAAATGTTAGGTGAGATCTATGTATAAGCTCAAATGTCACCGAATTCTAAGGCTTTAACCCCCAAAAAAAAAATTATTAACATGAGTTGGAGTGGTGGGCTAACACCTCGTTCTCACGTGGGTCGTTCCCGAGAGATTTTTACTTCGCCGACAAGCCCATCTAATGGATGAAATGAAAAGATATGGATTGACCATAGAAGGAGTCTGGATTTCTGATTTCCCCTTAAGGGGAAAAGAGCATATTATCCTATCCAACACAGTTTTCTCCCAGACACACCAAACACGATTATTCTTTTCTAAAGTCCCTATTAAAGTATAATGCCAAATGGGTCTAGGTTTCTGAATGTCTCAAAGAGACAAGAGCATAATCCCCTACCACTTGGTAACATACTACAAGTGAACTTTTATTAAATGCCTAAATTTTTTTAACAAAGAAACAACGCTTATTTATATCTTTTAGGCAACTTGCAAAACAAAAAATTGAGTAGTTTAATGTTTGTATAGATCTTCTGTCAACGACCTACAACACACAATATTAGTAATTTGAAATTTTAAGTCTTTAGATTCGAGGTGCTACAAAGAACCAGAGAAATTAGTAGCAAAAATGCATATGTTAATGACAGTTCACAAACGATACTTTGTGCAAACGATAATCAAAACCACAGATGACTGTATAAAATCACAGACAAAAAATTGAGAAAGTGATACCTGACAGTTGACGACATAATTTTTGAGGAGCATAGACAATAGAGTACAATCATAGACGCCAACCTACGTAGACGATAGTTAACCTGCGCAGACGACAGTAAACATGCGCAGACGACAATAATAATAAAAGTCAGCTTGCAAGGTTTAAAAATAAATTTGGAAACAATTTGTCAGCATTTAATTATGTAAAAATAGTGTTCTGACAGAAACCCGAGAGTTAAAAATTTAAAATGTTCTAAAAGATACTTTTAAACATTAAAAATTTAAGCCCAAGCAGAGACGACAGTCCCCATGCGCAGATGCCAATCTGCGCAGACGACAGTTCCAAGACGAAGACGCCACTACGTGACAATTTTCAAGAGCAGCAAAAAGTGGAAGAAAATAAGTTTTAAACAAGGACGTGGGTCCCACCGGATGTGCCAAAATGTATGCGATGAAACTTTACCTGTTGGAAGCAAGCTTAAACATTCAAACATTAGCCATAAATAAAATATTTCAAATATAAATCTAACATTTATGAAACTTGCAAGAACCAAACAAAGAAGTTTTCTCCATAACCTCTGACGAGCAATATGCAAATGCACCCAAGATTTGCTTGATTTTAGCTCTTAAAGATATTTGTGGGTGCGCTCTCCCAACACAATAAATTAATCCCACTATGATTAAAAATGATAAATGCAAGATAATAACTATAAACTAAAATGGAGATGACACTAAATGAGCTCAAGAACTAATTATGAAGAACTAGTCTCAAGCATTCAATGTGAATGAGAAAAAAGTAGATATGAACTATCATGCAACTATTCTACCATTAATGTAAACAACTACCAAACATGTTAGATAAAACACTAAATGCAAAAAGTTCTAAGAATCACACTAGCATGATAACTCTAATGCAAAATTATGGATGATTTACTCTTGGCAAGGCTCCTATTTATAGGATTTTGGAGGGCTGAGATGAGATGGATCACATGTGGCATCCACATAGGTGCCACATGAAGGACACATAAGCCATGCAAGAGTCCAAGTTTGCTCACACATGTGTGAGCAACTTGAGATGTGATGAGTTAATGTGTATTTCAAGTACACGTGTAAGGTGTAAGAGAAAAAATCTATTTTCATGTTTTTAGAATGTATAAGAGGTGTCATCAATGTTGTAAGAAACCTTGTTTAAGCTTTTTTAGATTTTTTTGAAAAGACAATTTTTGAAAATTTGCTGACACATGTGAACAAATAATTAGAGCTAATGGGTATAGAATCTAAAAATTAGCTTAATTAATGTTAGTTAATTAAGAAGTATGTGTATTTGTTGAAAGTGATGTGTGCAGGGTAGGATCTAGGTTCAAATTTATGATTAATTTAATTAAAAATTAAACTAATCACGATTTAGAAGAATAATAGAATGTGAAAAGATTTAAATAAATTAAAATTTATTTAAGCAAGAGATTATGTAGGAGAAAGTATTAAAATTTAATATATTCGAAAAAAAAATATTTAAATTTAAATTTAAATACTATAAAATAATGAGCCAAATTTAATTAAATAATCAAAAGAAATATGAATGAAATAATTAAATAATTATAGCATTATGGGAATGGATAGTCCTTGTGTTGTTTATACGTAAAACTTTTCAAATTTTTTGTCGGCTGAAATTTCTCTAATCGTAACGGTTTACGGTCCCATCGTCCAATTTTGTTTGACTGTCTACAGTCTACCTTCCGACATCCAATTGTGTTCGTCCATCTGTCCTAATAAAAAACTACTTGTCTTGTCACATCACATCATGATACGTAGTATATACGTACTCTACCATATCATTTTTTTAATTTTGTGCTCGATAGCCCTGGATATAATGATCACCATCAAAATAGCTCTTCTCCCTCTTTAAACTTTACTTAAGGACCAAGTCGAGACTCTTTGCTACTTTTTAATTGTAAACCTTCCAATGTACTTTTAGATTATTGTTTAATAAAAACATCCATTAGAAATTCTTTAATTAACGATTCCGTGTTAAGAAGGAACCGTTAAAAGGGAGGAGGGAAGGGGAAGAGTGACTGGCAAGAATATTCTTTCATCTTGCTTGAAAACGAGGTGTTTGAATAATTGTAGTCCGTATCATGACAAAATAGCAGCCCCATAATCTCACTTGATCACAGAAACATTCATGGAATCTTCTTGCTCCTCAATTATATTCGCACCTTCTCGTCCGCACGTCTCTTCCCCCTCTGTAAAACTCTCAACCATAAATGATGCGCAATTTACATTTTTTGGCACACCCACAGACGGGGAAGGGGAAATATAATATCCAGTGGTGCGCAGCTATCTCTGCAGTCACTAGAAAATGTTGGCACGCATTTATAACTAGCCGAGTTGCGGGGACGAGCCCTCAGTGCAGTGGTAAGCTGCGAAGCCTCTCATCTGGGAGGTCTTAAGTTCAAATTTGCATCAAATAATAATAAAAAACTAGCTGAGTTGCTGCATTGCATTTTCACGGCCTTCAAAGAAAATGAAGAGAATTGAATCAGCTACTCCAGTTAAGGCCTGTTGTGGCTGTATGTCTCCAGCATTTAGAATAGCATATGTTTGGGTAACTGCTTCTGGGTTGCCTCGGAAATTAAAGCCGAAGAAAAAAATTCCACAATTGCCCCTTCTCTCTTCATCGTCGTCTTCATCAATACGAAAGCCAGCGCACCCTGTTGGGCTTCCCAAAGTCTATTCCGTTCCACGTGGGCCTCGCCCAGATTATGAGGTTGAGTTACGGCAGCTAATCGAATTAGTGCCCACGAGATTGAGGAGGATGCTGAGCGAGCATGCCGAGATTGAGGAATTGATTGAAATTGTGATGGATGTGGGAAGGAGGCCTCTCGCTCGCTTTCCTGGTGGAGAGTGGATAATTTCTGAGCATCCTGTAACATTCCACGACTTGGAACATGCAATCTCAATGGTAACTTACATGACTTTCTTGTATCTTATTTTAGTTAAAATCACGCAAGATTTAATCAATGTCCTCGTTCCTTCCTCAAATCTTCATCATGATGGTAGATGGATCACAGTGTAAAAATCATTTGTCCACAGTTTTTCTAGAAGCTTCCTATTCCATCTCATGGACTCTCAATCATCATATATGCCATGTTCACTAATGATATATGGTTGCGATTTATGTAATGTATTCTTAGTTGGACGTTCTGGGTTTTGTGGCTTTCGTTGTATGAATATGTGGGAAAATAAGGTTCACATTTTGTAAGAAAGATATTTTTATGTTACAGTAATATTAGTAATTAAAATATTTATTAAGTAGGTGGTTTGGGTAGTTCTGTTTTGAAAAGGTTTTATAAAAGTTATATTGTGATGCATGAAAATGTTTCTGAAATAACATAAATCATTCTGTTTTATGGGTGTACTATCATGGTTTAAATCTTTCTTCTCATCCGTTTTCAACATGGTATTAGAGTGGTCATTCGTCCAAACTACAATTTGTGTGGTGTACGGTTCGAGTGGAGATTACAAACTGAAGGTTTTTTCCCAGCCAAGAAATGTAAATGGTAGTTTTATTTTGTTTGCTGGAGTGAATATGATGGCATCAGAAAAAATGATGGAAGTTTGTATTCTGTATTCTTTGTATTCTTTAACAAGTGATGGTTGATAGGTTAGTTATTACATTCCTTCTTGAACCAAACCAAGAGGTTGGTATTGGCCAAATGGTAGAAGGTCGAAACCACTTTTATAAATTTCATCACTAGATTATTCATATGTAAATTTCGTCAATAGATTATTCATATGACTACTCAAAATTCTGTTTTGTCAATGAGGCTTCCAAGAGGAATTCAATGCAGTTGTCCTTTCTCTAAGCAATGCCAGAAGGCCACCCTCATCAAGATCTAAAGTCAGCGCAGTAAAACAAATGGTGGAGGAACATTATTTGTTGAAGTGTCATCTCAGACTGCAATGTATTGAAAGGTTGGTTTGCCAAATTTAATCCATAATTATACCTTACAGTACAGCATTATGGCAGCGCTGAGATTTCTGATGTTATGTACAGGAATAATTAGGCAGATAAGTAGCATAGATCACCATAATTGGACCACACATAGTTTGGAGGATTTTTTTCCCACAAGAGTTGATGCAATAGGTGAACAAACTCCTCAGCAAACACCTGCAGCACACTTCAAACACTCAACCAATCTGATCTACAGCAGCAAATTAGATAGATTCAAACATCAACTCATGCAAACAAATTCATTGAAATTCTTATTGAAAATTGAAGCAGTTTTACAAAACAGCGAGCCAATTCTATTTGCTTCTCAATACAAATGTAGTTTGGTCTGTTCTCAGACCTGCAACATGGTGTAACTGCAGCCAGAGATGGCTTCACCCCCCAAAATCCCTTCAAGTTCCCCCCAAAAGAAAAACTTCAAAACTTCTCCCAAAACCTGCCCCTTCTCTCTCCCCATGCACTTCCCCCCCTCCCAAAAAAAAAAACTCCTAAAAAACATGCTACAAATGCCAAAAAAACCATCAATTGTTTCCCTGCTGCAGTACCCCCACCACTGTCATTTCCCATGCTAAATGTAGAGTCAAAACTAAAGGCAATTTGTAGCACAGGAGCGAATGGTTTTAAAAAACCTCTGCAAGGCTCCGTCCACGTGGATGGCCCTTCATCAGACACCCATGGTAGAAAGAAATGTTTCATGAGTGAAAGTCAAAAACATTTATAAGTTCTGTGCTTGTTTTGAATCCACTTCACTGCCTTATTCGTCTGAATATGCTTTATCAATTTTCTTTGCAATTTGATGTCTCTTTCATCCTTCATCTCTCCTCTCTTTCTCCCTTTTTTTACATAATCCAACTCCCACCAATATGCACAAGGAAACTCTTTAGTAAAATAATCAAATTTATGCATTACTTCTTTCCTTGAGACAGCTGCAACAACTCGTCCATCATCTTTCTCTTCTGCAACATTGTGTTCCTCTTTGTTCATGGCTTCCAAAAGACATTGTTTTGCTGCAAAAAAATTTCTATTCTGCATCCACATCAATGTTTGAAAAATAGCCAAGGGATTCTTCTTTCCCAACCCGCAGCAAACTATTAGTTTCAAAACCTTCAACTTCAACATCTTTTTCAAGTAGGAGATCATCCATCAATCCACCCTTCATCTGTCCATCTTCATCCTTATTTATAACTTCATTTTTCAATGGATTATTTGCTGCAACACTCTCTCCTATACCAATATATCATTCTTAAACAAATCAAATTCAACAATATTCTTACAAAAATCAGATTTTACCTCTTTTTCTTTCTCCTGAAATTGTCATTTTGCCCTTCCGAAATGCAATCAACTCTGTTACAACTTGCATGAGCAAATTATAATCTTCATCTTCATCCTCTTTCACTAATTCTTTAACTCCATTAATTAAACATTTACTAGTGTTCTTACATACCTTTTCATCATTCTTACTCAAGGGTTTCAATTTGTGTTGAACTCCTCCTTTAACAACGTATATGTGTTTGCATAACCATCATGTATTGCTTTCTTTTAGAATTGCCATGGTCTTCCCAATGATATATGACAGACATTCATCGACATAACATCACATAAGACCTCATCATGGTAATCTCCTAACTTAAATTTAACTAAACATTGTTTACTCGCCAAAACTTTTCAATCATCTTGAAACCAAGCAATCTGATATGGAAGTGGATGCCTTCTTTCTACCATCAACTTGCTTACCATTTTTTTTGAAACAAGATTGTTTGTACTTCCACCATCAATAATGACATTGCATACCTTACCCTCACACTTACATTTTGTTTGGAATAAACTTTTCCTTTGAACTAATTTTTGTCTTGCATTCATCAATGCTCTTCTTGCAACAAGTGTTTCTCCATTTTTTCCATCTTTTTATTGTGATGACTTAGCATCTTCCTCATTCACGTTTGCCTTCATTCCTTTTTTAGGTATTTCTATGTTCTGGGCATTCATACGCCTTGTGTCCACATTCAAAAAAGTTATCTTGTAATTTTCTCTTCTCAAACCTCTACCTGTTCTTCCTCTATCTATAATGTCCCCTTTTTGAGACATTAGAAATTAAT
This sequence comes from Chamaecyparis obtusa, assembly GCA_027943335.1. NCBI lineage: Eukaryota > Viridiplantae > Streptophyta > Pinopsida > Cupressales > Cupressaceae > Chamaecyparis > Chamaecyparis obtusa. The sequence goes on from BSBK01009080.1 coordinate 59,244, forward strand.
TAAATAATTAAAAAAATTATGTTGTCGAAATATGACTCTTAATTTAATTATTTAATAAAACAATTAAAGTGACTTTTTATGTGAACCAAAATTATAAAATGGAAGTTACTTTATTTCAAATGAAAAAGACAGAAATGGAATGCTAAGAGACAAGCTGATGGAATGCCAAGAGTTTTTTGGAGAATGCTATAAAAATACAAGGATAGGATTATTCAGAACATGTTGAGATGTTATTCAAATTTGATGATTGACTGGAAGCTTTGTATGAAGCAAATTTCTGGAGACGGAAACCTTTACGAATTGACAAAAGTGTTGGATAAAAACCAAGTTCTTCAATTCTTAAAGTGGATCAGATTTATATGTTAAGGAATTTTAATTTTATATTTTCTAATGTTATGCAAATATATTATTATCAAATATCAAACTCTACACAGTTTGATTGATCTGAAGGTAATTGCTGCTTTGTTCACCACAAAGTATCGCTGAGATATTTAGCATCAATTTGCAGTTAATAATACACAATATGTATTCGTTGTTGTCATTAGTCTGCAATTAGGATTCACCGTATTACCAATGAGATAGCGCAGTATCAATACATATATGTTGTGAAGCATGCCGTCTCATGTAGAGTTACGGCTCTATGTGAAACCACATGGTTTCACGTAGAGTCGTGCCTCTACGTGAGGCGGCTCATTAGTAACAATGTTTAGCAATGACAACAAGGGTTATCGTTTAGCGATAACGATACTATTTGCTATGCATTATCATTATTGATACCCATCGATAGTTTGGAACAATATAATTATTAAACATAAATAATTATATTTATATTCAGTAATATAGCTATTATTGAATATTCATATAATTAGTGATGTTTATTATTACTAATAAATAATTATACTTAGCAGCGATATAGTAATAATATTATATTATGATTATGAGATAAACATAATCATAATATAATATCTTTTATTGATAATCAGATCTCTAGTAGGTCAAGGATAGAGATCAAATGTTCAAGGCCGATAGGCCACTTATACATTTGATTATATCACTCAGAGTAATCCGACCGAAGCTACATATCTTTAACACTCCCTCTTAGCTAGGGAGGAGACTTTCTATCCTTGTTGAGAACACAATAGATCCATTTATTGTGTGAGAGAAAGCTATCACCTCACAGTGATATCAGGAGTTATGGCATGTCCACGAATATCACGTCACATGATATTCACCATAAACTCACAGAGTAATATCCATCACTATGGTATGTGCATAGGTATCAAGTCACATGATACCTACCATAAGGATATTGGCTCATGACATATCCATGGATATTAAGTCACATAATATCCACCATGAATATCTCAGTAATATCCATTCATCATGGCTTATCCATAGATATCACATCTCATGATATCCACCATTCAATTGATATTACTCAAGAGATAATGTGATTATTGTAAGATCCTCACCTTACAATAATAACCAATAATACATGTGTTCATCATTGAAAGATCATCACCTCTCAATGATGTTCACAGGGGCCTATGAAGTCATGGAGTCACACACATGACATTATAATAGATAAAAGAGTTTACACTTTAAACATCTTAGAATATATTAGTACAATAATTTAACATTGTTGAGACTCAATCTTAGATAAGGTTACATTTTCTACCATACCAAGCTTACCTCGAAAGTATTCAACCTTGTGTTGGAGAGAGGCTTGGTGAGAATGTTTTTCGTTTGTTCACTTGTACAACATATCTCAACTGAATAACATTCCTTTCTACCATGTCTCTAACATAATGGTAGGGAATTTCTATATGCTTTGATCTGTCATGAAACATAGGATTTACTGAAAGCTTTATACAACTCTGGTTGTCATAGTGAATGATAGTAGGATCCAAGGATTGTCCAAACAATCCTACAAGAAGTTTCCTTAGCCATACAACTTCTCGAGCTCCTATGGATGTTGCAATGTACTCGGCTTCTGTGGAACTTTGTGCAAGTGAAGATTGCTTCCTACTAAACCAGGAGATCATAGCTGAACCTAAGCTGAAACAACACTCTGATGTGCTTTAATGATCAAGTACACTTCCAGCCCAATTTGAATCAATATATCCATGCAGATTTAGGTCTACATTATTATACTTCAGACCGCATCCAATTGTACCACGCAGGTAGCTAAGTATGTGTTTTGCTGCCACTAGATGTAAGTGTCTTGGTTCACTCATAAATTGACTAAGTGCACTCATTGCATAACAAATGTTAGGTCTAGTATTGACTAGGTACATCAAGGACCTAATCATTTGTCTATAAGATTTGCCAAGTCTGAGTTAGCTCCATCTTTTTTTAACTTATGCAAGTTGGGTTCCATGGGTGTAGCCATTGATTTACAATCCATCATTCCAAACCTTTTCAGAATGTCAATAGTATATTTCCCTTGATTTAAGATGATTCCATTAGCCTGCTGCCATACTTCTAAACCAAGGAAATAGTGTAAAGGACCTAGATCCTTCATGTCAAATTCAGATGTTAGTTCTTGTTTACATTTAGTAATGAGATGGTCTTCTCCTGTAATCAATAAGTCATTAACATAAAGAATGAGAATTAACATTTCACCATTAATTACCTTGAAATATAGATTCGGATTTGCATCATTCTTGGAGAAGCCCAAGCCTAAACGGTAATGATCTATCCTCTCATAGTAGGCGTGGGGAGCCTGTTTAAGACCATACAATGCCTTCTTTAATTTGCAAACAAATCCTTCAGGTTGCTCTAGGTATACTTCCTCTTCTATTACACCATTAAGAAAAGTAGTCTTTACATCCATTTGGTGGATCTTCCATCCTTTTGAAGCAGCAATAGAAATCACAATCCTGATAGAAGTATATTGATCAATAGGAGCAAATGTTTCTTTGTAATCAATCCCTTCTTTTTGAGAAAGGCCTCTGGCAACAAATCTTGCTTTATATTTTTCAATACAGCCATCTGCAGCATTTTTGATTTTGAAGAGCCATTTAGATGAAACCATTGATTTATCTTTTGGTCTAGGTACAATGTCCCAAACATCATTCTTAAGAATAGATTGATATTCTTTTGTCATAGCATCTTTCCAAACTTGGAGTTTGAAGACTTTCTCAAAGCTAGTGGGTTTTGACTCGATGATTTCACTCATTAAGGCAACATAGCTTGTGTACCTGTGTGGTCTTTTGCTTTCCCTGAAGGTTCCTTTTGGTGCTGCAAAACTTTCAGCCTCTTGATTCATTTTCCTTGCCCATAGAGGTCTTTTCAGGTTCACAGTGGTGTCTCTCGGCTCATCAATAGGATCCAAAGGCTCATTTGGATTATCATCTTCTATAAGTTCATGGGTCTCCCTCTGAATCTCAGAAGCATGATCTTCTTCCATATTTTGAAGAGACTCTTGATTTTCAATGTCCATCTCATGAATGTCCTTGGACCTTTTGAATGCAACATCTTCTTCAAAGATTACATCCCTTAGCTCAATTAATTTATGTTCTAGGATATAAATCCTATAGGCTTTAGGGGTTTCATTGTAGCCTACAAATATTTCCTTTTTGCCTAAGGGTTCTAGCTTAGATCTCTTTTCTTTGGGTATGTGAATGTATACAGGGCAACCAAAGATTCTTAAGTGACCTATATCTGGTTTTACTCTGGAAAATGCTTCTTCAGGTGTTTTATTTTCCAAAGTGGTGTGAGGACATCTATTTTGAATATAGACAGCAGTTCTAGAGGCTTCATCCCAAAAAGAGGTATGGAGGTTTTGGTCATGCATCATGGCTTTAGTTGCTTCCACAATGGCCCTATTTTCCCTTTCAGCCGCACCATTTTGTTGGGGGTTATAAGGAACACTAAGCTCCCTCTTAATCCCAACATTACTACAAAAAGTTTTGAAATTATTAGAGGTATATCCCCTCCATTATCTAATCTTAAGGTCTTGATCCTTTTCCCAGACATATTTTCTACTAGAACTTTGAAATCCTTAAACCTCATAAGTAGTTCATCAGACTCTTTATTTTTCAAAAAATATATCCAAGTTTTCCTAGAATAATCATTAATGAAAATAACATAGTATAAGAAACCTCCTAAAGATGCTACAGTCATTGGCCCACATAAGTCTGAATGAATAAGTTCTAACACATGTTTAGATCTATTTTCACTATTATGGAAGGTGCCTTTAGTGTTTTTTCCCAAGGCACATCCTTTGCAAGTTCCTTCATGTTCTTGTTTAAGTTTAGGTAAACCTGTCACCATTTTCTCCATTGAAGGTAAAGCATGAAAATGGAAGTGCCCTAATCTTCTATGCCAAATCTCACATGTATTTGAAGATTCATGAATTAGGGCTTGAGAAGGAGTATTGCAAAGTTTATATAAACATCTATGTCGAACTCCTATGGTGTGAGCTTTCTTGATATTTGACTTCTTGGGCTATGCTAGGAATTTACCATCCATGAAGGTAATTCAGTATCCTTTGTCTTCCAAGGCTAATATGAAGACCAAGGGTCCCTCTCTAACATCCTTAGACTTACTTTAAATAGTAAGTCTCTCAAAATGGAACTAGAAACCTCTTAATGTAAATGCCTCAGAACAGATGAAGGATTTGGTGAGATGAACCATTACAACGGCCACTTGAAGAGCCAAAAACTCCACAAAAGGGTCCTCTAATCACCAGTATTAGCCTACAAGGACCCAGTGATAGGCTAATCCATTAAATTTGATGCCTACTCAACATGGGGACATTACAATCCGACCTCCCTAAGATTGCTTGTCCCCAAGCAATCACAACTGCAAAGAAACTCCTCTACACTGGAAGCCCAAAGGAAGACTATGAAATATCCCACAATGAAACACAATTGCTGCAACACCAACATAATCACTATTGCACAGAAATGAACAACCACTCATCTCTCCAATATCTGCACATTGAAATTGTGCATCTGAAACCAATCATGTACATGAGGATCGTAAGTGAAACTGCTAGTAACCCACATCATGTACATATTCCATTACTCCCCAGATGAATCTAGATTGGAACCCCGATGCATGCGAAGGATCCCACAATGCACCAAGAAGTGTCCAACAAAATATGTCTGGATCCCAAATCCTGAATATAAGCCTGCTAAGAAGAATAACCTCAGACTTCTACTGTGCTTATATGATCACAATGTCACCATGTTGACAAAGGTGAAGCAATCCAATGGGACCAATCCAACCAACAGTGCTAAACCTGCCACCACTTGGATCCTAGAATAAATGAAGCTCACATCCATCCATCCATCATAAAGAGTTAAGAATATCTGGAAGCATCTGCTACACCAAATCTCATGGTACACTCTATCAATGCCCTGTGGATGTGAAATCCATCCTCTGCTAAACTACCTTGGATGTGTTGACTCTGCAAGTAGTCCACCACCAACTTGCAGCTACTAACTCCATCTACTGAAGATGGTGTATATCCATCACACCAAGGATGGTATAATCTTGAAGCTAATCCACACTGACGCATCATCAAGTTCTTCACATGTGGATCAAAAGAAAAATGATGAGCACTCCTCACTATGTAATTACGGTAGTAAGCTCCAACCTCTGTCAACGGCTCATCACTGATAACTCTGGAATCAGGGGATGGCCCCAATCCTTGACCCCGAACCCGATCAACTGATTGGGCAGGGCCTCTAGTAACCCTCTCTGCAAACCAACCACAAAATCTCTACGAGGAAGCAATGTAGTCAGAGTATCTACAATCGCTCCCACCAGATGTTGAATGTTGCGAGAGCCTCGGATGAAAGTATCCTTAGTGACTCCAAACGGTCCCCTCCTGAAACTCCGGACTCTCAAGTAGGTACTCAATAAACAAATTTGTGTAGTAAAAAAAATATGAGGCAAAATCTACCAGTTCTTCTGTAACCCTTAGTTGATCACTCCGACTCTGTTGCACAAGCTATCTACCACCATCAACTACATGAGATGAAGTAATAGATTTGCTTCTAGGAGAGGGAAACAAATCTCCATGAGAGCCATAGTCCCAACCAGATGGCACCCTGTGAATCTCCTTTGAAGATGATGGAGTAGCGTCATGTACCAACACACAACTCTCAAGAGAATCCACCATTGCCACACAAGAGCTATCAACAATATGACTTGCATCATCTGTCATAATACTGACCTCAGGAGAACCCGATGCAACCTATGGCTCTCTACTACTCTCACACAATATACTCATCCCAATTGAAACTACTGCACCCAAATCTGTGATGGATGTAGCCACATCCTTAACACATCCATCAGCACAACCCGTGGATATAAGGTCATCACCAATTGTCACTGTAGAAGACCGTACTCTGTCTGTAGCTGGTGAAGATTGTGCCAAGCTCAACTCCACGATAAGCTCCTCAATCTGTGATTGAGACTCACGAAGGGCCAACTGCGTGCTCTCTAAGGAGGCCGTAGTTACCTCAAGCTCATGAGTGAGCTCATCTACCTCCTCTTCCTTTCCCCTCAATGCATCATAGCAAGTGCAACCCCACTTGAGAAGATAGTCTTTGTTAGCCAATAATTGTAAATAGTTTTGTTTCATTATTTTGATGGCTTCTCGAAGTGTATGAAACTCTGTAAGGGAAAGACTACCATTATAGTGCTCATCTGTCACAGGAGTGCACCAATCATAGGTAGCCAACCTTTGACGAGAAACATCAAAGTGGTCTATGGCTGTGGCAATCATTTTGTCATTAACCTTGAGTTGTCTAACCAAATGATGTCTCTGAAATTCATGGCTCCCATGCAAGCTCTTTGAATCAAAGTCTGCATTGTAATATGAAGTTGTATCTGCAACGCTCACCTCATGATCAACAACATCATGTGTGCTATCATCAGTGCACACATCATCAACCAAGGTACTGCTGCTATGTACCTCAAAAGATGGCTCAATTGGTAAAGTGAAAGCTACTGTTTTGACAATCTCTTCGCACACTTCCACTTTCAATGTAACTGCAAGTCCCTCCAAGTCATGATCCTGGAACCTATTACCAACCACTAAGTATTTTTATTTATTTTCCCAGGTCTGATTTGCAAAGTCAGACTTGTGGCTTGCATTTGCATTGCATAACTCATCTCTAACACTCAAATCTTGAATATCTACATAGGAGGGCTCCATACAACCATCTCTCACCCATGGAATGGCTGCTATCACATGAGTAGGCTCAATACTAAGTCTGCTGTCATAAAAATCAGAATTGTTACCCATGCTGATAACAACTTCTTGAGTGCCAACATTCTCTTCAAATTTCACCCTTGTATCCGTTATTTCCTTTGTATTGAGAGAATTATTTGTATTAGTGTTTGCTTCATTTTTCTTTGCAAACAAAGGATCCATGATCTCCGGATGTTGTAGAAGCCTTGATAATTTTTAATCATAGTTTTGGAGGGTCTGCATGAGCTCTGGCATGAGATCCTGTATAGACTTCGTTTTACCCATGATTCACAACTAACCCTCTGTTCTGAATGTAAGAGGCTTCCCCAACAGGATGACATACAACCGCTTTGATACCATTGTAATATCCCTTGACCAATCTTCCCTCAAGTTGTTGATTAAACCCTCAAGGAATATTGACGAACACTTTGCACGCGTTGTCTCATCTTATTGATTAGAGTTTTTGTTTGTCTTGTTTTTGAGTTTTTATGCTGCAAATGGTGTTTTTTGAATACTTCTAATGATGCAAAATTGATTGGCAATGTAATAGAGATAATATGCTAACTATTTTTGACCCATTGCATACCTATGAGTGATTGTAATTAACTTGTACAGCTAGTTGTCATATTGTCAAACACTTTCCATGCATCCTAGTGTTAGTATATTTCAGATTCTACCTAGGAATAAACAAACTATAGAAGACTTCCAAACTAAGCACATGATATAAGGAAATGATAAGGAATAAGGTAAGATAGTACCGGGATTGATCTCTGAATTTATCTTCAGATCAGTCCCTCTTCGGTGAATGAATGTAGCTTAGGATAACATCAATTTGATGTAGTCTAAGATCTGCTTCCAAATTCGCAGGTAGGGCAATAATTTTCTGTCACTTAGATTGTGAAATCGCTGCCCTCCAATGGTGAAGATGCTGCTCTTCACAGGAAGATTCATTGCCTTTCGAAGGAGAGATTGCTTCCCTCTAATGAATAACTTCGCTGCTCCCACAACGGCAGAATTAGCTACTACAGAATGGTATATGCTGCTGCCTTATGTATTTCGTAATTTACTATAGCCTTAAATGATTTCGCTGCAGCCCTAGATGAGATCGCAGCTGCTCTGCTGCGTTATGCGATTCTTGAAGGGAAAGAACACGTTATGTCTTTGGTGTCTTGCTCTCAAGAATCGGTCTCCTATATATAGGAGCCAAAGGGAAAATTCCCAATAGGGGCCGACTCTTGGGCCCAGCCATACAATTTATTGCAAAATCGAATTTCCTTGTAAACAATAGATATTAAATATATGATATATTTAATATCATTATTTACCTATCAAAATATATTTGCAATTTATTTAATCTTGTTTGGCGTAGTTGATGTTTGCCGTAAAGGCCATAATATCAACACCTAGGAAAACCAATATTCATCTATAGTGTTGGCTAAAAAATTTGCAAGTCACTGTGACCACAACTTGCAAAATTATGACTTTAGGCAACGTCTTATGAGATTTTTCTCTCCTCTCAACAATAGGGGAGGCTCCCTTCTTACCGTAGGTGACTTCAATAAGAACTTAACTGAAATTACAAAAGGGGTCGGTTCTCTTAATCAATTCTTCTTTTTTCAAGAATGATTTACAAACAACTTGCAAACTTAACAAAAAGGTCCTATTGCCACGATAATATCAGTGGCTCAGGAGTTGACGCAAGAACAACACTAAAGACAACAATCTGCTTTATACTATGTGGAATAGATACAGGAACCCAAAGTCTCCCACGCTTAGTCCGAATGGAGGTTCTATAACATGAATAATCAAAAAGGCGCAAAGTCTCTCACTGAAAATCCACAAACATAAATAAAAATACTTACAACTGAAGCACAAAGTCTTTCAGTTCTAAGTAGTTGCAGCCACTATTAACTATAGCAATTCTTCCTCTTGAAGCACAAATTCTTCAAGAACCTGAATCGAATGCTCAAGAGGTTATACGAGAGAAACTATAAGATGAATTAAAGATAGATAAATCAATGTAACATAAGAATACACCAATTAATCTTAAGATTCACAACACAAAGTTTGAGAATTCTTACTTCAATTTAATTTAGAAAATTTGCACCAAGAAACACAAAATTTTCAAGACACGAGATCTTAGCATAGTCTTCTTGCACAAAACAAAAGATGAATATTTGCAATGAGCTCACTCCTTTATATAGGTGAGGAGTAGAGGAAAAGGTGGAGAAATAAAGAGAAACCCTTAACCACCTTTGACTTATTCAATGTTACAAGGCCTAAAGCACTTGCAACCGGATTACATGTAACTACTATACAAGTGCATGTTCCCTTGTATTTACAACTTGTCTACACACTACATTTAACCTGTTATGAAAACTACACCTATCTATTAAAGCATGGGAAAATGACTAAGTGTCCCTGGCACTTGTGAATTATCTTCAGATAGTGTTGACGAAAGCCTCAAATTTGAGAAGAGACTCATATACAACTGCAGGATCTAGTGCACTCGTATGCTGTGCAAGAGTAGTTGCCTTGCGAATCATGTTTGCACCTTTGAAAACATCTTTGTTGTACCCTGCAATGCTGATCTGAAGACAATTCAACAAAGCTTTATAGCTTGTTAGTTTGTCAATTGAGCTGAAATCAAAGTTATCCGCCTCAAGCTCTAGGCGAATTACTTTTGTGAATTCTATCATTACATAATCCTCTGCAATCAGCTCACCATTTTCATCTATCACCTTACATGTCAGTTCTTCAAAACTGCTTGTGATTGTGTGTTCTTGCTCTTTGCACAAGTCCATAGCTGCCTTCACTTCTGTCACCAATCTCTTAAGGACTTGTTCCTTGTTGACCATCAAATCTAAGTAATCGAAGTACATTTCCTGAGAAGAAATAACTCCATACTCACACAACAATCTAGATCAACATCAAACATCCTCCTCCAGACGCTCAAGTCTTCATCTAAGACCTTCAACTGTTGATTAAACGATGTGAGGAGTTCGTTCAATTTAGTGACGGTTTCCTTGACGTTCTTCAAGACTTGGAAAGCATCTATGATCACTACTACACCCTGTAACTCCAACTGGCTGCCCCAATCATCTATGGTTTCGGCCTTGCGCCCAACCTGCTCTGCATACCTACTTGTCTCCTTTGGAAGAGAAGAAGAAATAGGTTCAACTCTTTGTGAAGATTTGTTCATCTTTTCAACGGTCTCCAGTAGGCAGACATTCTCTTCCTTAAGAGCTGATTTTTCCTCTCCCATAGTTGATCATTCTTTTTGGAGAGTAAGGCTACAACATTATGGGCATCCTGCTGACAACCCAACCGTGTCTATTTACCAAGTTCAAATTTTGTGAACTTATAATCATAGGGTTGAAGTTCTTCTGTTGATTTATCAACTAGGGGCTCAACAACCTCAGCATATTTGACTTCATTTTGATCAACTGTCACCCTGGAAACTATCTTTGCCTTCTTACTCTTTGGAGGCTTTGCCTTGCTGAGTTTTCTGAAATCAAACTCTTCTGGAGGAACCTCCTGCTTCTTCCTCTTCTGATTAACGACACTAAGCCATGGAGGTAAAGTGAATGAAGTGCCCTGAGATGTAGAAGTAGTTTCCACAATAGACACTGATTCTATCTGCACAAATGTAGTGACTGTAGATGGAATTTCCATTTGAATGACCATTGGTGTTGGATTACTCTATGATGCTTTAGCCATAAAATGTTCAAACTGTGCGACAAATATGTCAAAGAGTGTCATGGATGTATCCGCCAAACAAGGAAAGGAAGAACATGCATCAAATACATTTCCCAAACTGCTAAAATGATCCTCCGAGGTGAATGCCGGGACAGCTAAGGAAATAGGCATAACATATGTGTATACAGGTGGATCCATAGTAGGAATGTGTACTGTGGAAAAGAAATCCACATCTATATCAAATAGAGACATGGGAGATTCATCTAACACTGGTGGAGACTCTGGTATTGTAGGTATTACTTCCACATCATTAGGATGAGATACTTCAGGTGTAACATCATCTTGTAACTCATTCTCACTCTCTATCAAATGAATCCTCTCAGGTTATATTACCTCCATTTCAATCGCAACAACTGTCTCTGGGATTTTGACTTTCGCTTTGCCCCCCTTGATAGTGAGCTTCGGAATCCCTTTGACTTCTTATGTTGAAGAATCATCCTTTCCTTTCCCTCTAATTTCTGACTTTAGTCTGATTAGACCAGTAGGATCAAAACCTTTCCTTGGTTTGATTTTGATACATTTTAAACCTCTTTTCTTTAGCCAAATGTTTGTGTTAGCTAAAATGGGCTGAAATCTATCCTAGATAGATGTATATTCCTTTAGTGACCAACAAGGTGGCAAAATGGGCAAGCTTTCCACTCGATGTTTCCAGTATTCGGGATCCAAAATATCACCATCATCTTCAACCCCATCAAGAATCTGTGCTAGGTTGAACTCCACAATTTGTCTCAAAGTTAGCCTACAATAGTCTATTCTTCTGACATCAACCTCAGTGCGTAGTTCGATTCAGATATCTTCGAGACGATGGATGTGTACGAAGCTCTTCTTCATCTTATCATTCATGCCCTTTTAGTCAAAGAATCTTCTTGACATAAACTTCTTGAGAGTTATCTCACCTCCATACATTTGGCATTGGGCACAGTGTTCAAGGCATATCCACCAATTTGGAGTGGGTTATGTGAAAAATTCCCACCCAAGGCCTATGTAGATTTGACTGGTATGCCTTGGACAGCCATGAGCTGTCTTGCAAGCTCCATCAAAATAATCCTATTAGTAGGCGAGCGCGGAAGCGTGTAAGGCTCACTCCGGATGTAGCCAACTCTCAGGTAGGTAAAAGTAGGAAATTGTAGGAAGAGACAACCATATTCATTTACCTTGTTGCAAGCTTCATTTGATACCTGCTTCTTTGGAAGCTCCTTGTCGAACAAACACAAGTAATGCCCATAGAAAGCATCTTGAACCCTCCTATTATGAACCCAGCTTGGTCTCAAAGTCAACTGCTCAAAATAGTCCCACATTGGCACCAATGATATTGTAATGTCCCCCAATCCGGTCCAATAAGTATTGGGACTTATATTGTATTGCGAGAGGCTTCTTCTCATATAATTTGTGCACAATTATTTTATTTGTCACAATTGAGCATTTGTTATGGCATTGATATCCTTACTTTAATGAATCAGATATCATAGAAGTTGATCACTACCCGAATCTACTACTTCAATATGTTGGAGTTTAACTGTCATGGATTGTATCTGATATATCTCTCCAATCTGACTTCAATAGATAGACAAATCTACTATATTGATCTATATGAGACACATATGGTCTCCGATCTTTATTTGGATATATCTTTGTTTGCATTATGATATAATTTTAGTCTCCTTCCTTATTTGATCTCTTCAAAAGTATGCAGTCTATTGTAAAGCCTTTCCAATGTTATTGATTCGATTCTTTGCTTCCCTCTATTGCTCGATAGAGTTCTATTTGCTAGAGTTCATGTATATATATATATATATATATGACTAGAATGCCCTTCTTGAGTGACGACAACAAGGATCCAACGAGTCTCATATTATTTAATTTCTATAGACTTAGTATTTATTTGCAATTCATGTTCTCTAATGTTAAGCCTTTGATATTATTGCCCCAAATCAATTTTATGTGTTCACTAATAATTTTGTTTGTGAACTATAATGAGACTCTTCCCAAACTAGAGCCGCCCACTGTAAAATGTGTTAAGTCAAGGGTCGATTGTAATTATCAACAATAGCACTTAAATATTAATTATCTGGAAATCAGAGTTTATGTTCTATTGATCTGCAAACCAGATGAATCAATTTCTTTATCACTTCCGATATTCGCTTCTTCTATAATCTCAATGTCCTGACTTATGTGATCCATCCCTCTACTATAATATTGATGTTCCTTATGTATCTCGCAAGAGGGACGACTAAGAGATGCGTCTTTTCAAATAGCCACTTGTATTTGATTTTGGCTTTAACTAGTATTTACGCGTTGTGTCCTATTAAAGTACTTTTCTGACTATATAACCTAAGGTGCCAACTGGATGACTTGGTCTTCAAATCTCTTGTTGTTTGGTGTTTGATGCCTTCTAATTATCTCCCGTATTAGCGTATTGAACAGCCCAAGGCTAATCTCAGATTATTAGAAACTATATTCTCTGTTATCCTAGCCAAACACCCACGTACAAATATAGTTCAATATTCTAGGACCTTATAGGTGTCATGGGGAAATTGTGTGAGACTTAGACTGGTTGTTTGATTGATTATTTATTTCTTTAGTTATTTGTTTTATATTTTATTAGTAATATTTTATATTATTATATTAATATATTATATTTGATAATAGTTTATAATATCATATTAATATATAATATCATATCATACTTTCTTAATTAATATGTTATATATTTTTCATTAGTGTTATAGTTAATAATAAATTATATTAATAATATATTATTAATTAACTACATGGATTACTAATATTATATTGATTAACTATTAATTGATTATAATATTTATTTATATATTAATCAATTATATATTGATTAATTATCAGCATTATACTGATTAATAATATTATTGGTATTGATTAGAGTATTTATTATTAGTTTGAATAATATTATTAATTATGAATTGATAAATAATATTATTAATGATGATTATTTAAGTAAAAACTTAACAATATTTGAGCCAATTTATATGCATACAAGCATCAATTATGGGTCGTGACCATAGTTACAAGACTCGGACTCACCTCGGACTTGGCAAGTTGGATTTGGGCTCGGACTCGGACTCGGCGCCCAGACTCGGCAAATTGAAAAACCCAAGAAATTCAAAGATTTTTAAGGATTTAAAACTTTTTTCATGCATCATTCAATCAATTAACATCAAAGACACAATAATTGAGATAAATAGAAGCTACTTTACACACATAAACAAGTTTACATTGATCACATAAGTATAAATGCGAATTTTTGAAGGAAATAAGTTAACTGTTAAACTAGTTACTAAATAACATATTAGAAATCTGAAATATAAATAGTGTCATTGTCAAAAGTCTACAATATTCATGGACTATGAAATCCATGGAATGGAAACTTCAAAACATATATCAAAATAAAAGCTAGAGCCTAGAAGACTAAGGCCCTATGTCTTCCTACGTGTACGCCTACGATAGGTCATGGAATATTTTGCAGCCATCTTCTGTCCTTGTGTCTGAGGCTCAACCTCAGTGGCATCCTCATCCTCCTCATAATCATCAGCATCCTCAGACCCCTCACTCTCAGCCTCAGGGTCCTCCATTGGGTGTCCTCGGGCTCTAGCCAATCCATTTGCTAATCTATTTTCTAAAACCCCTATATTCTTCTCCCAAGCCTTTTTCCTCTCTTCTAAGTGTTTGCAAATGATGGAATGACCTTTTTAGGTCTTAGAATCATTAGAAAATCCTTGTTCCAGCGTCAATTTGCCCTCAAAAAGCCAGGACAGGTTGTGAGAGATAACATTGCTGAAGGCATGTTGAATCCTGAAATTTGGCTAAGTCTAGAATTTTTTGAAAACCCCCAAAATCTAGAATCTGCATTTTTAACTCCTATGAAGTTGAAACCTATCTCAAACATCCTAGAATGTATTTATACAAATATAACTTAAAGTATAAGAAATAAATCCTCCTACCTCAGAGCTGAAAAAATGACCATGTCTAAATTAAAAAAATTATTTTTTGCTTCTTAGACATGGCTGGACGCACCGAGTCCGGGCCACGGGACTCGGCGAGCCCTCCGAGTCCAATGACTCGGCGAGTCCTATAGACTCGCCTAGGACTCGGCCGAGTCCTGGTGCCAGGTCAATTTGCCTCGGCGAGCCTGGCTCGGCACGGGACTCGCCAAGTCCTGTAACTATGGTCATGACAGTCCACCCTCCCCAAATTTGCTTGTCCTCAAGCAACTATATATTTTCTCCTTATGATTTAATGATCTCATAATGGCGCCTATTCAAGTTTTCCCTAAACCCCGTTCACAAGATAGTATGCCTTAAATTCATCTCTTTAAGCTATTTTATTATTCTATATAAACCAAGTAGAATCATCATAGAGTATACACTTGAAAACATATGTATGATTATGTGAAGACACCAAGTATACATAAAGCATACACA
This sequence comes from Chamaecyparis obtusa, assembly GCA_027943335.1. Classification (NCBI taxonomy): domain Eukaryota; kingdom Viridiplantae; phylum Streptophyta; class Pinopsida; order Cupressales; family Cupressaceae; genus Chamaecyparis; species Chamaecyparis obtusa. The sequence continues at coordinate 74,670 of BSBK01009080.1, forward strand.
TAGTTAATGCATGAAGACATGGAGCATACACAAAGTATACATATTGATGCATGAAGACACGAGGCATACACAATGTAGACACATAAATGCATGAGGACACGAAGCAAACAAAATGCATACACATAATGCTAGAGTTACATTTATTTATCAAATCCTATAATTCAATGAGACGGGGTTAGGAAAGTTTATTTCATCACTATGTTCTTGATTCAAAAATCCTGCGATAAGGAACACAAACTAGTATATATATAAATTCCAAAAAGTGAGTATACTATTTGATGTATATAATTACAAGTCTAAAAACATTAGAGAACATTATTTAGAAATCCTATAGTTGTGATGATCAGATTTAGAAATAAAATTGACCATTGTTACTTTATTAAGATTAGAGATTTGACATTTCATTCATGGTTTGTAGAGATAAGTCATACTAGAGTGGACAAGGAAACCCTCAATAGTTACTTTCCTTCCCTAACCATGCCTTCCCTACGGACAGATCATCTTAGAGTTGGAGAAGGAAACTTGAGTGGTTACTTTCCTTTTCTAATCATGCCTTCCTCTTAACACTATCTTACATCATAAAGGAATGTCGGGTAGATGTAGCGGGGTCCCATGGCTTGATTAGTCTAAGCCCAAGAGTGGATTGCATCCCTCTTGCCTTAGCAATCAGCCCTACTCTCTTACCTACTCTCCTCCCTCCAACTATGATGGGGCAAATTTATTATTAGATTTTCCTCATCACAAAAGAATGTCAGGACGTTGTAGCAGTGTCTCTTGGCTCGATTAGTCTAAGCCCAAGAGTGGAATCCATCCCTCTTGCCTTAGCCATCAGCCCTACCCTCTCACCTACTTGGTCTTCCCTCCAACTATGATGGGGTGAATTTATTATTAAATTTTTCTCATCACAAAGGAATGTCAGGACGTTGTAGCGGGGTCTCTTGGCTCGATTAGTCTAAGCCCAAGAGTGGAACCCATCCCTCTTGCCTTAGCCATCAACCCTACCCTCTTACCTACCTAGTCCTCCCTCCCATAGATGGAAAACTCTCACTCGACAAAAACTCACCAAGCCCCAAAAAAAACTCGGGAAAAATTCAGCCAGTTTTTGAAAAAACTCGGGGAAAAACTTGAGAACTTAAAAAATAGCTTAAATTTAATTAAAAATACATTTTTTTTGCAAAATTCAATGAGAAGATGCATCCAATGAGTTAATTAATGAGAACACAAAGGAAACAAGTAGAGTTTAGATATATATAAATGCAAAGTGGGTACAAAATCACATTCTTGAGCGCAATGTTGATAGCTAGAAGCAAAATAGTAAATAGTTTCTACAAAAATAGAAGTAAATACATCATTACAATCACATCTTCCTCTTCCCAGCTCTACTAGCATATAAGGGAGAGGGTCTAGTCCTAGAAGAGGAACCTTGTGATGGGCGTGACTATGCCTCCTCACTCAGTATTGCTGCTGGCTCGCTCTCCATCCTAGATGTATCTCCTTCTGCCCGTGGCACTGGCATTGGCTCCTCATCTGACTCCTCATCATCCTCCTCCTCAATGTCATCCAATGTGAAATCCAATCCATCCCCCTCCCCCTCCATGGCTTGCCTCTCCAAATCAATGATTTCATCCTCTGTAAACAATGGAGGTTGCTCTTGTGCCGTCCAATCATAGTAAGGATCTATATCGTCCAAATCAAGCGGACCAGCTACTGCCACTTGTGCCTTTTTTATGCACAACTTAAGATTATATTGCACATAAACAAGGTCATTGAGGCATTTTTGGGCTAATTTATTTCTCTTCTTTGTGTGGATGGACTCAAATAAGCTCCAATTGCGCTCACAATGGGATGAGCTACAAGGCTAGCACAAGATTCTGATAGAAAATTACTTTAGATTGGGTGTATTTACACCCCAACTTTGCCACCAGGCATCTTCAAAATAAAACATTAAGAAGTTATAAAGCAATGAGAAAAGCGAAAACATAACTTATCAAATGGAAGAATTGCAAATGTTTTAAACTTTTACGGTTTACCTAGGGTTTGAGTGCCTCTTGCTCTCTTTGGTAGCTCAGAAGAGAACAAATTACCCTATGATTCCACATGGATTTGTTGTTCGGTCACAACAAGGTCTCTCTGCGCAACATCAAATATCATCCTCTGAATGCATACAGAGAGGTCCTCCATGACCTCTCCATTAGGATCTGAAAAAGAATCATCATGCTTGAAACAAATAGAAAGTGAAATCAAGTCTTAGTACACAACCTAAAAAAAAAAGTGAAATGAAAATCAAGTCTTAGTAAAATTTGAAGAAGAATCATCGTCCCTAAAACGGGGGTTGAGGAAGTACCCAACTGCGTGAATGAGTTGGTGGAGTTGATTGTTCCACCTCCTATCAATAATTTCCCAAATGGGATCAAATTTGAGTCTATCCCCCTTGTAGTAATTTTTAATAGACTCTTTGGCCCTATCCATGGCCTCATAAAGACACCCCATTGGGGTTTGATCCCCATCAACTAAGCACAAAACTCTAACTAGGGGGTGCCACACCTACAATTGAAATTTGAAAAATAAAAATTGGTTTACAAAAAGATTAACTAATGAAGTTACTAACGTAGTAAGTTACAAATTAATAATGAGAGACTTGAATCAAGAGTAATTAAAAATTAAAGTTTTGAAGTTACCTTCACAATCTCACAAGTCTTGTCAAAAAAATTTTGGTCAATGACTATGTGCGCTACAGCCTCTCCTTCAGATTTCTTTGAATAAGTTGAGTCAAGCCATGGTTAACTCACAAACATTTGTTTCAAAGAAGACAATTTAGTAATAATACTTTGCAACGTCAAGAAAACTGTTGCAAACCTTGTAACAGCGGGTCTTACCAAATCTCTCCCTTTAGTGAATTGTCTCATCAAATTTAAAACCCAAGGATGATTATAGATATACTTTGTGACTCACCTTGCATCTTCCACAATTGGAGTCACCCAATCAAGTTTTCCTATGTTCTCCAAAAGAAGGTCAAGGACATGTGTTGCACAAGGTGTCCAAAAAAGAGTAGGGTACCTCTCTTGGAGGATTCTACCTGGCATATTAGTAAAAATTCAATAATTAGTTTCCAACTTTCCATATTTTACATCAAAACTAAATTAAATAATAAATATCACTTATTTATATTTAATGATAATCATATGCAACATAAAAATTTAAAATTACCTGTTGCCACATATGCTGCCGCATTATCTGTGATGATTTGCACCACATTCTCTACTCCCACCTCCACGACAACATTCTCCAACATTAATGCCAATGTTTGCGCATTTTTCACCTTGTTGGAGGCATCAACAGATTTCCAAAATACCACATTATCTTTGCAAGTAACCAAAAAATTAATAATGGTTCTATTCTTCCCATCTGTCCACCCATCAGATAGAATGGTGCAACCATATTTACTCCACTCTTTTTTTTGTTTCTCCACCACTGCTCTTGCCCTATCAACCACATTTACGAGCAACCTACATAATCAAAGTGAAATCAAGTCTTAGTACACAATTTTGATTTAATAAACAAGAAATAACAATTAAAATTTAAAAATGAACTCAAGTGGATTCCGATTATTTACTAACCTTCCACTCAAATCCTTGCAAGAAGGGGCCTTGTACCCTTTTTCCGAAACTGTAATTGCGGTCACCAAATTCAGCCAATAGGGACTCTCAGCCACACTCAATGGGAGATTGTTGAAATACCAAAAATCATCTGCTGCAATATCAGTTTTCTCATGTGCCTCCTTGTTCCATCCAATGGCCTCTAATGATGGTTGTGCTCGAGGTGTGTTCCTAGGCGCAAAATAATTGTCTATCCCTGATGTTGATGGCAGTGAAGAAGAAGGCACTCTACTAGAGGAAATAGAAGCGGTAAATGAGGCACTTTGTTTGTGGATGCGCGGGCCACGAAGAGAGCCCAGTATGCTCTCAAGTGCTGCTTCTTCTTCTTGAATGTCAATAGGAGCACCTTGAGTTTCAAATATGGCTGCCCTCGTAGCTAATCTTCCCCTTCCTATGCAATTTTTACTCTTCCCCGGCTGCAAGTAGGGCATTAAATTTTTTTTTATTTCTTCTGAACCTTTGTCACATGGATTTGTATCATGCTTCCTAATGCCTGCAAGGTGGTATTTGAGGTGGTTTATGCCTCTAGAAATTAATCTCTCACATCTTATGCAAATCACCTTCCCAGGCTCATTTGGTGCTTCATAGACATACCTCCATGCCTTATCTTTAGCATTTTTAGGCCGGGTGCCTATATATCCATAAGGGCATGGTGTTAGTGGCCACTCTTCTGCCATGCTGAATTAATGGTTAATTGATAATTGCTGCCCTACACATAGAAATTAAAAACACAAAATAAATATTTGAGAAAAAGAATTAAACAAAGTCATAAACTATCTAAATTAGTTTGAATATTTTTAGGCATCATCAAAGTACCAAAAAAACACAAACTGCTAGGGTTTTTTATTTTTAAAAAATTGTTATTCTTCAAAAAAATGGTGATAGATTCAACAAAACTTGTTAAAAATAGTTTTGAATCTTCTTGTAATGATTCAAAATCATTTCTAACTACTTAGGAATGATTTTGAATCAAAAAACCATATGGTCTCTGATCTTTATTTGGATATATCTCTGTCAGCATTATGATATAATTCTAATCACCTTCCTTATTTAATCTCTTCAAAAGTATGTGGTCTACTGTAAAGCCTTTCCAATGTTATTGATTCGATTCTTTGCTTCCCTATTTGTATTCCTATTGCTCAATAGAGTTCTACCTACTAGAGTTCATATATATATATATATATATATGAATAGAAGCCCTTCCTGAGTGACGACAAGGAGGATCCAGCGAGTCTCATATTATTTAATTTCTGTAGACAGTATTTATTTGCAATTCATGTTCTCTGATGTTAAGCCTTTGATATTATAGCCCCAAAACAATTTTATATGTTCTTCACTAATAATTCTATTTGTGAACTATAATGAGACTCTTCCCAAACTAGAGCCACCCACTGTAAAATGTGGAAAGTCAGGGGTCGATTGTAATTATCAACAACACTTAAATATTAACGTTCTGAAATCAGAGTGTATATTCTATTGATCTGCGAACCAGATGAATCAATTTCTTTATCATTTCCGATATTCGCTTCTTCTATAATCTCAATGTCCTGACTTATGCGATCCATCCCTCTACTATAATATTGATGTTCCTTATGTATCTCGCGAGAGGGACAACTAAGAGATGCATCTTTTCAAATAGCCACTTGTATATGATTTTGGCTTTAACTAGTATTTACGTGTTGTGTCCTATTAACATACTTTGCTGACTGTATAACCTAAGGTGCTGACTGGATGATCTGGTCTTCAAATCTCTTGTTGTTTGGTGTTCGATGCCTTCTAATTATCCCCTGTATTAGCGTATTGAATAGCCCAAGGCTAATCGCAGATTATTAGAAACTATCTTCTCTGTTCTCCTGGCCGAACACCCACGTACAGATATAGTTCAATATTATAGGACGTTATAGGCATCATGGGGAAATTGTGTGAGACTTAGACTGGTTGTTTGATTTATTATTTATTTCTTTATTTATTCATTTTATATTTTATTAGTAATATTTATATTATTATATTAATATATTATATTTGATAATAGTTTATAACTTTATATTATCATATTAATATATAATATCATATCATACTTTCTTAATTAATATGTTATATATTTTTCATTAGTGTTATAGTTAATAATAAATTATATTAATAATGTATTATAATATTATTAATTAACTACATGGATTACTAATATTATATTGATTAACTATTAATTGATTATAATATTTATTTATATATTAATCAATTATATATTGATTAATTATCAGCATTATACTGATTAATAATATTATTGGTATTGGTTGGAGTATTTATTATTAGTTTGAATAATATTATTAATTATGAATTGATAAATAATATTATAAATGATGATTATTTAAGTAAACACTTAACAATATTTGAGCCAATTTATATGCTTACAAGCATCAATTATGGGTTGTGACTGTCCACCCTCCCCAAATTTGCTTGTCCTCAAGCAACTATATATTTTCTCCTTATGATTTAATGATCTCATAATGGCGCCTATTCAAGTTTGCCCAAAACACCGTTCACAAGATAGTATGCCTTAGATTCATCTCTTTCAAGTTATTTTATTATTCTAGATAAACCAAGCAGAATCATCATAGAGTATACACTTGAAAACATATGTATGATTATGTGAAGACACCAAGTATACACAAAGCATACACATAGTTAATGCATGAAGACATGGATCATACACAAAGTATACACATTGATGCATGAAAAAAGTCCATGATTCTCTTATTTGTATCAACAGTACCTCTTCCTTGGAGAATGATGAAATGGTTACCTATACTCATGGAGATGACAATGTTATGGAGTCACCTGATGTTGGCACTCAAGTTTTGTGTGTTAAACATGAGGTGTATATTGTGGATTCAATCCACGAAGGTTTTGATTTTGTATACCATACCATGGAAGATGCTAAAAGAACACACAATATGTGTGATGGGTGGTTACAAAGAGCTAAGGAGGCAAATATGCTTTCTGCCAAAGAAAAATACAAGAGGTCAAGGAACGATACAACTAACTAGATAATGCAAGGAAACAAAGGGAATCATGCATGATATCATTATTTCTTCCAACTGAAGAATGTATACAAGTTGAGTATGCAAAAGAACTTCTTGAGGTAAGCAAACAAGAAGATCATGTTGTTGTGTGTGAACAAGAGAAGAAGTATGATTCAGAAATTCAGTATGTGTATCTGGTTTACATCATGAAGTTCGTGACTTTCCTCTTTTAGAGAGCCCTTTGAAGGCTTAAAACAATGATGATATTAGATACACACTTGATGTGTCGGCCACAAGTGTTATATCCAATTTTGTGGAAGATGATAAGGGACATGATTCTACTTCGGTGGACAGCAATAAGGATCAGGGGCAGCAGCCACATTTGGAGCTTGTGGATGATAAACATAATGAATAAACACATGGTATGATTGCTTTCCTTTCCGGTGTTTCTAGATATCATCCTTTCATGTTAAAAGGAATTGTTATAGGACAAAGAGTTATGTGCATGGCAGAAGACTTCAACAAAATGGAGTTTACACACATGGGTAAACATATTGTGCTTAAGGCACTGAGGAATGAGACAAAAGGATGGGATAGCTAAAAGTATGTTTGCTTGCTTTGACATCAAAGATTTCAAAGATGTGGATAAAAATGAAGGAATCAGTTCCAATTTTCTGATCATGGACAGCCGTGAGATACCTCATCTATTTTGTGATAATGCAACCTTCAATCGTGGAGAAATGAGTAACATAGATTCTACTATTGTTGGTACACAAGATGCAAGCATGTGATCTAATAATTTTGATGATATGTCTTATCATAGGACTGGTGTTTTGCATTTTGGAGCATCTCATATAGAGAAGTCCCAAAAGTTGAATGGAGGATGGCTAGAAAGAGCAAGGCAAGCCAAATTGATAGCTCAACAAACCAAGCTTCATCTTCAACACATTCATGACATTCACCACTCCATTGACGAGGAGAAACATGGGTTGTCTAATCCCAAATTTTCAGTTGATGTTGATCATTTTCAGCATGAAGTTGATGCATTTGTTGATGACACTTGTAGTGAATCTATCACTCAAAAGTTGTCTTTGATGGGCGATGAAGGTGTCTGAAGTTCATCTTTGGATTTGTCACCAATTTCATATGATATAGCAGCTATTTATTTCATTGGTTGGTGATTTAATCTTCATAGATTCTTCAGTGGTTAGTGGCTGTCCTACATGGGTTTCCATTACACTTTCAGATTTGGCACGGTCTACAACAGCGAGTTGCATGGGAGTGTCAGGAGACATGTCTACTTGTTGGATATTGCACATGGGATGGGTATTGTTGATATGCATGGGAATGGTGACTCCATCGACAACATTCTTATTGCAATCTTGAGCTACAACAAATGCATCTAGTGGCCTAATATCTACTTCTATTCCTATAGCTGGATGGACATATCGGTTTAGGATCTGGGTACTAACATGATTGGTGCATTGTCTCTTAAGGAGGTAGAAGAGTTGCTTCACAACTCTGGTTATGGTGTTGTTTATATTAGAGTAGTGTAGCGGATCAGAACAATGTTCTTGAGGTTGATATGGGATCCAAACATCAAGTTTCAGCATACTACTGCCGATTGCTTGAGGGAAAGCAATCTCCAGGAAGGGAGGACGTTAATGTCCCCAAATTTTAGTTAAATGAATTAATTAAATTTATTATTCTAAACTTGTCTAAATAAATAAATTATCAAAAGCATGATTTTATTTCAATTAATTTAATTAAAAGTGACTCAAATAAAATAAATATTATCAAGTCACTTTATTTAATAAGTTCTCCAGCTTATTTTAGAAGCTACTTCATGAGGGAAAATTCTAGAAGGCTCATCCATTGTTATAAAAGGAGGGGTTTGCAATGTATTTGATATGTTCAGATGTTTATGGATTTGATGCATTTGTCCGATGCTTTGCATTAGCCGAATCTCTGAGGATGCAAACCTTAAGTAGATTGTTAGAAGGGATGGACGAAACCCTAGTTCTTCTAAGGAGTGAATTCACGACGAAGTTCACACTTGTGCCAAATTTGTTAAGTCTTCATTCAAAGACAAATTTTTAGAGATAGAGGTAGGTGCAGGTCTGAAGTGTTTATATTTGATATTTGGAAATAAAGATTAATTTGTCCAGAGACATGTATTGGCATAATATGCCCAATTTATTATATAATGAGTTTGATGATATAAGTTGAGGAATCATTTGGGTTAGACAATGATTAAAATAAAGGTACAAAGGTTGCGGGCTACATTACTATTGATATGGAAAGAGAAATATTTTTGAGGATTGTTGTGTACTTCATCGACACTTTAGGAGTGAAAATTAATAAGGCAAAGTTAAAAGTTTTCATGTGGCCTAGTTTATTTCAAAACATTTTATATATGAGCCTTATTGGCAAATGGCTCATGGGTCCCGTTATAGGATATGGCTCTATTTGGAGATCATTTTAATTAGCATCGAAGGTAATGTGTGAAGCGCATAAGACAACTAATAAATATGTCAGCCGATATTTGAAATATTATTCATCAATGACAATATTATATAGTTGGGCCCAAGTATTTATGAGAGAAGCGTTCCTATTGGAAATTATTGCTGGTTGGTCTCAGACAAAGTTTGGGTGATATTTTGGTCTCTTATTGTGCACAATCGCTTGGTCATATTGTGATGAGCCCAGCTGGCTCTCATTTACAAACTGACTTTTATAATTAAATTGCAATGGTGTTTGTATGTGTTTTCAATATAAATATGAAATTTACTCATAAACTTCTCAAATACCACATGTCAAAATTAAAGAATTCAATTTCCAAATGCTTTTAGTTGCACCATAAAACTAGAATTAAATCAATTTGTTATTAATTGACAATAACAAAGATATCTAACAATTTTAAAGCACCTTGTTATCCAGAGACATGGCAGCTGTAGATACCATTCAGCCTTTAATTCCCAAAAGTGGCAGCTTATTACTTTGACTGGCAGCAAACGGTGAAACCTTCAGAATTACGACACTCTTCTTTCCCTAGACGGCTGCAAGCTGTAAGCTGTTCTTACTCAAAGGAATCACATCCTTTCAACTACCAAACCCTCACGCCATATCCTGCAGGTGACGTGTGTATCTAAACTCTTCTCAGCACTAAGCTTCCAGCCGTGACACATCAAACAGGAACAGTCCAAACTTCCGTACGGAACTGGCACAATACTGTACAACCCTGGATGTAGAAAATTTTGTACGACTCCCTATAAATTCAGTATTTCCCCATGAATCCACCTTCAACAATGAATTCAATATGAAGTTATACAACTTCTTGGCGGCAAATTTGGTGTTCTCTCCATTTGTTGCAGTCCAAACACAAATTCCACATGAATTTTCGAACCCTTACCAGATTCCACAATAAATATTAAATCTCAATGGAATTAACAATAACAATCCTCAGCAGTTTAAAACATTCTCACACATCCAATATACCTCAGCACTGGATCATAATTCAGAATCAGAAAGAGCTCTCTCCTGGAAGAAGACCAAGCTCAAAAATCTCAGAAGAACTCTCTCCAAAAAATGAAGACCAAGCTCCAGAAACCCTAGCTTTTCGAAGCCAAGCAGAATTCTCACATAAACAATTTATCAAATCAACAATGCGTAAATGAAAGTGCTTTTTCGAGTTGTACTTATAGCTTTTTCAGAAAAAGCACAATTTCACTTTTTTTAATATAAAAGGCTTTTAAATGATAATTTCACTTTATAACAATAAAGTTATAAAGTACTTAAGTCATTAAATTAAAATACTTTAATTTAATAATGATATCTTTCAAAACAAAGCCACTGAATTCTGCTAATTGAAACAAACTCATTTTCGACACCAGAGCCCAAACGCCAACTGCCCTGCCGAAAATAACCCACTGCCAAAAAAAGTCAATTGCTAAAAATAGACTTACTATAAATAGTAAGTCTCTCAAACTGGAGATTCCCTGAAGCTCAATCCTAAAGCATCTGACACTCTGTGCAGACACCCTGCTAATCCTGGCCGTACCCAAAATACCATTTACTAAAAACAGTAAACCGACTGAAATGACCCGAACGAAGAGCAGACCTAATAAATTGAATCCCCAGAATGGAATCCCAACACTGGTTTTGACATCTGACCCCCTATGATCACCTGACTAGCTTGCGAGGGTCGCCAAACCAAGTTAATTCCAAAGGTCTGAAAAACGGGAACATTACAGTCCTCCCTTCCCAAGATTGCTTATCCTCAAGCAATCAGGAAAAACAAGCAACATCACAATCCTTCCGGATCCCAAGGATGGTCATGAATAATTTCCCGATCAACCTCATACTCCTGTAAAGAAGTCAACAACATCAACAGTACGAACATCAGCAACTGGAAATCTGCACTCAACCCCTGAATTGATGATGCTGCAACAAGATCGCCACGTGGGAGAAACTCAACCGAGAGTAACTCACATGGGAGTAACTCAAACAACAGACTGGACTTACTTCTAGTCCTCCAACTAACCAAATCATCACACCAGTCATCAAAAGGATGCGCTGAAGAACTGTGTGACTGATAGATATCCTGAACGTGAGGATCGAATGTAAAGCTATAAGAAGTCCTCACCGTGTACACCTCGGCAAACTGTCCAACTAGGCCTAACTAACCTCCCGTAAAATCCTCCCGATACCTGGGTGTACTAATAGGATCCCAAACATCATCATCATCATTGTACAATGCCTGTAAGGGATCATCACTAAGCTCAAACAGCGGGTTGTCATAAGTCATAACAACATTTGCATCAAATAAAGGATTGTTCACAAAATGAACAACACCCATCTGCTGATCTAAGCCATAATACGGTGAACTCTGAGAGACATGATGTGTAATCTGCTCTATTTGAATTGACTCATGCCTTTGTAAATCCTCCCTATCTACAATAAGTCCCTGCAATTAATGATCTAGGGACCTATCATCATCCGATAACCACTCCGAGTCATCATCCAAAATCTGATATGATATACCAGACTCGCTGCAGCATGAATCATCCTCATAGATAACATCGCTAGTGTCCACAACATCCCCTACACTTGCCCTATCATCAACGTCATCAATAAGCTCACACATAAGACTGCTGTCATAAAAATCAGAACCTATATCGTTGGTAATTTCATTGCTACCAATAGATGTAGGGCTGCCATCACTGGTGGCTATCATGACATCAGCATTCTCCTGATCACGAGCCCCTGTCTCATGGATATGATGAGACTCAATGCAACTGTCCTCAAGCAAGTCTGTCATAGCCACAGCCTCCTAAGAAGAGCCTTTGGAATGCTCTCTCTTCTGTATCAAGTACCTGTCAAAATTCAAATTCCTCTTAATTGCTTCTGGAAGAGCATTCCACTCTGCAAACTGTGCCACCATGTCGTCAACGAATGGTGTCGACTCTGTCTCTTTACTAACTGCATCCAGCTCAGGCCTCAAGAAAGTAGGACAAAGAGGCCTATCATAAATACCTGTACGGTCAGCTCTATAATCACGTCTGTTATCTGCTCATGACCTATGTGATCTAACTGAAACAGTCCTCGCACCTCTGTCTCTAGCATGATCTCCTGGTAATGCGATGCACTGTAGAGTGTCTGAAAGTTGTTGCAATACATTTGCAACATGATGCTGACCATCTGCTATGTTCCTAAAGGCATCTCTGACCTCCCTGCCAACAATATTTCTGATATTATTCCTATTTCCTACCTGTTCATTATGTGGGCCCTGTTCAATACCTTCAGGAGGTGGTGAATTTCTATCCCTATGGATATAGTACCCTCCTGGTATAAATCTGTCTGCCATTATTTTATTTTCATACCTTTCAGGATGGCAAGATCAGTGCTCTGATACCACTGTGATGAGCCTAGCTGGCTCTCATTTACAAACTGACTTTTATAATTAAATTGCAATGGGGTTTGTATGTGTTTTCAATATAAATATGAAATTTACTCATAAACTTCTCAAATACCACATGTCAAAATTAAAGAATTCAATTTCCAAATGCTTTTAGTTGCACCATAAAACCAGAATTAAATCAATTTGTTATTAATTGACAATAATAAAGAGATCTAACAATTTTAAAGCACCTTGTTATCCAGAGACATGGCAGCTGTAGATACCATTCAGCCTTTAATTCCCAAACGTGGCAGCTTATTACTTTGACTGGTAGCAAACTGTGAAACCTTCAGAATTACGGCACTCTTCTTTCCCTAGATGGCTGCAAGCTGTAAGTTGTTCTTACTCAAAGGAATCACGTCCTTTCAACTACCAAACCCTCACACCATATCTTGGAGGTGACGTGAGTATCTAAACTCTTCTCAGCACTAAGCTTCCAACCGTGACACATCAAACAGGAACAGTCCAAACTTCCGTACGGAACTGGCACAATACTGTACGGCCCTAGATGTAGAAAATTTTGTACGGCTCCCTATAAATTCAGTATTTCCCCATGAATCCTCCTTAAGCAATGAATTCGATATGAAGTTATACAACAACTTCTTGGCGGCAAATTTGGTGTTCTCTCCATTTGTTGCAGTCCAAACACAAATTCCACATGAATTTTCGAACCCTTACCAGATTCCACAATAAATATTAAATCTCAATGGAATTAACAATAACAATCCTCAGCAGTTTAAAACATTCTCACACATCCAGTATACCTCAGCACTGGATCATAATTCAGAATCAGAAAGAGCTCCCTCCTAGAAGAAGACCAAGCTCAAAAATCTTAGAAGAACTCTCTCTAAAAATGAAGACCAAGCTCCAGAAACCCTAGCTTTTCGAAGCCAAGCAGAATTCTCACATAAACAATTTATCAAATCAACAATGGGTAAATGAAAATGCTTTTTCGAGCTGTACTTGTAGCTTTTTCAGGAAAAGCACAATTTCACTTTTTTTAATATAAAAGGCTTTTAAATGATAATTTCACTTTATAACAATAAAGTTATAAAGTACTTAAGTCATTAAATTAAAATACTTTAATTTAATAACGATATCTTTAAAAACAAAGCCACTGAATTCTGCTAACTGAAACAAACTCATTTCCGACACCAGAGCCCAAACGCCAACTGCCCTGCCGAAAATAACCCACTGCCAAAAAAAGTCAGCTGCTAAAAATAGACTTACTATAAATAGTAAGTCTCTCAAAATGGAGATTCTTTGAAGCTCAATCTTGAAACATTTGACACTCCGTGCAGAGACCTTGCTAATCCTGGCCATACCCAAAAACCACTTACTAAAAATAGTAAGTCGACTGAAATGACCCGAACAAAGATTAGACCTGATAAACTGAATCCCCAAAATGGAATCCCAACACTGGTTCTGACATCTGACCCCCTCTGATCACCTGACTAGCTTGCGAGGGTCGCCAAGCCAAGCTAATCCCAAAGGTCTGAAAAACGGGAACATTACAGTCCTCTCTTCCCAAGATTGCTTGTCCTCAAGCAATCAGGAAAAACAAGCAACATCACAATCCACCTGGATCCCAAGGATGGTCACGAATAATGTCCCGCTCAACCTCATACTCCTGTAAAGAAGTCAACAACATCAACAGTACGAACATCAGCAACTGGAAATCTGCACTCAACCCCTAAACTGATGATGCTGCAACAAGATCGCCACGTGGGAGAAACTCAACCGAGAGTAACTCACACGGGAGTAACTCAACCAACAGACTGGACTTACTTCCAGTCCTCGAACTAACCAGATCATCACACCAGTCATCAAAAGGATGCGCTGAAGAATTGTGTGACTGATAGATATCCTAAACGTGAGGATCGAATGTAAAGCTATAAGAACTCCTCATCGTCTACACCTCGGCAGACTGTCCAGCTAGGCCTAATTGACCTCCCGTAAAGTCCTCCCGATACCTGGGTGTACTAATAGGATCCCAAACATCATCATTATCATTCTACAACACCTATAAGGGATCATCACTAAGCTTAAACAGCGGGTTGTCATAAGTCATAACAACATCCGCATCAAATAAAGGATTGTTCACAAAATGAACAACACCCATCTACTCATCTGAGCCATAATACGGTGAACTCTAAGAGACATGATGTGTAATCTGCTCTATCTGAATTGACTCATGCCTCTGTAAATCCTCCCTATCTGCAATAAGTCCCTGCAAATTATGATCTAGGGACCTATCATCATCCGATAACCACTCCGAGTCATCATCCAAAATCTGATATGATATACCAAACTTGCTGCAGCATGAATCATCCTCATAGATAACATCGCTAGTGTCCACAACATCCCCTACACTTGCCCTGTCATCAACGTCATCAATAAGCTCACACATAAGACTGCTGTCATAAAAATCAGAACCTATATCATTGGTAATTTCATTGCTACCAGTAGATGTAGGGCTGCCATCACTGGTGGCTATCATGACATCAGCATTCTCCTGATCACGAGCTCCTATCTCATGGATATGATGAGACTCAATGCAACTATCCTCAAGCAAGTCTGTCATAGCCACATCCTCCTGAGAAGATCCTCTAGAATGCTCTCTCTTCTGTATCAAGTACCTGTCAAAATTCAAATTCCTCTTAATTGCTTCTGGAAGAGCATTCCATTCTGCAAACTGTGCCACCATGTCATCAACGAATGGTGTCAGCTCTGTCTCTTTATTAACTGCATCCAGCTCAGGCCTCAAGAAAGTAGGACGAAGAGGCCTATCATAAATACCTGTACGGTCAGCTCTATAATCACGCCTGTTATCTGCTCATGACCTATGTGATCTAACTGAAACAGTCCTCGCACCTCTGTCTCTAGCATGATCTCCTGGTAATGCGATGCACTGTAGAGTGTCTGAAATTTGTTGCAATACATTTGCAACATGATGCTGACCATCTGCTATGTTTCTAAAGGCATCTCTAACCTCCCTGCCAACACCATTTCTATTATTATTCCTATTTCCTACCTATTCATTATGTGAGCCCTGTTCAATACCTTCAGGAGGTGGTGAATTTCTATCCCTACGGATATAGTACCCTCCTAGTATAAATCTGTCTGCCATTATTTTATTTTCATACCCATCAGGATGGCAAGATCAGTGCTTTGATACCACTGTGATGAGCCCAGCTGGCTCTCATTTACAAACTAACTTTTATAATTAAATTGCAATGGGGTTTGTATGTGTTTTCAATATAAATATGAAATTTACTCATAAACTTCTCAAATACCACATGTCAAAATTAAAGAATTCAATTTCCAAATGCTTTAGTTGCACCATAAAACCAGAATTAAATCAATTTGTTATTAATTGACAATAACAAAGATATCTAACAATTTTAAAGCACCTTGTTATCCAGAGACATGGCAGCTGTAGATACCATTAAGCCTTTAATTCCCAAACGTGGCAGCTTATTACTTTGACTGGTAGCAAACTGTGAAACCTTCAGAATTACAGCACTCTTCTTTCCCTAGATGGCTGCTAGCCGTAAGTTGTTCTTACTCAAAGGAATCACGTCCTTTCAACTACCAAACCCTCATGCCATATCTTGGAGGTGACGTGAGTATCTAAACTCTTCTCGGTAGTAAGCTTCCAGCCGTGACACATCAAACAGGAACAATTCAAACTTCCGTACGGAATTGACACAATACTGTACGGCCCTGGATGTAGAAAATTTTGTACGGCTCCCTATAAATTCAATATTTCCCCATGAATCCGCCTTCAACAATGAATTCAATATGAAGTTATACAACAGCAACTTCTTGGCGGCAAATTTGGTGTTCTCTCCATTTGTTGCAGTCCAAATACAAATTCCACATGAATTTTCGAACCCTTACCAGATTCCACAACAAATATTAAATCTCAATGGAATTAACAATAACAATCCTCAGCAGTTTAAAACATTCTCACACATCCAGTATACCTCAGCACTGGATCATAATTCAGAATCAGAAAGATTTCTCTCCTGGAAAAAGACCAAGGTCAAAAATCTCAGAAGAACTCTCTCCAAAAATGAAGACCAAGCTCCAAAAACCCTAGCTTTTCCAAGCCAAGTAGAATTCTCACATAAACAATTTATCAAATCAACAATGGGTAACTGAAAGTGCTTTTTCGAGTTGTACTTATAGCTTTTTAGGAAAAAGCACAATTTCACTTTTTTTAATATAAAAGGCTTTTAAATGATAATTTCACTTTATAACAATAAAGTTACAGAGTACTTAAGTCATTAAATTAAAATACTTTAATTTAATAACGATATCTTTAAAAACAAAGCCACTGAATTCTGCTAACTGAAACAAACTCATTTTCGACACCAGAGCCCAAACGCCAACTGCATTGCCGGAAATAACCCACTGCCAAAAAAAGCCAGCTGCTAAAAATAGACTTACTATAAATAGTAAGTCTCTCAAATTGGAGATTCTCTGAAGCTCAATCTTGAAACATTTGACACTCCGTGCAGACTCCCTGCTAATCCTAGCCATACCCAAAATACCACTTACTAAAAATAGTAAGTCGACCGAAATGAGCCGAACGAAGAGCAAACCTGATAAACTGAATCTCCAGAATGGAATCCCAACACTAGCTCTGACATCTGACCCCCTCTGATCACCTGATTAGCTTGCGAGGGTCGCCCAACCAAGCTAATCCCAAAGGTCTGAAAAACAGGGACATTACACATATAATGACCAAAGTAATTTGGTAATTGTAATATTCTTCTTGAGTGCTATGTATATCTCATTGTGATGAACCCTGCTAGTTCAACCTCTAACCAATCTAGCAACTGACAAGTTTTGATTTTTTTGAAAGGTTTTATTTTTGTTTTTGTTTTTGAATTTACATGCTGCTTTTGGAATTTTTGAAAAATGATTGTCCAAATCAACAATGCTTGCATAAAAGAAATTTTGAAACTAATTTCCAACGCATTGAATTGGAGATGCTTTCTTAGTGATTGAAAAGCATATACAATGCAAGAGGAAATGGTTTATTAAATTCTGAAAATTAAATTGCGACTGAAAAGAACGTGGTATCCAATCGCACCACTTGGAAACTGACAAGAAACCCCCCCAAATTTGTATACAAATCCTTTATTATAGCTGGATGTCCAATAGTGGGGAGTAATGCAACATATATCGTAGGTTTTTTGACCTAGAAGTCTGATGCTGTAGCTGGGGGTCTCACGTGGGGTCTGGAAGCTGTACGACTGCCCAAGAAATGATTATTATCTGTCAAAAAATGCTGCAAATTGCTGCTACAGATCGGCCATGATAATTCTTTGCAATCACACCTTTTTTTAATCACCAAACTCCTTAAACTTCACAAATTATGCACAATTATGACTCTTGTATGAAGCCATCACTGAAATGGAGACTTCAATGGATGTTTCACCACCTCAGAATGCCTAAACTATGAAGAAATTTCATTCTCCAGAGCTTGGTTGCTGAAACCCTTGCACAATTCTCAGAGATATCCAAAAGCAAAATCAAAACTCATAAGCATAATAAGATCAATTTTCTTCCTTGGGATTTTATAATTCCTCAACAAGTTTGATTCATGAAGCTTCACTAATAAGTCTCACTAATGACTTATATATTTGCTTTTGATGTTGCAAGTTGACTTTATGATAAAATCCTTAGTTTGGGCACCAACTTTAATAAATCATTTAATACTCATTAATGATGTCTTTTGGCCCCATTCACTTTATGAACTTCATATTAGACTTTTGTAATGAATTGTTAATAAAGTACACTTTATTAATAATTAAATAACATGAACTTGTGCCATTAAACTCATTTCACTAAGTCAATTAGGAATCAGGATGACCACTGCATATATGACTCCAGGTGCCTTGCCAAAAATATAAACTGAGAAAAAATGACTTACTATAAATAGTAAGTCCTCCAAATTGAGCCGTGCAAAGTCCTAAACCTGAATCCAAATAAGCACTGGTGAGAAGTAATGTTCCATCTGCTCAGGCAACAACTAACAAAGGATCCTCAAATTGAGTATATTAGCCCACGAGGGTCGAAATGATGGGCTAACCCCTCAACAACTGATACTGACTAGAAAGGGGACACTACACTCTTTTCTTATATAAGGCTCCAATATTTCAGAGGCTTATATGCCGTCAACATTTATTTGGGACTGTTCTTAATTGGGCCAGCTTTTCTGAAGGTGCCAGTGGTATTGAACATTTGCTTTGGACCGAGGAAGCAGACATTAGAAAAGTCACGGGCCTTGCACTGTTGTTGAAGAAATTAACGGCAGGAGAATATGTATTTTGTGATCATCATTTTCTGCGGCTCTCTACCTTGATGCCAGGGGAAGAATATTCAAGCACAGGATTTCCATTCCATCGCATGACTTTGGCATGATTGGAATTGAAGGGACATATGTCTGAGATATTCCTTTGCTGGGTCCCAAATCAGAAACTCTGAGTTTACATTTAACATTGCAGACCTCTCATCTTCTTCATAAATAGCTACAAGAGAATTCCTTATGAAATCATTGGGGATGCAATTCCCTAGTTTGCAGGACTGAAGGGCATTTGGATGCACAAATAAAGTACAGCTCTGCTTCTTTAATATAAGACACTGCTCCTTCCAAAATGACTGCATGATCTACACAGTGGTAGTTTACAAGATTTATAAAGGTCTGTCCAGAATGATATGACAAGATTGTAAGCAGATTTCTGTTATTGATACATGATTGAATTAGCTTGTTGTTACTTTATGATAATCTTTCTTCAATTGAATAAACATTTGAACTTCATGTCTTGCAATACTGATGTATGTTCAAGCCTATGAAACCAAAATATTCAGTTTAAAACTCTCAATCAGATTGCACATGATATGTTTGACAAAATGTCTAATCAGTAAACTAGAAGAACAAGATAAACTTGGTTCAAATCTAGGAGGGCTTCTTAGTATCTTACATTTGCACTAGTCATATGTTTGGTTGAATTGCAGTCTAAGATAAATGAGAGGTAGCAAAAGGATAATTCTTTCCCTTTTAAAATTTGATCATTCATCTTCCTCTGCATACAGCCTCTTTTTGTTCCTATTTTTATATTTTTTAGCAATTTCTTTTCCCAAACAATCCTTCATAAGGTGTCTTGGTTTTCCACAATAAGAACAACTTTTTACTGTGTACAAATCTCTTTTCTCATTCAAAGGCATTGAACTTGCGCCCTTTTCTGATTCGTTGTCTTCTTGCGCTTTTGCTTTGTTGCAAAATCTTCATTCTCTTCTTTTTCTTCTTATAATGTTAATTTCATTTCTTTTTCTCTGTAAGAAAAGCTAAAACCTCTTCAAAACCAACTTCTGAGTACTGGTTAGAAACTAAATGAGGTCACAAACACCTTGTAGGATTTTGGTAGATAGCTTGAAGTAATTAAAAATAAACTTTACCATCCAATTCTTCTCACGAATTCATCCAATACTTAATTTGTTTCAGTTTGGTCAGATGATCAATAATAAAATCAGTTTTATTCATCTTCAACCATGTTAACACTGGAGTGCTTTCTCTATTTTAAGAGGAGGAATTCTGTTAGTCAATATTTATATATACAAAATAATCTGGAGTAAAAAAGTTTTTTATGGAAACACTTTACAAGAGGAATAAAGCTGCTGATTAGCAGGATAGGAATTTATGACTTCCAATATATGAAATGAAAACTATACAAGTCTGCAATAAGTCATGAATAGACAATTTAAAAACCATGCATGAGGAGAAAATATTGATTGCACTTAACTAAGAATTAGAAGATCTGGAATCTGTTTGATAACCTTCCAAATTTCCCTATATAAGCAAATGCATTTTGATCAGCTGTGCTCAAATGTAATGTCCCCGATTAGGGTTTACCCTAATTCAGTCATCATTAGTAATTCCAACTTGAAACGAGAAATGTAATACACGATAAATATGATTTTATCATAAGTAGAGACATTTAATCAACGTGAAATTGTAAGAATAGTTTGGAAAATAGAACTTAGCTGGATTTAGAATAAGGTGCTTAAACAATATGTAGAACTGCTGTATAGTTTTACTCATCATTGATTGTCTTCTCTTCATCAACTTGAAAGAAAGGTAGATTAACTAATGCTCTTAATTGACTGTGTAAGGATATTAGTGAGCATTTAGATTCAGTTCAAACTTGGGAACAGGTCCTCTGTAATTTCATGTGACGGACCTGGATGTGCTCTTCCTGATGTTCAACTTGTTCTTAATAGTAATGTTTGTTAATGAATTTTCTAGCTATGCTATAGATTCTGTTCCCATCGCTGCCAAGCCAGGTATAATGTCATATCAATCACTGATATCTTTGTGTGATCTTCGTACAAATCATTAGTAACCTTTCATTTTTAACATTGATTAATATGTTAATTTATAATATTTATTATTTATTTATTATATAATTATATAATATACTATATATGAGTAATATATATTTTAATAATATATTATTATATTTAATTCAATTACTATTAATTATTTATATTATAATCATTTTATTATATATTATTATCATACATTTTAAGTTTAAATATATTCAATAATAAAAGATAGTGAATCTTTTTATATATTTATTAAAATATTATATAACTATTTTATCTCATTTATTTATTTATCTTTATTATCATAATTAGGGTTCTAAAACAGGGCACATGACAGCCTGCCCTTCCCAAATTTGCTTGTCCTCAAGCAACAGTATATTTTCCACTTATAATTAAATAAGGGAAATTGGTAACAATATTTCTCTTATTTTTGAGAGAAAAGATTTTAGATCATCTCATGGTGGCGCCTACTTGAGTTTTCTCAACACTATATTTGCATGATTATCGTGCCTCTAATTCATCTCTCTCCAGTTATTCTATTATTCTAGATAAACCAAGTAGAGCATACACTTGAAAACATATGTATGAATATGTGAGGACACAAAGCATACACGATGTAGACACATGAATGCATGAAGACATGAGGCATACACGATGTAGGCACATGAATGCATGAAGACACAAAGCATACATGATATATAGACATAATGCGAACATTTTTATCATTGATCAATCCTATAATTCAATAAGCTAGAGTTATAAAAGTTTTGCTTCATCACTAAAATCTTGCAACAAGGGGAATGTAAGTTAACACATAAAAATGTGAGCATATTATTGGCTGTATATAATAACAAGTCTAAAAACATTAGAGAATATTATTTAGAAATCCTATAGTTATGATGATCAGATTTAGAAATAATATTAACCATTGTTACTTTATTAAGATTAGAGATTTGATATTTCATTCAGGGTTTGTAGAGACAGGTCATACTAGAGTGGACAAGGAAACCCTCAATAGTTACTTTCCTTCCCTAACCACGCCCTCCTTACGGACATGTCATCTTAGAGTTGGACAAGGAAACTTGAGTGGTTACTTTCCTCCTCTCATCACGCCTACATGCTTAGAGTGGACAAGGAAACCCTCAATAGTTACTTTCCTTTCCTAACCATTCCTTCTTTACAGACAGGTCATTGTAGAGCTGGACAAGGAAACTTTGAGTGGTTACTTTCCTCCTCTAATCATGCCTTCTCCTTGCACCTTACTGCACATCATAAGGGAATATTGAGGCAAACATAGTGGGGCCTTTGACTCGGTAAATCTAAGCTCCTAGTATAATTCCCTTGGCTATGCTTAGAGACCAGCCTACCCTCTTACCTACTCTCCTCCTTCCTCTATGATATGGTGAATTGATAGTTCATAATGTAATAAAGATAGTACTCATAAAATCCATCAACCTTAACATTAATTAATCATATATCTATTTTGCATTGATTGATAAGTTTATTCAAGTAGTGGATGGGTGAGAAATTATCTTGATCATTAATTCAATGATACATACCTGTTCCTTGGTTCTTTACCTCATCTTCATGATCAATTTTTGTTCTTATATGTGGATCACTATTTTATCTTTACCTTACAGGATGGAAGGATCATGCTCTGATACCACTGTAATGTCCCCGATTAGGGTTTACCCTAATTCAGTCATCATTAGTAATTCCAACTTGAAACGAGAAATGTAATACATGATAAATATGATTTTATCATAAGTAGAGACATTTAATCAATGTGAAATTGTAAGAACAGTTTGGAAAATAGAACTTATCTAGATTTAGACTAAGGTGCTTAAACAATATGTAGAACTACTGTATAGTTTTACTCATCATTGATTGTCTTCTCTTCATCAACTTGAAAGAAAGGTAGATTAACTAATGCTCTTAATTGACTGTGTAAGGCTATTAGTGAGCGTTTAGATTCAGTTCAAACTTGGGAACAGGTGCTCTGCAATTTCACGTGACGAACTAGATGTGCTCTTCCTGATGTTCAACTTGTTCTTAATAGTAATGTTTGTTAATGTATTTTCTAGCTATGCTATAGATTATGTTCCCATCGCTACCAAGCCAGGTATAATGCCATATCAATCACTGATATCTTTGTGTGATCTTCGTACATGATCAATCTTTATTATGCAGCGATAATTGATCCAACACAATCAGATGCTTATAATGTTATTGGATATCTATGTGAAATATATCAATGGTGCCCCACTATCTAAAATCATTATCCAATATGTTATCTTCATCAACCAACACTGCTGGAAAACTCATGTGATAAGCAATTATTGATATGGAGTGTTGTGTCCATTTGCAGTGTCAATAGTTTCCTATGAATCTTTAATGTCCGCCAATGATTATAATCTGTACTGGGTTTGATGCTTTCATCGTTTGCAAATTATATATCCATCGCCCAAGCCATTTGCAAATCGATTTTTAATTTTGGCTACGTAATATTTGTTCACCCGTGATGAGAAAGTATGTGAAGATGGTCTTTTTCAAAGTTTGGTTCCTCCTATATTCCCCATGATTCCTCCTCCATCGATGGTCAAGTCCTGTCTCTGTATTTTCTGAATGCAACGTTGATTGTATATTCTTATTCAATCTTCCTGCTATTATGTCCATACGGTTCATATTCTAATTTTTATCTCCCGACAGAACTTCTCATGCTTAGCGATTTTTAGTCCTCCGTATATGGATCGATGCTGACTGTGAGAGAATTGTTGTGGGCGCCGTCTATACAGGGGCCAAGATGCACCTTTATTTGCATTTATTAATTAATCTAAAAATTGCAGTGCAATGATTTTGCGATTTTTAATTTATTTAAAAAATATAAACAAATGGTCTAATCAGGTGCATTTTGGCCCCTGCATAGCCAAAAGTATTGTTGTGTACCAAATGTTGTTCGCTGCCAGATATATCATAATGTTCGATTAGATGATGTGTTCGTTTCTACGGATAATCTCCCTCCAAGTCCCGTCCCCATGCTGAGAATCCACAAACTCTCTATGTACGTCCTGAAGGGATGCGTCGCATCCTTTGTGTCACCCTTTCATTATTGATTCTTAACTCCCTCTTTAGAAGGGCCTCATTATAATATAGTCTATTGTTTATGTATATATTTGTCATTGATTGAAACAAGTATTACTTGTATCATTATTAATAATCATTGTTTAATGCAAATCATTAGTAACCTTCAATTTTTAACATTGATTAATATGTTAATTTATAATATTTATTATTTATTTATTATATAATTATATAATATATTATATGAGTAGTGTATATTTTAATAATATATTATTATATTTAATTCAGTTATTATTAATTGTTTATATTATTATCATACATTTTAAGTTTATATATATTCAATAATAATATATATTGAATCTATTTATATATTTATTAAATTATTATATAACTATTTTATCTCATTTATCTATTTATCTTTATTATCATAATTAGGGTTCTAAAACAGGGCACATGACATCGAATCCAAGACAACAAAGAGAGCATGAACTAAATTAGTTTTGAACTGAAGATGAATGCTCTTTGCATTGAATATTCAAGAATGATAATCAAAATGAATACAAAGCAAGGGGTCCAACTTTCTACACATGAAGAGGCTTAAATAGTTACAAAAAACCTTTTGCTAGTTACAAGATTACCACTACAAACAGCTTTTTGACTAACAACATTGCTCAAATAGATTATATTACTAAGTATTTCTGATTGACTAATTTGACTTAGCACTTAGGACGTGTCTCATCTTTGGTGGCTTCGAAATCAAGCTGGGCTCACTGGAATTGCTTTCCTCAACAGTGATTGGCTGCTTCAATGCAATCTACTTCTTTATCTTGTACTGATTTAAATTCTCCAACCCTATATGAAATTTTATCTCTTTTATGTCCAGACGTTGAGATAACTACATGATATCTTGCATGTTTTATCGTTAAAATTGAAGCCTTTGTCAGTTCTTCTCTGACATATTTGTGGATTTCTGCCTTGAGTTGTTTCCCTAGCCTCTGTTTACCATCATCTATAAAAATGGGAGCCCTAAATCTCATCCTGTAATTCTTTAATGTTACGGAAAGCATCAACAATCACTCTTAGTTTCTGCAATTTTGATTGTTGCTTTCTCCAATAGATGCATCATGAATCTCAAAACCAAATTCCATTTTCTACTCTTTCTAATCACTTTCTTGTTGAAAGAGTTTTGCAGGCACTATTTCCTTGGAAACTGCCTTAGATAGTTATGAGGCATCAGTTTTTAAATGTTTAAATTCTTTCCAAAATTTTCATTAATTGCTCCATAGCCTTTCTGACTAACTTCTGAAATCATTCAATCTGGTGTATAGTTTGATTGGGTCATCAACTTCATTTCATCCCAACTCAAACTTTTAGCAAACCCTCTTATGATTCTTCCAAATAGGCTGATCTCAACTTGGGATGAAATGTTACATGTCAATGCTCATCGTAGGAAGGTCTAGGACAGCACATGCTTGCTTTGCTTGCTATAGACCATGCCAAATTTCTAATTTTTGAATAAAAAATATCAAGCTCTGTGTGCAAGTGTTCCACAGATATGGACATGTAACATATTTCCTTTCTAAATGAAAAGACACCCATCAACTTACAACTTGTCTTTGGTCCTATCTTCGGTTTTGTAAGACTAATATCAAGTTAATGATTGTAGACATATAGTTTATACTTAATAAGAGCTGTAACATTTTTGCAGGTGGGTGATTTTGCAGATGACAATCGCGCAGGCATTGACCGATCTTTGCATCGTATCAGTGCTATTAGAAACCGCAAGGGTCGTATAATTGGCCTAACATGTCGTGTTGGTCGGTCAATGTTTGGGAGTGCAGAGATGGTGCGAGACCTAGTCAAGGATGGAGGGTCTATTTTGATTATTGGACCTCCGGGTGTTGGGAAGACAACTGTCATCAGGTTGATATCCTTGTTAAGTTGTTTTGTTCCATTAGAAACTCATATAAAGTTGCAGGATTTTGTTATAAATTAGATACCTCGAATCTTACCATTCACTTTGTACATGTTTTTCTTTCAGTAATGCTCATGTTTATGTTACATTGTTCCTAATTCTTGTCTGATAAAGCTCATACCTATTTAGTTTAATTCATGTGCTATGAATAATGTTCAGTTAATTTATTTTAATTTTAGCTGGATCTTTTAAGAACACATCCTAGGTACATAAAGGTTATTGTGTCATCTGCATTTGAGATTTTGAAATTAGGATGCATATAAAGTTAATAAATATTATCAAGTTTTTATGTTTCCAAGTTGATATGAATGTTGTTTTTCATAAGCATTGGTGTAGGATTTAGACCCCGAAGCACTAAGAATTAAATAATTTCAACAGCTTAATGATAAACTATATTGCATCACCTTCTAAAAAATACAATATTGTATTTTTTTTCTACCCATCCAAAATATGTTGTAATGTATCTTCTTTCAAGGTAAAACTTTGTCCGTTCTCTAATAACAAGTCATAGTACAGATTACAGAGCATGGGTCATGGTCATTTATATTTTTTTGGACCATAGACAGAACATGTAGAACACTTTAATTACACTCTATAAAGGGCTAACAAGATTGAAATATATGTAAAATTCTATTAGTGAAGTTCTAAATTTTCATTATTATATGAAAGTATTCTGTATTTGTCTTTAAGGTTTTGGATGATTTATCTATTAAAATTATTTCAGATTTTGAGGTCTCATTATAGATAAACAAGTGGGTATCAAAACCATATGAATCCCACATGTTGACCAAAATCTAAACCTATTCTAACAGGGATTATAGGATTTGCCTAGTAAAGAATGAAATTTATATATAAATTTTCAATTATTCTCTTTGGAATTGATGAATTCTTTTGATATGTTCCATTGTTTTTTCAAATTCCTTGTTCTCTTGTTTTATAATGTTTACCTTTGTAGAAAGCCACCCTTGGATCATCACCTTTTTGTGGGCTTGAGGGCCTATCTAGTTAAGCAGTTTTCTTATGAATGGACCTGGCGAAAATATTGGATCTCTATAGTTCTGGTATGCCCTGTGATGACTTTAATGAGATTTATTTTTCCATGAACTGAAAAATTTAAAAGACTCTATTCTGTTTCCTCAGGGAGATTGCCCGAATGTCAGCAGATGACTACAAGAAGCGTGTGATGATTATTGATACATCAAATGAAATAGCTGGTGATGGGGACATACCCCATGCAGGCATTGGTCGTGCACGGAGAATGCAAGTACCAAATGTTGATATGCAGCATAAAGTATGCTTTAAATGTCATGGCATTTTAATTTGTTCATTTGCAGTTTCATTTTGGCTATATTTGAGATGAACTATCTAGGTGTTCAATTTCAAATATATATTTCCTCTTATATTTAATGGATTTCCCTACAATATTTGATTGCTTTGCAGGTCATGATTGAAGCAGTTGAGAATCATATGCCCCAAACTATTATAATTGATGAAATTGGAACTGAGCTTGAAGCATTGGCAGCTAGTACCATTGCTCAGCGTGGGGTACAGTTGGTTGGAACTGCCCATGGAATGACAATTGAAAATCTAACAAAGAATCCTTCTCTACAGATGCTCCTAGGGGGTATACAGGTACACATTCTTTCTTGTTTGGAAACTTGACCTAAATGTAGCTCATATAAGTTACATCGCTTTGATCTTTGTTATGTTTCTATTTGAAATTTCTAGGGTTATGAAGGGATTGCCCATTCTAATATGTTAAGAGTCAGTTTTTGATTATATCATGCCAAATGAATTAACATTGTAAATTGTCTCTTCCAAGCTTTGCATGACTTATTGCAACGTAAGTGATCAACAAGATCTTGAAGAAAAAAATTCAATGCTGAAATTGCCATTTCCAGTTTTGAGAATATTGCTGTCAGGTTATTTGGCAATAGAATGATTTGTGCATGCTGATTAGGAGAGCAGCTTGGGAATTCCTCTCACTGTTTAGTCATGTTAGAGGGAGTATAGCTCTTTTTGTCCAAACTTCAGTTCGAAATTGAAAATAACAAAAATGGCCTTGATCTAGACAAAAGGAGGTCAGATGATTATGCTTTGCTAAGTATTTGTCTGGGTAAAATGCATAGTGTCCATAATATAGGACAACTTTTTAAAGAAGAAATGATACAATGGTACAGGGAAATCCCAAGTGCAAAATTCTAAAAACAAATACAGATTAAAATTCAAATGTTTAAATGTTTTATACACAATCAAAGAGGATGAATGAATATTTTTGAAATGTATGTCTCAATGCAAGACATAGTTTTATAGTATGTAATAACTTTTATGAAAAAGGATACAGGGAAATGCCAACACTAAAATGTTGTATATACACAATTATATCAGGAAATTTTTAACAAGATTTATAGATGAAAATTCGAACATTTGAAATGTTCTATACACATTCAAAGATAAATTCTGATATTGAAATACACAGCACGAAAGGCCAGGAGATATCGTTAAAAACACTGATTAAAGAGTTACCAGACAAGATAAAATCAATAACTGTAGCCTCCGTAAGGTTCCTTGAGAAAAAGCTCTATTCCATTGTTAGAGATCATTGTAATAACCACCCCTGATGTTTTTGAAATATATGATGCAAAATATAAACTAGTGAAGAGTAACTTGCTGATTGTTAGCTTCAGATAATATGCATGATAATAAACCCATATTTGCAAATTTTCTCTATAACAAACTAGATGGAGTGGGGGTTTGTCACCATAATCGCTCAATCAGTACATACATAAAAAGAAGAAATAGCAACTAACTATAAGTTGGGTTTTGTCACCATCACCACTTAGTCAGTACATTAGCATAGAAAATATCATAGCATTACAAGAGAAATTCTTTCTTCACATCAAGCATATGATAACACAATAACAATATCAAAGAGATTTGATAAAAAAATTGCAATCAGATTCTCAAAATTAATATCTGACCTGTTCATAGACCAATTTATGCATTTTCAGTCCTTCAAATGAGTAGTAAACTCATTCCAATTCCACAAGGAAGAATTAGTACAAGTTGCAATCAATTCCAAATTGTTCTTTCGCATAAACCAATCATTTTCTAATGCAAGGATATCTCAAGAAACATGAACCCAAGACGAGGAAATGTACAACCTCCTTGTAGGGGTGATTTTGTCTTAAAAATCAGCTTTCTGACAAACACTGCAAATGAATAGTAAGCAGATTTCACCTAGCTATGGTAAGTCCAAAGGAAAAATACCCAAAATGTTATCTTTGTGATGAGCATAAATTGAATTTTCTATTATTCTGAAAGAAAACACAGCAACACTTAGAAAAAGCTCCAAATTTCTACCAATTTTGGACAACACTTCAAAAGGACACACTGCACACCAAAGCCACAATACCCACATCAAAAAATTCTAAATAATGTCATCTTTCTCAAACCCAAAGTCACCCACAAAGTTAAAATCATTGTAAATCTTGAATCAAAAAACACCAACCAGTTAGGGTAGGTCTCTCACCACCGAAATCAGCAAGATAGGAAGAAGGCTTTCGTCCTCAACTAGAAAAAGAACTCCTTGAGCTGATTTCAACAACATAATATTATCTTCACAATATTCAACATAAGAAGAATGAGACCCAAAACTCTTAATGACAAGTTAGGGCAACACCAAATTAGGGCTATTAGCAATTTTAGGTACAATAATAGATGCAGAATAATACACAAGATAAAGTCGTGCTTTATATTTTATTCAATATAGGCTACATATTTATAGGATTTTGTAGATCCTACATTATAAGAAACCAATTATCTAAATATAATGAGTTGTTTGAACAACTCATTATATAATAACAAACATTTATCTTTATGCCTATAATAGCTAGGTGATAAGATAAATTTATTAATGTCCAACAAAAGACCAAAAAGAGAGTCTAAGGGACTGCTGAAACAAAGCAGAATGTCAGCCTGTATCAGGAGCACCAAACGGTGAACGAGGAGAGAAAACAAAACAATTAAAGCAAGAAACAACAAACCATCCACAAAGGGCTCTGAGCAACCGAGAAAAAATCCAAAACCGAAGGATAGGCCATAGGGCGAGAAGGGACCCCAGGCCGCCTCTGAAGACCTCTGGAAGAGGAACAAGAAGACTGCTTCTGAGTGGAATCCTTGTGAGGCCTCACGGATTTAATATGGCTAGAAGGGGGACTAAGTTGCCGCTTGGTACCGCACATAGGGGAAACCACCATGAAGAAAGAGGTGATAAGCTGATCGGTGTGTTGTCTCCTAGAGAGATGATGTTGTAGAGAGTGGTCCCGAAGTCTCAAGGCCTCTTGGAGATAAAGCGCAAGGCACCTTCAATCAATGTACCTGAAGAAGAAGAGAGATTGAGACTTCTTGAACAAGCAATAGAATCTCCCTCTGATCTCGTTGTAGATAGGACAGTGGAAAATGAAATGTGTCTCCGTCTCAGCCACACCCATGCTATACAGCTGGCAAATCTTGTCCTCCAACCATTTGAGGGTTGGTCTGAATGCGGAGCCGATGCGATCCCACTGTGAAGGAGCCAAGGGAGATGCAGAGTGCATCTGACCAGCGGTGAGAAAGGTAAGGAGGACGAACAATGATCTCATCCCGTATCTCGAGAAAGTGCTCCGCATAGAAAGCCATCTTTAGGCGAAGCCCCCCATGGGGATTAACCCAAGTAGTATGGATATACTGACTATAAATGTCCATTCCAACATGTAAATTCAGCTCTTCTTGAGATGGAAGGAGATGAAAGGGGGCATCCAATGAGTACCGGAAAGGAGGAAGACGATTAATCCTGATCCTGATCGAACCCAAGAGAGCCAGAACCTAAGAAAACTAGCACCGAGCCCTACCCGAGGAGCCGGAAATGGCAATAGCCTTTGAGGAGCGGTAAGCAAGGTAGGAATGTCTGTGATGCTCCTCAGCGGAGTCCACAAAACACCAGAGACTATGCAAGAACCAAACCAGGTTGAAGATGGTACCAAGTTTGAAAAGGTGGGCGCCAACTCGACAAGGACAATACTATGAGGGGTAGACTGCTTGCATTTGATGATGTGCCGAAGGAGGTCTGGACCTACTCAACTAAGGCCCAGTTGGACTCCAGCAGGGAGGGCCCCCAAACAATTGAGCCATAGAACACTGTCGGTTTAATCAGAGTGTCCATAAGAGTCAACTTGGACGTGGTATCCTGGAAGTGATGCCGAAAACAATGTTTCTCTAGAAGGGCTAAAGAACTATACCCTTTGTTGATGCAAGGCTAAAGGGAAGGTCTCATGCTGAAGTGAAAGCCAGAGAGCTTGACCCCCAAATATGTGTATGAAGAGATCTCAACCTCAACACCCAGGAAAAAGAAGTGGAGGTGAGAGGTGTTGAGAGTATTGAAAACCATCTCCTTAGTCTTACCCAGGTTAATTGTTAGCTGCCGCGAGTCACAAAAGGAAGCAAGGCCATTAAGAAGTCTCTGTAATCCCTCTTGAGAGGAAGCCAAGAGGACCACATCATCCGCAAAGAGCAAGATAGAAATCAAAACCTAGTGCAAAGAACAACCATTCCCTATAAGCGAGTTCTCCTAAAGAAACACCTTCGGCTCATCAATATAAAGCCCAAACAAGGTAGGGGATAAAGGGCAACCCTGCTTCACTTCAATAGTGCTTTGGATGAAGTCCGAAACCCCATGGGGGGTCCTAATGCAACCAACAACTGTCTTGTAGAGTCTTATGATGGCAGTCAAGAGAGTCTCAGAATTACCAATGTCGCGAAGTGTCTGGAAAAGGGCCATCTTGGGCCGAGTCAAAAGATTTGCAGAAATCCATAAAGTAACATTAGACCTTCGAGGAGCAATGCCAAGCCTCCTCAATAATAGCCCTAAGAGTCAAAATGTGGTCCATAGCTTGTTAGTCTGGTTTGAACCCAGCCTTCCCCCTAGCCCTAATATGATGTTGACCCAACTTATGAGAGAGAAGAGTGTGCAAAATTGTGGTGTACAACTTAGAGAAAGTATGCACAACCATGATAGTCCTATAGTTCGACCAAGAGAGAGGGAACCCCGTACAAACCATTATGTTGAAAGATCAGTGAGGAAGGAGCCTAACATTGTGATGCCATACTTGAGTTCCGCTTGGAACCCTTCCTTGTCCGCAACCCTACTACTGTTCATGGATCTAATATCCTCTCTAATGTTGGTGTAGGTGAAAAGATGGCAGTGGGGAAATGGGTGACAAGGATGGAAGGCTGGCCAGGGATATCATACAGAGTGGAGGTGTGGGAGACTAGGGAGTTGTAATCCAAGGTGGGAGTGAGAGGGGAATGGCGAGGCAAAAGGGTGCGCCAAAAGGCTTTTGGGGACTGCATGAACGAGGCGCGAAGGGTTCTACTGCGCTGCGTGATGAATGTGTTTCTTGTAGCGGAGGAACTAGTGGTAGAATTCTTTTAATGCTGTGAAGGAAGTCGGGTGAAGGGTGGAAGATGTACACAAAGTGCTGTGGAAGGACTTGCAATCATCATCATACCACTTATTCATAGGCCAAGTGTTCTTATGCTTGTGGAGATGGCTTAGCAAAGTGGTATGGTGGGGAAAAGAGAGAAGGACAACCTCCCAATTAGAGGCGGAGAGGTGGTCAAACATGGTGGAGGCACACTAGAGGGTGGAGAAGGAATCTTGAGGGAGGAGTTGTATGAGGTGAAGGGTGAAGTGGTCCTCGTTTTGGTTGTCAAAGCAAAATGAGACTGGGGAGGGGCGGGGGTGGGCTGGCAACAGTGGGGAAGGGGGCAGGGGGAAGGGGAGGGGACGCACAAATGGTAAGGCTGAGAAGAGCATGGTCGGCCAGGGGAAGGGGGGATGGAGAAATGTCTAATGGAGGGGATGGAGGGGCTGGAGAGGGCATAGTCCACAACGCTTGTGGCCCCACAATGAAGCGAGAAAGTGAACAAACTAGAGCCGGGAAAACAGGGAAGACCATTTAGGATTACCAAATCCGAGGACTTGCACAACTGGAATAGATGGCGCCGTACTTCGTGAGGGGCCCCAATAAGTCATCGGAGGATATCTGAAGACCAAGGGCTGAAGGATCCATCTCTATAGTGCACATCATGTCCACCACCTGGTTGTAGAGGGGGGTCTGTATGTCCCTTGTCCGTGCATTGAAATCCCCAATTATGATAATATCCCCCACTGCAGAGAACTGAGCGATGTTGTCATTGTAAGGAAACTCAGGTGCGGAAACAGCTTCCTACACTAATCTCTAAGGGCCCATTTGGTAGCGCACCATTTCCAGCATTTGCCTAGAATTGGCATTTGTTATTTCCTATTTCGTCGAATCCTCAGTTTGGCAGTGCAATATGAAAATGGAATAGGAATGTGTTAATGCTCATTTTGGTTCAAAATGAGCATTAACATCTTCCATCTGAAAAGGTGGAATTGGCATTTGAAATTGGAATTTGAATGGAGGGAAAGCAAATTTTTAAATTTTTCATCTCTACACTTAATTTTTTATTTGTGTGGGGGGGATTTTATTTTATTTTTTATTTATTTGGGTGGTTTGTAACTTTGTTGTTTATTCAATTTTTTTCAGAAAAAATTCAAATTTTTTGCCAAATTTTTTTTTCGATTTTTTTGACAATTTTTTTGACGATTTTTTTTGTCAAATTTTTTTTCAATTTTTTTTTTTAAAAATGATTTTTTATTTTTTTGAATTTTTTCTCAAATTTATT
Source organism: Chamaecyparis obtusa (assembly GCA_027943335.1). Lineage (NCBI taxonomy): Eukaryota > Viridiplantae > Streptophyta > Pinopsida > Cupressales > Cupressaceae > Chamaecyparis > Chamaecyparis obtusa. Next base: position 108,510 of record BSBK01009080.1, read on the forward strand.
TTCTAAATTTTTAATCGAATTTTTTTCGAATTTTGGTTGCAGTGATTGTAACTTGGTTGCCTGCCACCAACTTTAGCTGCCTAAAATAGTCGATTACATTTTAAATTCAATTCCATTAATAAAAATGAATTATTAAATTTAAAAATATTAAAACAATTAAATAAAAAATAAAATAAAAATCATACTCAAATTCCAATTCCAGTTTCAAAAAGTGGAACCAAATGGTCGAGACATAATCCAGAAATGAAAAACCGGATTATCAAATCCATGATTTGATCATTTTCAGCATTGGATCAAATTCATCATTTCCTAATTCCCGCTACCAAACGGGCCCTAAGGGAAAGTATTGTGCAAATTCTTTTAAATCCTTACAATTTCAGATTCGTTAACTACTTTAACAATGATATTGCAGCCATATACCATGCATACAGAAAATAGAGAATGACACAATGATTTACCCTGAGGAAACCTTTCAGTAAAAACCCCAGCACTCCAAAACCTGCACAATGTATTTATCAAAACTATTACAGTTTACAATACACTTGCAATGCAAGTTCTTTCAGAAGATTTTCCAACTCTTGAAGACAAATCGCGATAGCATAAAATGTTTCAACAATACACTGACTTCTCTCTTCGCAACCTTAAAAAATGCTTATATCATGCGCTTCCTTTTTTAGGGCAACTTCCAAAGATAGCCGTATTAGGGTTTTACCATTCTCCGAGAAAATAGGAACTCGAAAATTTTTTGGGGGCCGATGCCTCGAACCTCACAATTGGGGAAGAGTGTACAATACTCAATTTTATCAGTTGCCACATGTCTTCACCTGTCATTGAATCTTCTAGACATAGCTCTTACGTGTCATAGGAATCCGTCATAACCGTTTCAGCCATGATCTCCTTACACACAATTCAAGATGCCGACACATCAAGTGGAGTGACACATCAACATGCCAACTAGACATGTACACTCACACTTAATTACATTATTTGCAAGAAATACATTTTACAAAACAAATAATAAGAATAGGAATTATCCAAGGTTGAGACACCTTATTCCTAACAGTCATATAAGTCTATGTATGGGTCCCCCTCTTGCCCACTATGTATAGCATAGAAAGAAGATACTAGAGAAAGTAACACACGTCAACCATAACTCACTTTATTTTTATCATAACACATTTTATGCATCCTATGTGAACACTAATAATATATTTCCCAACACCCCCCTAGTGTGAATATGGAGAGAAATCATCACACAACTTGGAAACAAAATTGTATGCCAATGCATACTTTTAGGTTTGCATATTGCTATCTAGATCTAGCTGTACATGATCACCTACATACGAGATCTCATCCCTCTTTCACTTCTAGTGAACTTATCACCGACTGACCATACTTCCAAAAAGTCCAACAGTTAGAGGATCTTTGTAGTTAATTGCTCCCCTATACAACTATTTACAATATCGATGATGTCCACATTCTCCACCTTAGCACTTTCAACTGTAGTAAGCCAACTCTTGTGGCTCATGATCTTGATTCAAACGAAAGTCTCTCTCAGGTTCCATGGTTTTTAACAAAATTACCACAAACCTTGACATGAACAAGAACCCATCAATTGTCCACCTTATGTGGTTTTCTGGAGCCTCCCATAAACCCTTTCAAGATACATGAACTGACTTACTCTGGTGCTTTTGTTCATCACAATATTTTACACTAGGGAAGTTATATAGAAATCAACATACATATCACAAAATGGGAAGGGAACATTGTATATTATCCCCCCCCCCCCACACACAATGTTAAATTTTCACTTATTCACACAATCTGTAACACCAAAAAACAAATCATATCATGCTGCATACTAGAAAATAAAATGTCGCCAAAGCTGATGAGTGGCCCCGTCGATGGTGACTGACAAGAGGATGCTAATTGTCCTCCAACTTCCGTTGCCTCCTACCTCCATTAGGTTTGCTACTTAATTAGCAATTTTGACTTTTAGCCTCAATTTTATAATGACCCGCCAATATGGGCATCACGTACAAGCGATAGTGCATCCAATTCCAATAGAAGCAATCTTATATTTTGACAAACATGCTTTTTACAACATGACAATATTGTATTGAGACAAAGACTAAAACACTATTTTCATGAGCACTAAATAATGTCTTCATTTGATCCTAACTACCATAGAGGAACAACTTAATGTATAAAAAGTAGAGTTATGATAAAGAAAACCTGAAAATATGAGAACATCCAGCCTTAATCAAATTTCTCACCAAGAAGGGGACAACAACAATATAGGTCTTCATTGCTATTACATCTATGCACCCCATTCATGACACTCCTGCTGCATGACAATTTTGGGCATGATGACTATGGTTCTTCTTGCAACCATGTGAGGAGGTGAGGAATTTATGTCAAGAAGAGAAAACACTACGCATTTGAAAAAACTGATTGTTGAACTATGTCCATAGAAAGACCTTGGCCCGACGTACCAAAATTCCTTGTGGAATAGAGCCAGCAATAGCGCCTAAGGAAGTGAATATTTATGTGGTCAAAAGAAGCACAAGAAGACTGTGCGCATGTGGAGAAGGAAAAATGCACCAACCTAGAGACCGGTTAAAGTCTTAAGGGACGAACATTTCCTAGCACGATCTCACTTCAACTAGTGTGTAGAGCTAGGGTATTTTAAGAGTTGATGTTTTGTTTAAGAGGAGCTTAATATGTTTTAATTAATCTAGAGTGTGTTTAATGCAAGTGAGTTTATTTAACTAAACACTAAATGCAGATAACTAGAGTAAATCAAAAGATTAAAATATTTAGATTACAGAAGCAGAAAGAACTAGGACAAAGACACATTGAGCTCCGCAAGCTCATTGTCTTGGATGCTAGCGTAGGTCGTGAACGACAACGCGGGTATAGGATGACAAAGCGACGCACTAATGTCCCGTATGGACAGAGTACAAAGTACGTGTCCAAAAAGCAAATGAAACTAAATAAATACTAAATTAATGTGCTAAACAAAAAGGAATAAAATAACACAACAATAAAGACTACTTTTATAATATGAATATGATTATAAATAAAAGAGGAGGGAGAAGAAGACACTGGATTCCGAGTTTGACGAAGTGACTTAGTTGAGCTCGTTTCTCCAAGAAACCTACACACACAGAAAAAGCAAAAATGTTGGGGTTGTCTATTTGGGGACCTACCTCAGTCAGATACCTGCTTTGGTGTTTCCACCTCCACAACAACCAAATAGACACAACAACGATAGATAACTGATAATGGAAGATATATGATAATAGCTTATCAAGGAAAGAATTTAAGACAACAATGATATGCTTCAAAAGACACAAGAAAGTGAGGTGAAGAGACTCCCCTCAACACCATGAAGTGAGAACGATGTATGTGAGTGCTGGTAGAGACTCCCAAATCCACGAACCTATCCAAGAACTTGTTTGAAGTGTGTAGATGGTGGATAATCAAGAAATTTGAAGAGCTAAAGTGATTAAGGGAGAGTTCAAACTATCCATAGGAAGCAAAGAAGCAACCAAGAAGACCAAATGAAGATGAAAATGGGGTTTAAAAGGCATGTAGGCCGAATCCTGCTTAGGTGGGTGGTGGAATTAGGCGTTACGATTGAAGGTTGGCAATTCGTAATGCCTCAACAACAACATGCAAGTCTGCAGATTCGCAATGTTAGTGCATTGCGCGGACGTCTCTGTTGTGCGCATGCGTCCTAAGCCATCCTGGCCACATAGACGAGATTTTGAAGCGGGCGATGATATGACATGGTGAGTGGACGTAGGCGGGTGATGCGGATTTTGAGTCTTAGGCTAAGGGTGATGCAAATTGACAATTTACACAAGGGTGCAAATTTAGGCTATTACATTTTGTGCCCACTTCAACGAGCATATCATACGATAGAGAGAGAGAGATGCAAGCTAAAGTAAGAAACACTTGCTTGACTTACCTATGGGGATTCCATCACATGGGGTTGCCACCAGCTAGGAAACCCTAAATTGTTGTTGAGCCACATCCAACACACAATCTGTAGACAAGTGTGCTAGATGATGAAGTCAACTTGTAGACACAAGACCATCAATGGTACGCTGATATGGGTGGCAAGTTGTGTTATGCTAGATAGCCATATGATAGGGCGATTTTGATATTGCTCCGACATGCGTAGCGAATGCTAGATTGGCATGTGATAGAGAGGCTTTTGATAGTGTGTCGACATGCATAGCGAATGTTAGATAGGCATGTGATAGGACGGCTTAGACACGTGTTGACACATGTAGCGTAAGCTAGATAGATGTGTGATAGGGTGGCTTAAGATCATGCTGATGCACGTAGTGTTAAGCTAGATAGGCATATGATAGGGCAAGATCGAGACAAAGATAGTGGATTGGCCCCCACAAAGGCAGATACTGATATTAAATTTGAAAATTTGTGAGGAAAATCCTGTGGTGTAGAGACATCATGATCGTTAGATAAAAGATGAATTGGACACAGATAAAACAACCCCCCTTCGTATGGATTATGCTACTTAGAGGGGAGCATCAGACATTCCAAGGAGAGAAAAGACATTGTGGAATGTCAACATATAAGATGTCGCCATGGAATGTCACTTCCTGATGGGTGACACATGATTCCACAATGTCTGCATAGAGACAGGGGGATTCGATGGATTGGCATTAGAGTCTAGAAGAGCAAGGATACATGCTCTTAGGGGATATCTCATCACGACCAACCATGGCTTGGATATGAAGAAAAGCACATGAAGACAAAAACAAAAAATTTGGTCAACATAGGAGAAGTGCCTAAATGCCCCCAACACTTTGCATTGTCCCCAAATGACAAACTAAATGTACGACAAATAGAACAAGATAACAAATAGAAGAAGGTACACAATAGAAAACCTCCTATTTCTAGGTACCAACGGAGTACAAGGGTCCTACAGGAGGGAACAACATCGAAAGATAAGCAGTGGGGAACACATGCAAACACACTCTAATCTAAAGATGTAGAAGTGGGTACTATCCTCACAGATTGTGCATCAGTAGATCATCGTCCTCCCAATCTTGGTCATACGAGAGAGAGGTTGCGATTGCAATGATAGGGTCGCAATGGTAGACCCAAGCGCCTCACCAACAGTAAGATTCAGAGATGAAGCTGCCTCAACGTTATCATCTGTTAGCTCAACTGTGGCTAGTGAGGGATCGTGTAAAGATTGTCGTCAAAGCAGGATTATCCTGTAATGATTCAAAAATGCAAGCTTGAATGCTTGCAGGTGACCCACAAAGAGGTGCAAATGAAGAAGACTCCCTGCTGACCTCAGCGAAAGGGATGAAGATGAACTCAGCAGAAGCCGGAGCTTGCTGCACTCCGAGGATGAACATTGAAAGAGGATCTGCCTGTCACGAACCATAATTGATGCATTAATGCATATATATACTTATTGCAAATATCTTCTTGAGATCAATATTAGAAATAACAATAATTATTGATAGCCAATCTATGTAATTAATTGATAATGTAATATTAATTAATATGTATATAGAGAATAATTTATTATTAATCAATACTAATATTAAAACCATATTTACAATCGATTAGTCAATATATAAATGATCGAATATAATATATATATATATATATATATAATTATTTAATCAAAATATATATATATTAATCAAATTAATAATAATCCATATTTATATTATCAATTAATGAATCAATTAATATCTTATAATTTATCAATCAATATACAATTATTAATATTAATATTAAACCCTTGCTAACGTCAATAATATCAATCAATATATGAACAAACATAAATATATTACTTGACCAACTCCAATAATGAATCAATATTACTAAGTCGACAATGCTCATAAACAATGGCAAATAAATTATTAACCGATGATTATTGCAAATGAACCGACGTCCATACTCAGAACATCAATTATGAAATGACGTAGAAGTAAGGAAACATTTGCAGACAAGATATATATGCAGTTTGGAAAAAGGAAAGGATCATGGCCCAAAAACACAAGATACAACAGGCGGACATAGCGAGCTTGGAGGATATATAAATGGACGGGGAGAAAGAAACAGTAAAGACATACGTATGTCCCTTAAAGGAGTATTGAATATGTGAAAGACCAAAATATGACCTTATTTTATAATCATTAAAAATAGAGAATGGGAGGAATCTCGTAAATTCATTATACTGAGCAATAACAATGGATGGGGGAATATAACTGAGAAAGGCCCCAAATAAGTATCGACCATGTCAGTGACTATACAAGGCTCAAGAAACAGGCAAACATAGTGAACTTGGAGGATATATAAATGGACGGGGAGAAAAAAATAGTAAAGACATACGTATGACCCTTAAAGGAGTATTGAATATGGGAAAGACCAAAATATGACCTTATTTTATAATCATTAAAAATAGAGAATGGGAGGAATATTGTAAACTCATTATACTGAGCAATAACATTGGATGGGGGGAAAAAGAAAAGAAAAGAAAATTTTTACATCCACGAATCTAAACATAGCCTATGGGACAGCAAGGCAAACTAGGCTGACTTGAGTAACTCGGTCCGTTTTTTGTGCAAGCTGATGATGAGCCCACCTAACTTCTCAATGTGCTCCTCACTGAATAGGCTATGCCAAGAGCTATCTGATATAGAATCCACAAATTTATCCCTGATGTCTTTGTAGGCTTCACAAACTAAGATAAAGTGATGTTCGGTTTCTACTTTCCCTGAGTTGCAAAATATGCAAATTCTGTCTTCCCAAGTCTCCTTTGGCCTCTTCCAATGCCCAGTCTCACATCGGAGTTGATGGGAGTTGGTACGTAACTGGGCAATGAGAATTTTAGCTCTCCAAGGAATGCTAGCAGCAATATACGCTTTTTGGAGTTGATCACATGCGGGGTTGAACTCATTGATATAATATACTTTCTTCCTTCCAATCCCATCACTCCAATTTCTCTTGTAAAATTTCTCCATAACAAAGACCTTTATTTCTTTGTTATTTGAGGGGCACAAGTTGAAATGGATATTCCATTTCCTCATCCACTTGATGTTTTGTTGCATCCACGTCTTTTTACATTTGCACAATGTGTCATTAAAGATGACGTTAGGCCATCTATCTCCTTCCATTTTTTCGATTCTTTTTAGATAGCTTATCAAGCACGCCATAGCAAGTGCCTCAATAGGGACAGCCCACACTTCGCTTAGCATGATGTCATAAGGGACGGTACTTCTGATTTTAAATTTGCTTGTGATCAAACGCTTTTGGATTCCTTCAATTTGCTTCCATTGTGCTATTGAAGTGTTGCTGGCCCATAATTCACACCCATAAAGAACAACTGGCAACACAAGAAGACCAAACAAGGTTTGAATAGTTTTCCAATCCCAAACCTCCGCTTCACGACATCGGTTTTGAAGCGCATAAAAAGCTTTCCATCCCCCTAATGCCCTTTTATTCCTGCAACCTGCCCAATTTAAATGTTTGTTGAAATCAATGCCAAGATATTTATACTCCAGAACTTCCTCAAGAACGCTGTCCCCAAAATAAAACTCATGTTGATGCTGTTTTTTGTTATTAGAGAAAACCATAACCTTAGTCTTGGTGATATTGACCTGCATCCCCACCCTTCTGCAAAAGCACTCAAGAGACAATAAATGATCTTGCAACCCACAGGCAGACTTGGCAATCAAAATGAGATCGTCTGCATATAGGAGCAGTTTTATTACAAATTCACCTAACTGTATACCCTCACCATTTCGCATGTTTAACCACTCTTCAAGTTTATCTATGTATAGACCAAACAAAGTAGGAGATAAAGGACAGCCTTGTTTGACCCCGATATCACTCCTGAAACATTCTGAAATACCAGCAGAGGTTCTGATTTTGACTTTCACCTCTTCATACATCCTATGAACAGTAGCTCTGAGATGCGTAGGAATCCCCAATTCTTCCATCCCGAGCCAAAGCTTGTCCCTAGGGACAGTGTCGAAAGCCTTTTTAAAGTCAACAAAACAGCAGAAAACCTCCTCCTTTTTCTCCCACCTTTTTTCAATAATGTGCCTCAAAGTGACACAATGATCAACCGTCGAGTGCTTTGGTCTAAAGCCAGCCTGCCCTTTAGCACGCTTATTGTTTTCTTTTGCCCATTTGCTGATCCTAGTTTCTATCATGCTGCCAAAAAGTTTTGCGAAGAGAGGATTGATCATTATAGTCCTGTAGTAGTAGGGATTGTTGACATCACCACTCTTAAACAGTGGGATAGCAAGGCTGATTGTCCAATCTTTAGGAAACCCCTCACGGTTGATATTATTGAAGATTTCTGTAATGTGTGGTGCAAGGTTTTTCATACCCCATTTGAGATACTCAGCTTGAAGCTCAACTAGGTCTTTTGCTTTACCCGTACCTAACTTCTTAATACCCATCTCTATCTCTTGCACAGTGAAAAGAGTAGTGGTATCGTTGACCAAGGGTGGCTGGTCCATTTCCCCTTCTTGTTCGTAAAGCTTCCTAGCATAGAAAGGCCCCAAATAAGTATCGACCATGTTAGTGACTATACAAGGCGCAATAAATTATCGTGAGCAATCAATCTATCAACTAACCGCACTCCTTACTTATGGTATCGATTTGATTGATACTATGGTAGATGCATTATGGGACGGGTAGCATAAGTAGTTGGAACAATTATAGTGGTCGCTGCTTATCATTCTCTTGACATATCTTAAGAAAGTAAAGATCAACTAATACGACGATTAGTCGGAGGTGAAGATGTGACCCCTAAAACTTAATTAACCATTACACAATGAGATGCAATCTCTAATAATAAGGCATCGAATAGGAAATAGATATTTTTTGATACTCTTCAGAAGGAAGAGATGATAAAGGAAATAAATCATTTACTGTGCTGTAAGCACAATATGACAGCAAGAAGGTTGGAAGCATTTGAGTTAGATTAAGGATGAAAAGCCAATATCTGGTCCTGTATATTTATATATATAAGATTAGATATATATATATATACAAAACCTTGATGGGCTGGTTTATAAAAAAATTGTATCATACCACCGTTACTGATATACAGAGGAAATAAAATATATAATCATAATTGTTTATATATATATATGCATGTACATATATATTTAGAGAGAGATATTAATAAATATGTTTTCTGTATTCAAATAGAATTTCTAAATGGAAACATTAAAATTGATATATCCACTATAGATCATACGAACTCATCTGTTTCATCCCACTAAAGCATCTTGGGCACATGATGGTTATCCCAACACTAGGGCTAGGCCTTGAGGGAAACCGCTTGTAGCCTGTTTCACGCGACCTAGGCCCTATAACTCTTCCACTCTTGATGGCCTTAGAGAGAGAGAGAGAGAGATAGAATGATTCCTCCATGATCCATACAAGAGATATTTTGGCATTCATACAAAATATGTTGCTTTACTTGTTCCATTGTTGGTTTACATTTCTTTAATGATTTTGCATAACAATGGATAATATATATATATATATATATATATATATATATATATATGTACATATATATATATATATATATATATATAGATATATATATATATGTATATATATATATATATATGTATATGTATATGTATATGTATATATATATATATATATATATACATATATATATATATATATATATACATATACATATATATATATATATATATATATATAGGATGTAATTCTTAAAAAGAAGAGCCCCTAATCTAATCAAATTTTTCCTAATTGGCATTAATTGATGAAATAGGACAGTGTTAAGGGAAAAGGGTCATTACACTGTCGGAGCAGATTTGCAATCCCTGCTTGAATTTCCTCTTAAAGGACGGAGGAGAAGACCTCTACTCAACTATAGCAGCCTTCAAGACATCGGGAAAGCTAGGACGACGGCCCTGAGACGAGGCTGGTGTTGGTTGGGTAGACACCACCGCACTAGATGGTGACCAACGGCGGTTCATGCGAAGGAGAGGTGAACATTTGGACTTGTTTGGCGGAGGGCTCGATGGTTACTACCGGTGTAGGGGGAAGTATGACAAAGGTAGCAACAGGGCGAAGAGCTGTTGTAGTTGCAATCGAAGCGGGAGCAGAGTTGGAGTTAAAAGCGAAAGAAGCAATAGACACAGACTCTGTAGATGCACTTTCTCCCCTTGCAGCGGCCTCACGAGCCAGAGCCCTTTCTTGTCGACGATGCTTACACTCACACGCAGGATGGTTTTGACGTAGATGCGGTCTAGATTGGGAAGCCTACAAGGGTACAACACCATCTTACTCCATGGGAGATGTCGTTGATGCTGTCATTGGCAAACGAGGTCCTACTGATGGAGTAAGAGGTGGAGGCTATGGAGGGCGACCTTCCTCTTTTTGCTCTTTGGGTAGCTGGAGGAATGGATGGTGCCCTCGAAGGCTAAGGAGTAGGTGCTAGAGGAGATTATGCAATCTTATGAGACCTCTTACCCTTGCCATAGATGGTAGGGTGAGGTATGTTTGGGATAATAGGGATAGGAGGAAGTGGACTCACCTTGGGCTTTAGTAGCATAGGTTCCTTTCCTTTATCCATATTAGATATGGATGCCGAAACAGAAGGCATTGCTGGAGGCTGCATGACTCAAGACGGGCAAGGAGGCTTCCCATGGGGCACGCACTTGCCTAGAGGCCTTGACGAGGAAGGGAAAGAAGGTGAAGCACGCTGAGCCTCATGAGAATATTGAGTGGGAGAAGGTGCTACAAATTTTAATCTCATTTCCCTGGCCTTATATGACCAATAAGCAAGAAATGTGACATCTTGCCGGGGACGCAGGGGCCCTATTGGAGTAGGCCACAAATGATCAAGAGAGAAGCCCCCATGGGACACCAAGGGACGATATCCAATATCCTGGACAGTGTCCTTGTGAGAAAACTTAAGGCACTTGTGGATGACTGATGGGATGGCTCCCATAGAAGTCAACTGGGGGATGCTCAGTTTGACCTTGAAGAGGTCTGATTCTGGAATTACCACAAATGTCGAAAAGACCACTTTGGGTCTTGCTTGGACCGTCATGTTGAACCCCAAAGGGGGAAGGGACAGTCCGTCATGCGTCCTGATGGCAACAGAACACTCGTCGTATATTTTTCGGTTCAAACCTTTAACGAAGAGGACCTCCTTAATCATATCTACCTGACAAGTAGGGTCAACTGAGATGCCTCTAATGGAGACACCATTGGTCGAAGTTGGGTCGTAGAGGGGAGAAGGCTCTTCGCTATATGGTTCGTCTGGAGGGTTGAAGGTGACGGTCGTTTCAAGCATCCTCTGGACTGGTAGGGAAATTGGAGTGATAGTCACCATGTTGATGTAGGGGCTATCGCTCAACAAAGGAGGGGACAATGAAGATGCTATGATGAAATTAGATGAATGAGGCAAGAAAGGATCTGTATAGATTGACAATTCACTATTCGCCTTATCCACAGATTTTTTTTCTTTTCATTCACCCTGATGGTGCACCTATCTATGTGGTCTTAGACAAGAGGCCAAAGACGTACACAAATTTTTGTGTCATGGCCATGCGCACAATGGTACTGACAAAATTTGGATCCATCGTACCACCGAGGATAGGGGCAATTATCAGGAAGGGGGTGAATTTCTGGAAGGGTTACTCGGTTATCCTTAAGCAACCTTTGCAGGACACATACAAGTCAAATATCCTTTTGAATGTCCGACCTCTTTGCGGATCTGTCGCAAAGTAATTTCTCGGTGGGCTGTGGTAATGCCATAACATTAGCCACGACCTTGTTCTTCCAAGACCCTCCAGAAGTAGAGGCCTCTCTATAGGCATTTGAAGAGGAATCTCCGAATTGGGCCATGGTATGTTGATAATCGGTCAGTGCACTGTAGAGATAGGTGAAATTGTGATACTTGTTTAGTGACAACTTCTCTCTTAATGCCGGTTGCAGATTGTTGATGAACATCCTTTGAATATCGACATCAGGTAGGGCATAAGGTACCTTTGTAGAAATGGATCGATACCTTGAGATGAAATCAGTTATCTTCTCATTTAGTTTTTGCTTACAATGAACGAAGTCTAAAATAGTGATCTTGCTTCCTATGTTGACCTAAAATCGAGTGAGGAAGGCATCCATTAGGTGATTGAAAATACCGATGGAATAATCTGGAAGCGAGCTATACCATTCCTTAGCGGTTCCTTTAAGGGACCGAGAGAATAGTTTGAGCAGTACGTAATTCAGATTATGGTAATGGGTACACTGAGTTAGGAAAGAGTCAATGTGGAGATGAGGGTCTTTGTCACGACTGTATCTTTCAAACTTCAGGGACTCAGCCCCCTATGGTAACGGTGTATTTAACACTTGCTTGGTTAATGGACTGCAATGGTAAAATGGAGTTAGAGAACTCTGATTGGTTGCAGTCGACAAGTTAACCAACTGTTGTTGCAATTGTCTCGTATTCTACAATATAGTGTTTAAGACAGGATTAGCAGACAGGGGAGGAGGGGGTGGATTGCCTCTGCCACCAAGAGGAGCAGACGATCCACTATTAACTCCTCCACTACCCCCATGATTCGAATTGTACTCTAAGAGATTCCTTCTTATGCTGATATTGGGGACATGACCATTTCTTACAGGAACATTGTTAGGCGTAGATTCTACCATGTGCATTGATATCTCAGGCATCATGAGCTCAATCTGCTCTCTAGTAAGGTTCGATTGATTCCCTTGTGAGTTGGAATGAGAGACGTGTATGTTGTCATCCACTATTCTTCCCAAAGCCAAGATAACTTCAAGTCCTTCCTTATCTGAGATCAGCAATTCCCTCAGATTATAGGCAACAATCCCTAGCCTGGGAGAGAACACCCTTCTTCTTAAGGAACGATTCAAAATCTCTCAGATTTCCCTTGAGGGATTGAATCTTATCAAACTCTATAGTGAGTGTTGATTCATGGTCAATTTGAGGAGGGGAATTAGGAGTTGTTTAGTGTAGAATGTCGGGATCCTGCCTTTAGAGAGGTATTTATCCCTAATATTGGTCTTGTATGGAAAAAGGATCCACTTGTATTGTTAGGATCCATATTTCTAGTAAACATGGGACCTGGCCTGTCCTATACCCTCCACTATATCCCTTCTCATTCATAGCTACCCTCTCAATCGTGACACCGCATATATACCTAGCATCGACCCTGCATATGACCGACCGTACTAGTATTACATCATAATCACATAACATCAGAATCATCGTGCAACATATTAATATTACACCATAACTGCATTGCATTCATGTTGCATCATATCCACACTTATCATATTCTTCGTATTGCATCATACCCGCACTTATCATATTCTTCATATTGCATCATATCCGTATTTATCATATTCTTCATATTGCATCATATCCACACTTCTCATATTCTTCATAACTTCACACTCATGCCTGCGATTATCTTTACATTGCATAACTAAACATAGAGGCATGAGCAATAAGGTAATTAGTAATATCTGATTACCATAGTAATCATTGTATGATTATTATGGTAACCTTTCATAATTAGAGGGCGATTCTTCATACGTGCCTCTTCCCTTCATTGTGCACATATATATCGAGGATCACATCATTTGATGGAGACATGAATTGGAGAATATATTACATATCGTATCCTTTTTGGATTGCTCTATCTTAGAGCTTATTGCCTTTGACAACCATCGGTGCAAGCACATAAAGATCAGTTAGAGACTACAACATACTTGAAGCACATTTATATTGTCATATCAGAGACGACTTTAGTATTATTCAGAGCATAATAATATCGACATATCAGATACAACTTATCACAATATTTAGAGCACATTGTTGTTGTTATACCAGAGACGGCCTGCATATTCGCATATTATCAATTTTATATTAGACAGTGGTACCGGGTAGTGAGATCTCTTAGTTGTGCATATAATTAGTTGCATATCAGACACAGCCATAATATATTATTAATTGATTGTTATGCAATTGTTATCATTTTGTAGCAGCGCATGCATTTGGAATTAAGCATCATTCAATAGACTTAATTATCAGCAATATCAGTCATTATCATTAATAACAGCATATGCATTTGGAATTAAGTGTCATTCAATAATACTTAATCATCAACAATTGTTTGTATATTCATTGAATTATAAAAGATTACAAATAGTGTCTCAGTTTATAGAAAAAGGGACATTCATGGCCTAGTAGGACTATATCAGTTTGGAGGAGCACTACACCTCACCGACCTTCGCACAATGGTTCCCAAAGTGGTTTGGGTTGTAAAGCTCATAGAACTTTACCACATCTAAGCTATCAGAGGAGCTTATCAAAGGTAAGCTTCACGTCGGGTTCACCAAAATGTGGAGAAGGAAAAATGCACCAACCTAGAGACCGGTTAAAGTCTCAAGGGATGAACCTTTTCTTGCGCCACCTCACTTCAACTAGCGCACAAAGCTAGGGGGTTTTAAGAGTTGATGTTTTGTTGAAGACAAGTTTAATGTGTTTTAATTAATCTAGAGTGTGTTTAATGCGAGTGAGTCTAATTAGCTAAACATTAAATGCAGATAAATGCGGATAGCTAGAGTAAATCAACAGATTAAAATATTTAGATTACGGAAGCAAAAAGAACTAACTATGACAAAGACACATCGAACTCTGCAAGCTCACTTCCTTGGACACAAGTGCAGGTCGAAACGACATTGCGGGTACAGCTTGACAGCGCAACACACTAATGTCCCATACGAATAAAGTACGGAGGACACGTCCAAAAAGAAAATGAAACTAAATAAATACTAAACTAATGTGCTAAATAGAAAGGAATAAAATAACAAAACAGTAAGGGCTACTTTTACAATATGAATATGATTATAAATGAAAGAGGAGGTAGAAGAAGACACCGGATTCAGAGTTTGACGAAGTGTCTTAGTTGAGCTCGTTCCTCCAAGAAACCTGCACATACGGAAATAGCAAAAATGTTGGGGTTAGCTGTTTGGAGACCTGCCTCAGTCAGATCCCTACTTTGGTGTTTCCACCTCCACAGCAGCCAAATAGACATAACGGTGATTGATAACCGATAATGGAAGATATATGATAATAGCTTATTAAGGAAAGAGTTTAAGACAACAATGATATGCTTCAAAAGGCACAAGAAAGTGAGGCAAAGAGACACCCCTCGACACCACGAAGTGAGAACGATGTATGTGAGTGCTGGTAGAGACTCCCAAAGGCACGAAACTGTCCAAGAACCTATGTTTGAAGTGTGTAGATGGTGGATAATCAAGAAATGTGAAGAGCTAAAGTGATCAAGAGAGAGAGTTCAAACTGTCTAGAGGAAGCAAAGAAGCAGCCAAGAAGACCAAATGAGGATGAAAATTGCGTTTAAAGTGCACGCAGGCTGAATTTTGCACAGGTGGGTGATGGAATTGGGTGTTACAATTGTAGGTTGGCAGTTCGTAATGCCTCAACAACCTGAATGTTTGTAAATTTGCGGATGCTAGCGCATCGCGTGGACGTCTTTGCGGTGCACACGCATCCTTATCCGTCCAAGCTGCGTGGCCGAAATTTTGAAGTGAGTGATGATATGGCATGGCGAGCGGACGTGGGTGGATGACGTGGATTTTGAGTCTTAGCTAAGGTGAGGGTGATGCAAAATGACAATTTACACAAGGGCGCAAATTTAGGCCATTACAACACTACAAGAATGGGCACTAGTGTTTGTAGCCCCACAACTACAAAGCATGAAACTTGACAGCTTAAAAAAAAATGATGGTTCTACAAAGCCATGTTTCTCTTCTCTAAAAAATTGCGATTACTTTTAAGACCAAATTTCCCTTAGTGTAAATCGATGGATGAAGATGTAGCCACGATTTTTAGGCATGTGAAATCAAACTTGTGCAACTCATGATCTTGGGGAAAAAGCTCAAACCAGATTCACAGGTGTAGTACAACACCATTTCCAAACCGGTTCACCCAATCAATCACCAATTTAGGCATATACAGAGCATTGAAATATTGAAGCATTGATTTTGTGACTGTGAGCCACTAATTCGCTATGCCAGATCAAGCATAGTGACACCCTTCAACAAGATTTTATTCCTTTGTGTAGTGCATGATTGATTGATTCAATAGCTTACATCTAGATCACATAAATGTCTCCTTCACTGTGCACTTCAACTACGTTTCTGCATGATAATCAGGGGATTATGTACTTTATTTTTTCTCAACTTGGCTCTGAAAAGAAACCTCATAACTCTTTCTAGCATTCTAGGCCAAAGGTTCTAATAATAGCAATTTCAAATACGAAAGGGAAAATAGATCTCGCAATATTCTACGATGAGATACCGGCCAAGATATACAAGAATGCTCCTTAGCTAGTAAATCATGGCTTGGACATTGAAGGTATAAATTTATCGAAAAAGCTAACGCCACCTTCAGCTGTGAACATGCTAATGGAGATTCAAGACCAACTTTTTCAATAGAATATCAAGCCAAAACTCTTGTTTTGATTCTCCATAAGTGGAGTGTCTTCGAAGAGCCTCACAAGAACATAGACCTTTTAGGCACGCCATATTTGGTCGAGTTCTGATAAACTCATAAAAAATAGAACTCGAACCCAGGTGGAATCCTTTCTCTATCTCTTTGGCATCTAACATGCTATTTCCTCATCATTCCAATGCCCAGTTCCTAAAGTGACTCCAAAGAATCTGCACTTTATCTTAGAAATTTAGATATAATGCCCATATCCCGCTCTAATACCATATTAGCAATTTTAGTTACAATAATAGAAGCAGAATAATACGCAAGATAAAGTTGTGCTTCATATTTTATTCAATGTGTCAAGCTCTATGGGAGGGTTGTGGTGTGCTCTGGTTGTCCATCTTGCGACTAAAATAAAAGCTTATACATAATTGTTCTCATTCATTTTATTTCAGCTCAGCCTAGGTGCTATGTGGGTATTATGGATTACCATATATTCATTATATATGCATGTATAAATATATTTATATATGTATCTCTATATATTCACACATACATGCATATTTGTCTATTATACCCCTACAAAACTCAATGTGTAATTTTACCTTTCACCCATTTTTCATTAAATTGATTATCTATTGTGTTAATCGAAATCATTTTTTGTATTCCTAGTTAGTTTCTAAGGTCATCTTCTCATGGTTAATTCTATGGCTAACAACTTTTGTAAAGAATAATGGTGATTTTAGCAAGTTCAACAAGGAATAATGATGATTTTAACAAGTTCAACGGGAAATAATGATGATGTTTGAGATAGTGTCAATGACCTCGACAAAGTGGCAAGAATAGAAAAATGGCCAAGTTAGCTCTAGAATTCATTTGGTATAATGGTTTTAAGCTTTGAGAAAATCTAGCCAAAGGCTTAGAAGTGATGAATCTGATGGAAAGTTTTCTTAAATCTCTGCCAAAGGATAATATGAGCTTTAGGGATGAACATCTCTGCTCAAAGCATAAGCTAAAACGACACACACATATAGGGCACCTCATAGTTGGAAAACTTGGATTCGGTAAAAACTCAGCAAGCCCAAAAAATACGACTTGGCAAAGACTCTGCAACTTAAAAAATTGCTTAAATTTCATTAGAAACACATTTTTTTCACAAAATTCATTGACAGGATTATCCAATGAGTCCACAAATGAGTACAAAAGTGTTTTCTATCAATTTTGATTGATTTGAATGCAAATTGAGTACAAAGTCGTATCCTCATGTGGAATCTTGATATAATAGTTAGCTGAGAACTTTTATGAATTTCTGATGATTGCCTTTGAACATCATGATTCGGCATAATTCTTAAATTGTATATTACAACATTTTACATTTTAAACGATATATCATGAGACACTTGTAGAGATGTTATACTGCAGACTTTGCCTTGAATATTTCAATTCACCTCAACTTGTATATCAGCCCTTGTAAAGAGCCTAACTGGCTCTTTTCCCAAATTCACTGCAAATAATCTCTATGTTCCGGATTTTGATTTTTTTTTGTTTAAACTTTTCAACAAATATTTTTTTTCATTTTTTTTTTCAGAATAATGAAATTGCAATTCAAGAAACAACTTATTTAAAATCACTATTGCAAAACGTAAGTCACACCATCCAACTAGAATGCAATATGCCCAAGACGTAATAAGCAAATCACAGATTGATAAAACCTTTATTCATTTCCTACACTGAAAATAACTGGCTGCGGCTGATGAAGAATCAAAGTAGTGATTCTTACTTGTCACAATTGCATAGGAATCTGGCCGCAACTTAGAGGAGAATGATGTTTTGCAACTACAAAACAAAAATTGCAAACCGTAGCAGATTTGCTCCTCCACCTTCAATGGCGTCAACCTTCTACACACGAGGCCTTCCACAAATCTGTATTGAAGTCTGATTCCCTTAACACAATTCGCGGGCATGAGAGCCTACTCAAATCGCATTGTATAGAAGAAATCTCCAAACCCTCAACTTCCAACTCCTTCAATTCCGGAAATCTCCAAGTTTAATAAAATGGCAAAGGTAGTCATGAAAAGAAATCGAAATCCTCTTGTAATGAAACATATCTTCTTGAGGAAGGCTCGAAATTCTTAGCTTCAGAGTGACACTTCTCATAACTTAAGTGATCATGTTTCAACTTTGGAGTTTTAATAAGTGAAAATGAAATAATTCAAATATATGCTTTCCCTTCACTTATAATCCAATAATAAGTCAAATCACATCATTAATACTTTAATGATTTGACTTCAATAAAAGCTCAACAAGATAATTAATTAAGACAACTTAATTAATTAATTATATCCACT
The DNA here is from genome assembly GCA_027943335.1 of Chamaecyparis obtusa. Classification (NCBI taxonomy): domain Eukaryota; kingdom Viridiplantae; phylum Streptophyta; class Pinopsida; order Cupressales; family Cupressaceae; genus Chamaecyparis; species Chamaecyparis obtusa. The sequence continues at coordinate 127,416 of BSBK01009080.1, forward strand.
TCAAGCCAATTCTGATTATACTGGATTGTCAAATCACCTGCTCAGACACCCTGCCAAAAATAGAAACTGACAGAACAGGACTTACTATAAATAGTAAGTTCTTAGCCAGAGACCCCCAAATCAAGCCATTAGCCCATGAGGGTCGCAATGATGGGCTAACAATGGTGTGTCCAGACACCTGTTAAAACAGGGACATCACAGCCCTGCCACCCCACCGCTGCTCTGCCACTGTGCCGTCCCCAAATTTAAGCCCTTTGTCCTGCCGTCCCCAAAACCTGTCCCTGCATCTCGGCATCCCCTAGTCAGGAAACTCCATGGAACTATGGAACCTCAACATGGGCAAATGGGGGTTTGGAATAGGAAAACTCATTTTTTCTTAATGTATTTTGCAGTTTTCTGTGTTGGCACATGTTCCCTGCTGTGGTGAGTTAACAGCTTGGATTCAACCAAAAACTTGGTGATTTTTTCAAAAACTCAAACTTGATTATTGGCAAGTTTAACTTGTGATTTCTTAGGGGCAGAGAAAACTCAGGAGTACTTGGGGACTTGTCAAGTTTTCAATCTATAGTTAGGATAATCTTGTATTTGTTTAGTGCATTTATTGATCCTAGCTTAATTCAGAGAAGAGAATCTTTTCATTTCTTCTCAACTATAAAGTAACAATTCATTCATTAACAAAAATCATTTATTTATGGAGTGCTTAGGGGAAAACTACAAGATGAGATCCAATTGTTGGACAGTGCCTCAAAGAGTAACCTCAAGTTTGAAATGTCCTAAAATTTTATAAAATGGAAGACATAGTTGAGTGTTTTAAATTATAATAATTTTATTCAACATTGAATATTAAAGGTTGTTTTGCCGGCCATTGCCCAATTATCGGTGTCTGCAATTATCGGCAGTCTTCCCCTATTTTTGTCCCAGTAGTGCTTATGCTCATTCCTTCTAAATAATTCCTTAACAACAGGATAGGGTTACAGTGAGCACATATAGATAGATTACCTCATTTTCTGTCCACATAACAAGGAGTTTTTAAACATGGAGCCTGGTCAAAGATGAAAGGAATTGGCTTCTACGTTATTTTACTAAGTCTGGAATATAATTTTTGCTGGCTTCTTAGTTATTTTACTAAATCTGGAATATAATTTTTGCTAGTGCTAGCCAAACCACTCCCAATTTTCAGTGGAGAGCCTTTTGCCAAGTCATAGCAATTACTATGCAATTATAGGGTAGGTTCCTATCACAGTAAAAGGTAAATGTTCTATCTATTCTAGAAGCTTTAAAGTTTCCAGCTGAGTCTAGGTAGGCCTTCGTATCTGTGTAATACAGTGACATATTGTATGGAGGAATTGAACCTGACTTGCATTTGTTGATATTCTGTGATGCTTGTGTTCAAAGTTCAAACCAAAACAAATGTGCTTAATATCATTTTTGTGTTCTGTAAATGGTTTTACGGTTAGTGTTTTTCATTCTTTTCTTGTAATTAATATTTGCATTTGTCTATGTTTTAAGAGTGTTACACTAGGTGACGATGAAGCAAAGAGGAGAGGAGTCCAAAAGACTATACTTGAGAGAAAAGGGCCAGCCGCATTTCTTTATGCTGTTGAAATGACATCAAGAACTGAATGCAGAGTTCATCACAGCTTGGAAGAAACTGTAGATGCCATTTTAGCAGGCAAGTATCCATTCTATCTCTATTCATTTGGAATATACAATTTATAATGCATGATTCGGTCTGGGGATTTTGAAAGAAAAGAAACAAAAGAGTTTTCTGTTTGTCGATTTACATCTCTCATGAATGGTCCGTATCATTTGGAAAGCAGGGAAATCTCCCTTATTTGAGATCCGCCTGATGGACATGAAGGTGGACTCTGTTGGAAATTCTGCAGTGACAAAAGAACTTGGCTTTGTAAAGGACTCTACAGAGAGAATCTCAGATTATTTAAATTTGGATTGTGATCTCAAGACATGTGATAAGAGTGATGATGATGAGCTATTTGAACATAAAAGTAGACCTGGGCTACTTTGGAGGGACAAAGATTCACCACTTCTCCTATATGCTTATCAGGTATGCTACTGGAATTTGATGCTCTTTCATCCTATATTGACCTCTTTCAAGTTTCATATTAGAAAGGATTCTATATTTAAAGATTGTTTGATATTGACTTAGGATAAACAACAGCTTTTATAATATCTAGCAAAAACTCAAACCTCGAGTACATTGTGTTGCTTCCAGAAATACATGTATCGTTTTGCTGCTGCAAAAAATCTTGATGACTGAAGATCAAAACAAGATTCTTGGTGCATCTGCTAAGCAAATTGAAAAGAGGGATTTGATTTTACAATTTCATAAAACCATCAAGAATGGAAAATGAACTTTATGTTTGGACAGTCATTGTCATTCCATTTATTTTCTACTAGTTTCCACACAATATTGCAAAACACCAAATGTAGAAAACAAAATCCTTAAGACAATGTTGAAATGATATACGATGATATACAAGAGAGAATCTTGTCATTAGGCACCCATATTTTAAAATAGACTGGAGGTCCACACTGATTGCAAGTATAGATGAATTGAGGGCACAACCTGTGCTAGAAGCTTGCATCTTAACTCCCCGATGAAAGGGGAAGATTTACATCAATGCCAATGGGGGCAATAGTTCTTAATGAAAACCTCTTATTGTGTTCCTTCTGATAATGCTACTCTCACCACAAGCAGTTACCTATGGTATTCTTGCCATTCATTCCTTGACTGTCCAGTCTACCATATTTAGAGTATTTCAATTCATAAGGTAAAAAATCATAATATTTCATCTATGTTACCAGTTTTGGTATAGGGCCAAGTTTCTGGTATTTCAGTAGGACGACTTTTTTTCTTACGTATAATACATTTGGGTATGGCTATATAATATGTATTATATGCAATTGTTTTAGAAGTATAGAATTGCAAATACATTTGATGTATCATATAACATTATATTTTATAATGATAATAATAATAATAATAACATGTGAATCTTTGATAGTATGATACTTCATCATAGACAATTACGTTATGATAGTGATAAAGATAATTGTCCAAGTTGCCGGTTCTAGTTTCCACTCTTAGACCACCTCACTGTAATCAAGTTTCTCATGTGACAAGAGATCCCAATAACTAGTGATTTTTAAATGTGGAGACCCTAATGGGTTTGAGGAGTAGTGCCTCTCATGGGGATTTGGGGGTCGTGCTCCTTGTGGGGAGACCTACGGGCAATGTCCCTAGTGGGGTTGAGGGGTAGTGCCCCTCATGGGGGTTTGAGGGCAACATCCCCAATGGGTTTGAAAGTTTGAGGGGCAGTGCCCTTTGTAGGGTCCAAGGGCAGCACCCATAGGGCTGAACCAAGGGGCAAAGCCCCCAACACCAAGCCTAAATGGACTTTGAAATTAGAGAAAACTTCATGGCGCATACAATTTTCACAATTTTATCACTTGAGTGTGAAATTATGTATTTGGCACATTTTTGCTTAGAAAAATGTTTTTAAATAATGATTTTTTTTTAATTTTCTTGTTTGGGCAGCCATTGGGTTTTCTTGAGTTTTCTTGGAAGTGACCTAGGTTCACCCCAGGTCCCAGCTAGTCTCCCCAAGTTTGATGTGCATCCTTCACAATAAAATGACTTTTTATTTTTTATTTTTGTTTGGGTGGCCCTTGGGTTTGTCCGAAAGTTGCCTGGTCTCACCCAGGCACCTCAGTTTTCTGTGGATCCTTCACATTGAAGGACCCATAATGAACTTGTGGTGCTTGGGCGGGACCTTGGGTGAGCTCAGGCCACTCTTGGGCAGGACTTGTCTGTGGACCAGTTCAGTATAGGACTAAGAGTCAAGGGGGGCATACCCGATAACATAATTTTATGGAGGAAAATAGTAATGGTCATGTAATGTCATATCCTATAATGTTCATTTTTTGGTTTTGTATATGCATGAGTGAAGATTGGCATGTGTAAATCTGTTATATATTTTTTTTATATTGGATGTTATGGGAATTTTTTAATGACAGATTTTGATACATTGCAATCAGTTTAAGAATCCAAAAATGTTATTTCCACCGTTACCAGGAGACCCGTCTCCTACCCCCTGAGACGCATCTCGGAGACCTCCAGTACCGGAGACACGTCTCTAGGTACTAGAGACGTCCCCAAAAACGTCCTGATGCATGGGGTTTTTCTGGTTGCCATCTTCAAAGTCTCCAGACCAACAATTGATGTTTCCCACCAAAAACATAGGGCATAAGGTGTTATAAAAACTCTTAAATCTTATCCACTATCATCACCCTTGTGACAATCAGTATTACTTATCTGTTAGTAATGATAATGATAGCCACTATAGTCTTCTAATCAATTTTCTCAATTGCCTCTCTAGAAAGACTCGTTAATGATGTACAATTATTCACTTTTCTTGTAGTTTCATGATTTACTAACAACTGTTCTTTTAAAGAGTTTACCAGAATGGTAATAAGAGATCTTTGCGTAACATCAATTCAACTGTTGGAAAAAATGGAAGCCACTGAGTATCTCCAGCCTTGTCAAATATCTTATAGGGACAAATCCATGCAAACCTTCTCCACTATCAGAAGAACAATACAAAATTTCTCATAATCACACATCTCATATCCTTTGGCATGTGTATCAACATCAAACTATCAATATTTCTGAATTTCAATATGTAATGACAATCTAATATGAAATATATATTGTGAGTTTTGAACTCTTTCACTCTTCAAGACGATGACTTTTGACTTTTGTGTATCTAAACTTAAAGTTAATGTTAAAGTTCACCACTATTCTTGTTTTCAAAGTTCTATGTCATGATATTTTCTAGAAATTATTAAATTATATTAAACAAAAATTGACATCTCCAAGTACCCCCGTCTCCTATTTTTGAAAATTACCCGTACCAGTACCGGTACCAGTCTCCAAAGTCTCCAAGTACCCCCGTCTCCTGGTAACCTTGGTTATTTCAGATCAAATTAATTCATTTGATGGAGATATACCAACATATTATTTAATCAATACAACAATTTAATGTTTACCTATGAACTTAGATTTGAAATTTAAAAAAAAAAAAAAACTTATATTGAGACAAACTTTCATAGTTAGAAAAAATAAATTGAATATTTGGGTTTTCTTCATGCGATGATTAATTCTCTTGATATAACTTAGATCGCAGAATCTGATTTGCAACAAGTGATAGAAGTAATGGGGCTGGAGGGTACAATAAAAGTCACAAATGATATTGGAGCAGCTGATGCAGTGCTTGCTTTATATTCTAAGCTCAAGCAGAATTCGTGGATTCGGGGAGTGGCTAAATATCGGGGACTACCTATATTTGTGATAAAGGTGATACTGGTTTTTGATAGATATTCTAGTTTTTGACAATGGTGATTAGTTCAAACTTTTGATTTTCAATTATGCCCAACTAGGAGGAAAAAGGAAATCATGAAATACAAACTGAAATTGTATAATTTTATCTGCAGACTGACACAATGGCAAAGATTGTTAGGGCTATGCATACTATTCTTGGTATGAAGACTCTGGGCACTAGTTCTCCCTGGCCCTTCAAGCAGTTCCAGAAGGATATTGAAATTTCAGATGGAGCAGCTAAGAGAAGAACTTCTCGAGAGGAGATTGATGCTTTAGAGGTAGATACAGTGGAAACTTACTGGATAATTGAATGTAATTTATTAGAATGAGAAGATAGTTTTTGAGAAACATGTTGGCACAGCTGTTAAGGATCTTTAATGCTCTTTCGGTTTGCTTCTCATTTATAAAATCAATCTGGTGGATTTAAAATATATATTATATTGTGATGTTTGTATGTTGTAAATCTTGACTTAATTGTCACTATCAATCTATTAAAAAGGAACCTCCATCGGTAAGTGGGAAATATGCATTTTTGAGACTATCAGAAAGATATGCAAAAAGTTTGAAGGTAATAAATGTAATATTTATGTTTATAATCAAGAGGATGAAGAATATAGAAGCTAATATCATTAAAATAATTAAGTAGTGAATAAAATGCTATTCGCCATAAATTCCTTTTGGTCTACACTTCTCCTTTATCATAGTTTGTTCCATACAAAGGATTATTATATAAGAAACTTTTTTCTGAATTGTGATACATGATATGGTTTTTCGTTTGTCCCCAAAAATAACGAATGTTTTTACGAAAAGAAACTCCAACGAAATGTTCAATTTAAAATGGCATTTATACTAGAGGAAAACAGTAGAACAGGCAATTGGTAAACAGAATATATTTCTACACAAATATCTTAATAGTTAACAGCCATAATAAATTGTCCCAGCATAGGAAAGGGAGGCTAGTGTACTAGCCTTAGGTCCAATATCCACAGGGATAAATTCATTCTGACTGCAATATGATCAGTTAAGTCCAGTTTAAAATTCACAATCCTCTCCAGACATACATTTAGTGGATGTTTGTGTAATTTTCCCTTGCATCTTGTAAGTTTCCAACGATGCTCCCTCCTGTTGGCTGCAGTTGAGTTAATACTATTTTTGAACTATTCTGTTTTTATTTAGTAATATAAGCCAAATGACAAACACATTGGAAATGCCATCAAAGGCAGAATACCAAAATCAGTTTGATCTTTACTAAGTGTTCCACATGTTATTGGCAGTATTGACTGAAACTTTGTTATGGGTTCTTTAACGTCTGTTGATATATAGATTTACTAGTGGATATCAAATTCCATGACTACCCAGATTTCCTTGTAGATATCAAATTCCATGGCCACCCCTGACAATATTTTATGAAAAAGAAATGGCTTTTGCAATCTCTTGTGATTCTTCAAATACCATAAACTAGTCGAAAAATGAGACTTACTAAATACATCATTCATGTGATTTAATAAACTATGAATAAATTTTTGAGTAGATAACAAGACATGACAATTAGTTTTTATTTGACGTTCTATCTACCATCTCTTGATTTCCCGTTTCCCTAAAAGTTGTATTTTTTGACCCTTACAAGTAATTCTCCAATGGTCCATGGCTATAGGAGAGTATGCTTATGTCTATTCTGGTGTTGTAGACATGATGCCCATTCCCATTGAGGTAACTTCAAAGATACGACTAGGTTCTGCCTACTTGACTATCTATCCTTTTCATCTTGCCTGTTTTATAAATGGCTATGCGCTCTCAGCTCTTACGTTCAAAATTTATCCTCTCAGTAATTAGCAGAAAGGATTTCACTTTTCAAGCAACTTTTATTTTCCTTACCTTTATGGCACCTATATCTTTCCAAATCACCATTTAAAAGCAATTTCATTGATGTAGCTCCTATCTCTTTTAATTAATTGAAACGATTTGAAGGATTTGAATATAAAGCATGACACTGACTTTTATCCAAGTTTTCAATTATTCCAGGAGGTAATCCTATGGACTCGGATAAATTTTTCTAAAGATATGTCGAGCTCTAACTGCTGTGCTGACTTGTGTATAAGTACATTACTTTAAGTGCGTTATTTTTATTTCATGTGAGATGGACAAGATTAAATTTTGAAGTGAAATTGTAGCCTTAATCCGAACATGACATAAGTTTTTGCAATTGAGATACTTTCTCAACTATTGATCTGTCTTTTAAAGCAAACTTAAGTACTGTTATCTGGCTATTATGAGATATTTCTTAAGGCACGTTTTGATTTTTCAACGGTTTTGTTTGTGTTTAATGCATCTCTGTTTTCTCAGGAGGCCAGACTTGCTATCGAGTACATTGTATTTCCAGTAGGGGAGCCAGTGGAACTTCTTCCAAGATGTCCGAAGATTATTGATAGTCAAATAAAACTGGCGGAGAGCTATCAATTAGTAACAGAAAAATTGGGTACAGAGTTAGATCCAAGATTACAAATCCTTCCTCCTACACAGAAGTAAGAAGGAAATGCATCTGCAACTGCTACTAAACACTTTCTTCAAGAGAAGATATTTATCTAAAACTCCAAATTTCGAATATCCATTTACTATATACTTCTTCTACTATTGAGTATTGACTGCAGAATCCTGCTTTCTTTACACTGTTAAAGTTGATGTTATTACGTACATTCGTCTCCAGAGTAAAATCAAATGCAGTGGTTACCTTTCCGAAGGATTGAGGGAGGGTGTCTATTATGTGTTATATTATTATCTAGTTTTAGGGTTCTTTATAAAGAGGAGCTTCCCAGAAACAGAAGAGAAGTTGTTGGCCAATTGCTTCTCTCCTCATTCTTGTATCTGTCTACTCGTTCTCATTTGTTCTATTGATTCAGGCCATTTTATATTCTCTATATGCTTGCTCACTGTAAAAAGCCCAAGCTTACACCTTTTTAGAGCTTTCAGAGGATGAGTACACATCCCAAAGTTCAAACAAATATATTGAATTATTAGCAGTGTGATCAAGCAAGCATGTGCATTCTCATTGTTTCTTTCTACCAATTTGAAAGTGCATTTCCATTGCCGAGTTATAGTTGTTTATTTCACCATATGTTGAACGCGTGGTAGTAAATATGAGCTGAAAAAGCTGCAAGTTTGTGGTTTGTTTGATGAGTCATCGTATACACATATCCAATATGGTTAAAATATATTTTGCACTCCCGAGTAATACATAAGATTGTTTTATATTAATTAATCAATAATGTCATGCTACAAGTAGATTGTACTCTATTTACCATCATTTTAATGAATTACATAAAAAAACATTTTAGTAACTATTAAATATGGTAGAGCAAACAGATTTCTCTAAGAGTCTAAACCATAATAGCAAATGAATTAACACAATAAAATATGTTAATTTTTGGATGATATTTTATAGTGAATACATAATCAATAGACTTAAAAGTCATGATATTGTTCATAACCACCCAAACTTCCTTACAATTAATTTTTGTTTTATTTACTAACAACTAATTAATTTATTTATTATTTAAACAATATACTACAGACTAAACTACATAAAAGATGTAATAAATTCAACATTCCTTGTTCATTACATCAATTCAAATAAAAGACAGACTATTAATCATTCTCATTGATTCAAGAAACACCAAATTCCATTAGTGAATCTTTTGGCCATTGATCTTGCAATCTTTTGTACCACATGAAAACATAAATTATTTTCATTCTCCATGCAAAATGAGGGAACAACTCTCCTATGAAAGTCTACATCTTCTCTTTAGTGTGTGAACATCCTTCTAGTGTTGCATTTGAGAGAACAACTCTCTGATGTTCCATTTTTTCCTTGAAAGTGATAGCATCCCTCTTCTACGAGTCCCTCATTTGGTGGACCAAAGATATTAAATCAAAGTGAACGCTAGTTGCACCCACACGTTTTGCCAAGAAATGTCAAGCTCTCCTTGCTCCTTGAAGAGGCACAAATACAAAACTGGTGTCTCTCATGCAAGATATCATCTCTAAGCAAGAAGCTAGCTTGAGATGATAAAACTCCTCCAACCTCTAATGCCTTCGGCCCCTAATTGAGTTGTACTAGAGTCTTTAAGCTTGATGAATTATTTATTTTTTGTCTTCTCCATTATCTTCGATGTCTACTTTATAACCATTGCAAGTTGTCACTTTTCATGTTGTGGTCAATAATTAGCATCAAATAAGATGTAATCAAGTACACCATGTGACATCAATAATCGAAGTCTAAAGGTCCCATTTCTCTAACGATCTCATGCAACTAAATAAAAAGTTATATGTAGACAATATCAAATTGAAAGGGCACCTTATTTATCCAAAAATTCTTTATACCCCCTTTTTAAGGAAATCCTACTACACCCTTATTTCTTAAATAACAAGAGAAATATCAAGTTCATGCAAATCTTTAATATTTCCCAATGGTGGCAACTCTCTTTAATTCATTACATAGATTTTATCAACCACAAAACCACTTCCATGATAAGAAAATAGATAACGAAAACCCCTAACTTCTCTAAATGAAATTGGCCATATTACTTTTGGCTTTTAATACAAGTTGATTGTATGCATGACATAGACCAACATGTGTCGAGTATGTGCAATAATAATTAAAAGAGTAGATTTAGTGAATGAGCCATAATAATGAAATCATGTAATCACAAGGGCAAATTGATTCTTAACAATACTAGGAAGGTGGCTTTTATCAGATGCAATAAAAAATAACATAAATCATTTACATTGTCTTTGGCATGAATTGTTATTTGTGAGAATAATGCAAAAAATTAAAAAATAGGATGTGACTCCTTTACATGCTTCTCATGATGGTTGTTAAGGAGGGGAAGTTTAATAAAACAAAGTTAATATAAATACCATTCATGCCTCCACATAAGCAGGAGTGCAACAAGTCTTTATAGGCTCTTTGCTTAGCATGAATTACTTCTTACGACGCATTTGAACTCAAATTCATCAAGCTATGTAATAATCACATTTACTATGCATTTGAACACAAATTCATCAAGATTTGAAAATAATTTTGTTTTCTTCCTACACAAGGAAAGAGTACCAGTAGCTACTATAGCTAATTTTGTGCACCTTAAGCTCCTAAATGGTACATCAAGTTTTGATGATTTTTTTTATTGTTTTCATATGTGACTTAACTACTTGTAGCTATTGTTTTGGCTTCTAAGTAGTTATGACAAATGTTGTGAGATTTGCTATACAAAAAAGGTCAAAAAGTGGTTATTTCAAATTTCATTTATTATAATTGGTATATCTCTACATACATGATCTGTGGGTTTTATTATTTATGATGAATGTTGTGGGATTGGTTATGCATGATCTATCTAAGCGGGGTTTGTTATTTATAAAAAAATGAAAAATTCGTTATGCACAAAATTCTCATTATAATTCATATATATTTACATGCATGATGAGAATAGTTGAAAATTATCAAATTATTGTGTGGAATAATATGATAATCAAAACTCAGAAATATGTAGTTTGTTAATACCTCCAGTTATTTTTTTAAAAAAAAAATTCTTCTAATTTAACCGATATGTCATTTTGTTTTTCTTCTTCTATAGATAATTACAGTTGCACATGCATAAGTGTTAGAATATTTTGACGTATGTTTGTTACTTTCTCAATTAAACAAATTTGTTGTGGTAGACATGTAAAGAGTGGTGGTAGGTATCTAGAGCACCTCCTATTGTAACCAAACATTTCAAGTAAAGTCTTTGAAGACTTTATTTTGGCAATGACCTAGTAGACATTATGTATTGTTTTCATTGTTCATTCCATTTTTCTTATATTTTATTTATATTTATTAATTGTTTCATATACTCTAGCAAATTATATAGCCAATTGCAAGCTTCTTTTTCCGTTCATTTATGGATTTCATTATACATCTATGATACTCATTATGTATGTTGCTCATTTGTGTTGCTAAGCAAAACAACATAAAAAAAAATTAAACTATATGTTATAAAACATGCTTTTAGTAAACCATAATTCCCAAGAGTGTTTTATACATATATTTAACAGTTTGTGTCCACATAAGAGCGCATATATGTATGTATATGATTATTTTAATTTACATTTATAGATACCACACAATATTGCATATATCGCACCTTCTACGACATTTTTTATTATAAACATAATACAAATTTCCTTCACACACCCTTCTCCATGCACTACAATGTTTTCTATTTCTTGAACATTTAATACAAACATAAACATTGCCATATAATATGATAAATACTAAAAATGATAAAGGATTTCTAGAAACCATGCTTGAAAATAAATTAATATTGTAGTGTCATAAATTGTATCCTCATACAATTTCACACTGAATTGGGGCTTACTTTGGCACTTATTTTTTCCATGTCCCCAAATTTGGCCGACTTCGCTCAAAATAATATCTGATTTAGGAAGTTTAGCATATTTTTTGACTCCTCGACCTATTTCTTGCCTAGGAGGACTAAACTAAAATGCCTAGCACCCTTGTCCTCCTAGACTATGGTGCCAGGAACCATAATCCAACCAAAAGGAGCCCAAAATTGAATGCTTCAATGGTCTAAAAATAGAGAGTGGGAAAATACTCTCGACGCCTTCCTTCTTGAAAATTATTATTGCATTGTGAGGATTGGTGTAAAAGAAAACTTCATCCCCTTTTTTCTAACATCACAAATCAAGGGATTCACTTCTCTCGTAAAGCATTTAAGAAAACATTCAGTCATTTTCAAGGTAGGAAAGGAGAGATAAAAGCATTTAAGGGTCAAAACATTCAATATGGAATCCATGATCATATTCATATGTTTCCTCCATGAGTGAAGACATACACGAGCTCCCTCCTAGCAACATCAACCTTTCATTAAGGCTTCAAGGAAAGAAGAATTTATAGAAAATGTATAACATTGTCAATTCAACATTGTTGATTTAGAATATATTCATGATACATGCATTAGACACCTTTAGTGCTAGGTTTCCTATCCACATAGCCTCGCATTTTCAAGCCTAGAGTTTAGTGACAAGTTCCTTTTTTATTCCTATTTTTAGATTTGTACTTAGATTTTACATATTTATTTTCTAGCTTACTATTTATGTTGATTATTGTCAAATTTACATCTTTGTCCCTAGATCTTGCTCTATCTTATACAATTATATCAAACACAAAGAAAAGAATAATTCAATTATACCCATTGTGTCCAACTCTTCCCAATTGGTTTGAAGTGTGGCCAATTGATTTATTCTTAAATGCATGTTGATGTGAATGTGTTCGATTCCTAGTTTACATGTTTAGACTACTGAATTCTATTCTCCAACATCATATTTTTGGTGAATCCAATATATCTTATACTTGCATTACTTTTGATTTTCATTTTAATTTTTTTTTGCATTAGAAATAGTTTACCAAGAAGTACATATTAGCTTGTCTATAATGCTTGATATCAGCCCCTTATTGGGCAGTGATCATAGTATCATTATATTTTTAGTACCACAATATAAAAAATCAAAGCCACTATATCAATCTAAGATTTGTAAACTATAAAATGCAAAAAAACTAAAAGATTGAGAGAGTTCCACTGATTGACATATATAATATTGGAAACAATAGGTACTGAGAGGGGCGGGTGTTGGATTACGGAGAGGGGGGGTGAATTAGTAAAAATCTTCATTTCTCATTGTTCAACATTGATGATGGTAACACTTCACTGACATTCCTGTACTCCCTCTGAGTTGTAACTACTTATTTGTTTTCCTCGATCTTCTATTGTTTATCTTCCTCTATCACTAACAATCTTCTTCTTTTCCATCCCTCTTTGACAACTTTTTTTTATCTTCTCTCTCAATAACAATTGCATTACAACTTCTCCCTCTACTTGATCTTCATCTCCCTCTTTGTAGTATCAATAGATCTTCCTGTAATCAATTGTATTATCTCTCTCCGCATTATTCATCAATTTCATCTCCCTCTTTGAAAAAAATGCCAAAGAAACATACTCCTGAAAACTTTTCTCAGGTAGTAAATCATACCTCAAATGTATAGATTTATCATTGCAGTCATAAACATTTTCACAACTTCAGGCTTCACCTAAATAGTGAAAACTAGCATCAACTCACTGTTGGAAAGTTGACTATACTGTTGTATATGACTATGATTTAGTGTTGTCATTATGGCAACAAAGTCATATGGAGTTTTGGAGTCAGCGCACTTACTCATAAGATTAGAATTTAGCTAAGTATGAAAGACTGGATAGTCAGTGAAGCACCAGATGAATAGAGCATCCACGCACGTGCGTATGACTGAGTTTTGGTATGCACCCTTGAAGATAAGTTTTTGGATATGTTATTAAGCTATGGTTAAGAGTGCATGATCAAATGAATTAGTATGATGAAGATACAACGAGTTGAAGTGACACGGACAATGAGCGGCATAACAGAACAGAGTATGGAGCTGACTGTTAGTATTTTGGTTAGCGTGTATAATATTATTTTGTAAAGGCTATGCACCTATTCTAAATGGGTTGTAGACTTGTTAATATCATTGTATGTAAATACACTTGAGCCAATTCATTTGGAAGTGTTGTATGTAATAGGTTATAGGCCGACCTAGTGAATAGTTTTGTTTGCGCATATAAATAAGACATGCGCCTTTGTATTTGAGCATGGCATGAGATACAGGTTTGATAGAAGATGAGAAGAAGTATGCGAAGAGAAGTCAATATGATATAGAGCTTTACAATAGGTTAAAGCATCAGCACACATAAGGAACTGATCAAACAAGCAGTGTCACAGCAACAGTTTACCATTGCAGATATAGTATGTATCTGATACTCAGAAGGTTGTAGCCTTCACCATTTAAGCAGTGAGCTCTAGGATAGTGTGTCCTCGCCCCTAACAGGGTTAATTGTAAAAGACTCCTAACAGGGGCTGACCCTTGACAAGGTCATTGTACTTAATCATTGTAATGAAAGCTCCTAATAGGGCTAAGGAACATTAACAAGTTCATAATACACAAGTATAATTATTAGTGGGTATTAATTCCCATCGGGGTTTTTCCTTTGGCCAAGGTTTCCCCGTAATCATATCTAGTGTTATGTGTTATGTGTTGATTACTTTACATGCTTTAATATTCAGTTCAGCAATTAAGTTATTAAGTTTCAAGTATCAGAAAGTAATTATATAGAACATTGATTCACCCCCCCCCCCCCCCTCTCAATGTTCCCATTTCTAACAATTAGTATCAGAGATTTGGTCCTCTGAAGACAAGTTTAACCACTTTAGGAGATCATGGGTTTGGAAGAAGTGAAACATCTGAAGAAGAATCTTGAAGCATCTCTAGAAGACCTTGACAAATCTGAGAAAGAAATTGAAGAATTGAAATTAAAGGTTAGTGGTTCTCAAGTATTCATCAAGAAACTGAGAAAAGATTTGAAAGATTGTTCAACAAGTGATTTAGGGAAAATGGTCAAAAAGATGAATCAGGAAAACACATCTCTGAAGGATCAAATTGAAGAATTGGATGAAAATCTATTTAACAATCAGGAAGCCTATGAAGAACAAGTCAAAGAAAACAAGCAGTTGGATGAAGAACTGAGGCAAGAAAACATGAAAATCTTGGAGTTAGAGAACATCAAGAAGCGGGTGGAATTTGAATTGACTGAAGCAAAGAATCATATTGACAAATTGCACATAAGAAAGGATCTAATAGAGTCACAGTTGTATGCATAGAAGATTAAAGGAGATACCACTGGTATTGGATTCAATGAAGCACAAAATCAAATCAATGATATGCGAGGAAGAATGAAAGCTCAAGAACAATCTACAGAAGCCAAGAAGACTGAAGATCATACTGAAGCTAAAGCAGAACCATCTAGAGATGAGCGCAAGCTAGTAAACAAAACTTGTTATGCCTATAACAAGCATGGTCACATAGCAAGAGATTGTAAAGAGGTAAGACCTTTCAATGGTTATTGTTATTCATGCAATAAGTTTGGTCATAGAGCTATGAATTGTAGATCAAATCAAAGAAATCAGACTCAACAAATTCAAAGAAGTCATCCACAGCATACTGTTAGAAGTCCTCAGAACATTACATGTCAGATATGTAATTATAATGGTCATATAGCTAGACAATGCAAATTGGTAACTCACATCAATGTGTCGAGGAATATAAGGCCTCTAGTTATTTGTCACTCTTGTAACAAGGCTGGAGACATCTCCAAGTTTTGCAGATCAAAATCACAAAGACAAGAAAGCCCTAAAAAGCCTCAAGGATCAATATTGGATGAAGAAGGAAAATTTAAGTTTGTGCAAGCTACAGAAGATGTGAGCTTGATTTGGACAGAAGTAAAGAAGGATAATGTTGATGACTATGTATTAGATGCATCAGTAATGGACGCACCCTCTACTTCTGGGTAAATGATCCTTATGGTTAATGGGGGGGCTAGATTAGCTCTAGACCCCTGTGTGGCTGGTATACTCACTCTCAGAGTATGCACCTTTGGTTATGACTGTTTGGAAACTAGTTGATGTTGTATGTAAGAGCGCACAGCTTGATTATTAGTAGAAACAAAGATTAAAATTCTCTGTTGCATTATGTATTTATGCGGAAAGCATTAATGGAAGAAAGTTGTTTTAAAGTCACCGAAGATCCATTATTCACACATTTGCATTCAAGTTCAAACCTTTGGAGCGCACAGGAGATCAAAGCAGTTTGTGTTGAAAGATTTCAGTTGGTTTATCAGTGAAGAAGTTTGAAAGTTTGTTGTGAAGCCCTAGTTCAGACACGTTGATTCAACAACCCTTGGAAACATATTTGAGCGATTTACCAAATAAGTAATGGCCACTCCAATTGTTTTTGATGTTGTTGAAAGGAAAAGATATATCTTTAAGAAGCATCCTTTCAAGTCAGTCCTAGATGACCTAGAAGGAGCATTCTCTAGGACTCTGATGGGATTTATGCACATAGAGGACATACGCGCATACATTTATTGCAAAAAGGAACTGATAGGTTTGGATAGAATAAGGTCGCACTTAGAGACAATGATGAAACCTGACAAGACATTCATGGATGAGTTCGCGCACCTTGAAAATCACCCAATCATTGAGTATGTGACAGCATATGAATTCTATGAATCCAAATGGATTAAGATCTTATTGAGCATAATTCATGATCACCTATTCTGGATAGGAGAAGTTCTAGTTCGCATCACTTTAGATCTCATTTATGAGATGACAGGATTATCTAAGACAAGCATCATTCTTCCTGATGGTAAGGATGTCAGGAAACTGGTGGAACAAGCTTGTAAGTCATGCATTGATAAGCACAACATGACCATTGAGCCAATTGAGGAGAAATATATCAAGCTATGTCTATGATACTTGGATACAAGTTTCAACATGCAAATAGGGTAAATAGTGTGTCTACGGCCACTATTTTAGCAGCCATCAGAATTGTGAAATAAAATGGAGAGTTCAACTTGTGTGAGATCTTGTGCACATAGTTGATAGATAATATCAGGGCTATCAAACATGATAAGAGTAAGATATTCAGGTTTGGGTCACTTATCATCTATATGTACTTTCATATAGTTGGTAAAGTCTATGATCTATACCTTGATAAGAGTCTGCCCACAATGCCACAAATCTCATTGAAGGAAACATTTGAAAGCACCTTGAATGATTACATGGAATTCGAGATCAAGACATTCATAATAAAGATGCAAAGAAGGTATAGGATACCTAAGATCATAGTAGAGAAGTACAAAGATACCATATGTTTTATGGTGGAGAGAGATATTACTTGCATGGAAGTTGTAGAGCCAAGAACTAAGTGGATTCATCCACTTGGTTATGAAGTGGAGGAACACATTCTAGAAGCCTATGCACAAGTCCTATTATCTGCGCCCAAGGATCCTAATGAACCAAGATGGGGTACTTATGAGAAAAAGACAAGACAAGTAGATTCAGTCTTGTACAGTGCTTCGACCAAGAGGAAAGCATTTGAAATCACCTCTGAGATACTGAAGATTCATGGTGTCACTCAAGAAGATCTAGATAAGGCAAGGGAAGCCAATATTGTAATGCAACTTGAGAGTGCACCCTCTTCAAAAGTAAAAATAGAGAACCCTGATGACCCTAAGGCAAAGAAGGTAAACATGGAAGAAAATACCCCTGCACCCACATATACAATTGATTTGGAGTCCACACCACCTCCTAAGTATAGCAGGATGCCTAAGAGGAAGAAGTAGACCGGCGTAAGCCATCCATCCTCTAGGACAACCAGAAGTCAAAGGAAGAACACTCAAGCACCTCCTAAGGTAGGATTCAGGTCGAATCTTGAAGTGTTGAGAACAAGGATAGTAGATGAAGGAAGAATTGATCAAATAGGAAAGTTTTATGATAAGTACAATGAGATTGACAAATCAGAGATCCACTCAATGATCATAAAACACATGATTAAGTTCAAGAAGACAGTCTTGGAACTTAAGATAGTCATTCCTAACAGTGTATGGAACATTTCAAACTTTTTGAAGAGACAGGCTATAGAAGAAGAGTTCAGGATAAGGGAGAAGATACGAGATGAAAGTCTCATTGTTTGTTCATTTGAAGAAAAATCATTCTTATTGGATTTGGTGAAGCCACACCTTAGAACCAAGCTGAGAACTCTGCAGATCATGATCAAGGACTATGAGTTGGTAGCAAAGGAGACTGAAAAAGCTTTTGAAAAAGTGTTCTTAGATAGACATATGTACCCTCCTACTGCGCTTGCAACTCAAGTTTCATTTGTACAAGCTAAGGAGTCAGAGACCCCTGATGCACGGATTATAGGTCCATAGGATTATGCACCCATAGTACCATCATCTACAGAAGCAATGGAAGCAAAAGAAGACACTATAGCGATTGATAATGTAGAAATTTCCATGGCGGCATTAGATAAAGATTTAGATAAGTTTGAGGAATCATTTGTGAGCACTAAGGAAGTAGAAATTCTATGTGGTGATGATTCACATAAGCAGCAAGAAGAAGTTCAGGTTAAAGACATGAAATTGAGAAAGAAGATGAACCTGAAATTGAGAAGGAAGAAGAGAAGGAAGAAGTACCTGTAGATGAGCCCTCTATTGAAATTCATGTGAATGTAAAGATTGAGGTAATGGATGTTAGTCAAAGTTCACTCCTTACCCCTAAGCCCTCAATGTCATTGTTGTCAAGTTTTACCCCTAACACAACAAGTCTAGATTCATGGGGAGAAGAAGATCTGATTAAAATCAGTGTGCTAGAAATGGAGAAGGCAAAGGAGAAACAACTAATGAGGAATCCATTGTTTGTTGAATCAGTCAACATTCTGAATAGCTTATTGCCTAAAGACAAGAAAGTGTCCAGTGTACATTTAGTGGATGATGTCAGCACCATCATAAAAAATTTCAAAGCAAACTTCTCAAGCGTAGAAGAATCAGCATCCAAGGTTGCAGAAGAAACATATCTTAAGAAGAGGCTAAGTGAATTAATAGGTAACTTCACACTTGACCTTAGTTCTTTAAAGGTTGGTCAGGCTTTGCTAAAAGACTTAGCAGCTAAAGGAACAAAGATAATAGCTGAGAGTATGGATAAGGACAAACTAACTATAGACCTCCCAAAGAAGATTCAGGAAGTTGAATCAATGATGGAAGCAGTAAGGAAATTAGTGGAAGATCCCTCCATAGATGTAAAAATGTTCAATAATGTCTATCAAGGTTAGTTAGAAAAAATTGAGAAAGCAGAAAAAGAAATAGCCAAAATAAGGGCTAGGCAAACTTAGTTAAGGAATGCACTTGCGCCCTCCTTAGATGTGTTGAATTAGAATATGAAGGAGATTGATGCCACGATGGTGACATATGATCAAGGTCTGAGTTCAGAGTTGGAGAAGATGGAGAAGTTAACTTATGCACTATGCACCCATCTCCAAATAGTAGATGCACTGAAGGCATTTTGGCAACAACAAATTGTAAACCTTTAGATTACATACTCGGATGTACTCACTGTGTAAGTACGTGTAGATTCATTTTTTAGCACCTTTGTCATTAATGTCAAAGGGGGAGTAGAATAATATGGAGTAATAGAGGAGTAGAGAAATATGGACCAGTGTATATGATGCAAAGGAAAGTAGAGTATATAGTAGAAGGTAGATATAAGATAGAGTATATGTTAGAAGTTTTTGTGTAAGATACAGTTTAGTAACTTTGCCATATTCCTTTGTTGCCATTAATGAAAAAGGGGGAGATTGTTGGAAAGTTGAATATACTGTTGTATATGACTATGATTTAGTATTTTCATTATGGCAACAAAGTCATATGGAGTTTTGGAGTCAGTGCACTTACTCATAAGATCATAATTTGGCTAAGTATGAAAGACTAGACAGTCAGTGAAGCACCAGATGAACAGAGCATCAGCGCACGTGCGTATGCCTGAGTTTTTTTATGCACCCTTGAAGATAAGATTTTGGATATTTTATTAAGCTATGGTTAAGAGCGCATGATTAGATGAATTAGTATGATGAAGATGCAGCGAGTTGAAGTGACACAGATAGTGAGTGGGAGAACAGAACAGAGTATGGAGTTGATTGTTAGTATTTTGGTTAGTGTGTATAATATTATTTTGTAAAGGCTATGTGCCTATTGTAAATGGGTTGTAGACTTGTTAATATCATTGTATGTAAACACGCTTGAGCCAATTCATTTGGAAGTGTCGTATGTAATAGGTTATAGGCCAACCTAGTGAATAGTTTTGTTTGTGTATATAAATAAGACATGTGCCTTTGTATTTGAGCATGGAATGAGATACAGGGTTGATAGAAGATGAGAAGAAGTATGTGAAGAGCAGTCAGTATGATATAGAGCTTTACAAGAGGTCAAAGCATCAGCGCACATAAGGAATTGATCAAACAAGCAGTGTCACAATAGCAGTTCACCTTTGCAGATATAGTATGTATCTAATACTCAGAAGGTTGTAGCCTTCACCATTTGAGTAGTGAGATCTAGGACAGTGTGTCCTCACCCCTAACAGGGTTAATTGTAAAAGACTCCTAACAGGGTCTGACCCTTGACAAGGTCATTGTACTTAAGCATTGTAATGACAGCTCCTAACAGAGCTAAGGAACATTAACAGGTTCATAATACACAATGGCCAAGGTTTCCCTGTAATCATATCTAGTGTTATGTGTTATGTGTTGTTTACTTTACATGCTTTAATATTTAGTTCAGCAATTAAGTTATTAAGTTTCAAGTATCAGAAATTAATTATATAGAACACTGATTCACCGCACCCCCCCGCTCTCAGTGTTCCCATTCCTAACACTCGCAAGATAGATATTCTTTTGAATACTTGAATTGATGCAGCGGGCATCTTGCCTTAGTGAATATTGGATTGGGTAAGAACCCCTAACTTACCTCGGAGATACTCAAAAGCATCCTTTAGGAGTGGTTTGGTAAATATTTCATCTATATGTTCTTTTGAATTCACATACTCCAATATCGCATGCTTGTCTTGTACTTTCTCTCTCAAGTAATGATACTTGATAGAAATGTGCTTTGTCTTTTAATGCATCACTAGATTCTTTGATATGTTAATAGCACATGTATTATCACAATAAATTATAACTGGATCAGTAATATCTTATTGCATAGCTTCAAGTAATTGTTTGATCCACACAATGTTAGAAAAATTCATAGTTGTAGCAACATACTCAGCTTCGGTAGTAGATTGTGAAATACAACTTTGTTTCTTGCTTAACCATGTCACTAACCTAAAAAGAAAGCTCCACTACTTGTGCTTTTTCTATCATCAATGTATCCAACCCAATCACCATCAGTATATACCTTGAGATCATTTAATCTCCTCCTTTTGTGTATAGCAGACCGAAATCTTCAACCCCTTTCAGATATCTAAATATTCTTTTCACTATAGACATGTGTGTCTCCTTTGGGTTGGCAAAAAACCTTACCACAATACCAACTGGATGTGCAATATCAGGTTGGTTGTGAACAACATACAATAGTTTACCAATCATGGATCGATAAAGTGTCTCATTTACTTCATTTTTAACATCTTCCTTTGACAATTTACAACTAGTAGCTATCGGTGTTCCAACTAGTTTTGATTCTTCCATATTGAATGTCTTTAGGATCTCCTTGATATACTTAGATTGTGTTATGTAGATCCTATCTTTAACTTGTTGAATTTATAATCTAGTAAAGAATTTAATCTCTCCAATTATAGACATCTCAAATTCCTTTATCATCTCTTCAACAAATGATTTCGACATTATTTCATTTCCTCCAAATATAATGTCATCACCAAATATCTCAGCAATCAAAATCGTATTAGTACTATCACATTTTAAATACAAATTGTTGTTATCACTTGTCCTTTGAAATCCAATCTTAATTAAATAAGAGTGTAGTCTTTCATATCATACTCGGGGTGCTTGCTTCAATCCATATAATTCCTTGTGTAGTTTGCATACCATATCCTTATTAGAATTTTCAACAAATCCTTCACATTGTTCAACGTACACTTCTTCAAGAATTCCATTTAAAAATGTAGACTTAACATCCATCTGATAAACTTTAAATCCTTTATAGGCAACATATGCAAGTAATATTCTTACACCCTCTAATCTAGAAATAGGAGAAAATGTCTCACCATAGTCAATACCTTCTTCTTGTGCATACTCTTTGCAGACTAATCTTTCTTTGTTTTGATCACATCTCCATTATCATTGAGTTTATTTCTGAAAATCCACTTTGTTCCAATCACATTCTTATCCTTAGGTCTCGGTACCAATGACCAAGTGTTATTTTTTTCAATCTGATCTATCTCTTCTTTCATTGCATTAATCCAATCTTCATTTCCTAGTGCATCCTTGACTAATCTTGGCTCAAATTCAGAAATCAAACATGTGTTATCTTTCAACTTAATTCTTGTCATGATTCCTGCATTCTTGTCTCCAATAATTTTTCTTGTTGAGTGGTGTCTTCTCACATATTTTTCTAATACAGGCTCGATAGACTTTTCATCAATGTTTATAAAAATTCATCCTTTATATAGATTTTTTTTTTTGCTTAACCTCCTCTATTACGTTTTCCTTTGATCAATCTTATCCGTTCAATTCATTTCACAAACTTATTCAATGTATCTAAATCTCAGTAACATGTTTTACCTTCACCTCGGAACTTGAACTTTCTTGAAACTTGTTCCTTCTATTTTAACTGTTTAGATCTAAGTCGTAGATCATCATCATGAATTTTACTGATCTTAGATCTCTCTAACTAACTTTCCTTATCATGATAACCTTCCAGCTCACCATAGCTAATCATTAAATGTCATTTTGATCCTTGTATTTAATTTTTGTTCCTAGCTTGGTGGCTAACTCTGAATTTTGGTTAACTTTGCTCGATGCCTAAAATTTTATTTTCGGTGTCTTGAGTTCCTTTTCCTTTACTGAATCACTTTCTCTCTTTACCGAATGACTTTTCCTACTCGGTAGCCAAAACCATTTTGCTTATCGACTTGTCAAATCTTCATTACCATTATTTACTAATTTTATATAATCACATGTTAGGTAGAAAACAATTATATCAACATAATCTTAGCATTGCTTGATCTGTATCAATTTCCCATTTAAGTTCTTCAACTTCAAAACATCTCATTTCTTCTTCTCCTTAACTCATTCAACTTATATCATACTTTGAATGATATGGAAACATAATATTAACCAGAAATCAATTACTTGACATTAATGACAAGATAATAACTGATCTAATCTTTCTACTATCTTGTATTCCTCTAATCTTGGTTGGTCTTCATCATCATCACCATCAGTTATAGTAACAATCTCCCTCTTTGGCATTGATGGCAACAAACTAAAAATCTTCATTGTTC
This sequence comes from Chamaecyparis obtusa, assembly GCA_027943335.1. Classification (NCBI taxonomy): domain Eukaryota; kingdom Viridiplantae; phylum Streptophyta; class Pinopsida; order Cupressales; family Cupressaceae; genus Chamaecyparis; species Chamaecyparis obtusa. The sequence goes on from BSBK01009080.1 coordinate 150,787, forward strand.
AATTGATGATGGTAACACTTCATTGTTGTTCCTATACTCCCTTTGAGTTGTGTAATACCCCAAAATTGGCATATTTCTATCTTAACCAATTTTGTTGCATTTAGTCTCATTCTATCAATTTCTGAATCATCAAAGTCCTATTGTACTAGGCAATTATGTCTTCTAATTGACTCTACTTGACTTAGTGTCAAATACAGAGAACCTTAAATCTACATCAATCACATATCATATTTAATTCCTAATATTGACTACAAATTGGCTAAATAAACCCTATGATTGATTAATTTAATTACAAAGTCCTAGCACTTTAATTAAATTAAATACACCCTCTTTAGCTAAAATACATAAAAAAAGAATTAAATAATATTTGGTTTTTAAATAAATGTCCTCATTTCAATAATTGAATTTAATTATTCAAATAATTGAGAAAATCTATTTATGAGGCAATATTGTATTTATTTAATCAAATATTCTCTCCAAAAATCCCCTTTTCAGTTTAGAAAAGGAAATTTTGAGTTAACTAGGAATCCAAAAGTGCAACAAATTAGTTAACTACTTTACACACTCAAAAGGAAAACAATTGACTGCCTCTCTGCAAGAAACTTGCTATTCTGAACTGAACTCTCCTTCAATCTCCACCATTCGTCTGATTCACTACTACATTTGGGGCCAAATTTTGATAGAAGTTTTCGATGGGTAACTTTTTATTACGAATTTGGTGTTTTTTTTGTAATAGGCCCCGATGGTGTCGGTATTCCTATGGGTGTTTAATTGACCATCAGAATTTTGATAGATTCAGGGTATAGATAAATAAAAAAATTGAAATGGCCTCATCATTTTTATTTCGATTGGATAGAGAAGGAGTGGGAGAAAAGGAGCAAAAGCTAAGCGCGGGAGAAGGTATGTGATTTCTTCATCTTTCAAGCCTTTGGCATCATATTCGAATGCATTGCATTTTATTTGATCATGAATGCTCTCTGAAATGACTGCATTCTACTGGTGTCGTGCCCTAGCCAGTGCTTTATCTCTATTATTTGATGTTATTGGTGCTTGTGCTCAAGGATATCGATTCAGTGTATTCAAATGTTTGGATTCACGTTTGTTGATATTACTGGCATATATGTTTAATGACACCATTGTATATTGTTGTCACTGAAATGACCGCATTCTACTGGTGTCGTGCCCTAGCCCGTGCTTTAACTCCATTATTTGATGTTATTGGTGCTTGTGCTCAAGGATATCCATTTTTTTGAAATGTTGACTGTGGTTATCAAATGGACAGCCCGTGAGCTTCTAGCTAGGCACATTTGTATTGATAGCTTAGGGCATCAAATGTATTGTATCATTGATAGTTGAGACTTTGTTAAAAGGAAATAGGACAAAGAATGATTTTTATTTAGTTTCTCTATTTTGATCCCTAAGTGGCTTACAACCCTAGAGAAGTATATGAAGATTTACGAATGCAGTTGCAGGATACATAGTAGCCGATAATTCACAAGAAATCCATGCATCCAATTTGAATAGAAACTAATACAAAGAACTAAGGTCCTCCAATGGCCCAATCATCCAGACCTTGACTGTCCCCTCAACCAGTGACCCTTCAAAATTGGGTTATCATGCAATCAGTGAGTGATCCTTCATTCTCCCGGTCTGCCCTGCATCCAAACATATTGGAAATACACAATACAATGATAACAAGTCTTTCACAATCCCCCTTCCCCTAAGGAACACTATCAACCATCCCTTCCACATAGCGTTTCATTGTTTTATGAGTGGATTGTGTAGGAACAATTAACATTAAACAAGGAGAAAACTCCTCAACACATCTTGGAAACCATTGAATTTAATAATAAATGAAACCTAACACCATCACTATTCCTTCCATAGTTGCAGGATACCTAGTAGTCAATAATTCACAAGAAATCCATGCATCAAATTTTTATAAGGATATCCTACTAATCAATAAGAATTTTCTTGAAATGACCAATGATTATGCATTTTGATGGTAGTGTTCTAGTTCAAAAGGATAATATAAATCTAAAACAATTTTTTCTAATTTTCTCAAACTATAAATGTGGTTAAAGGGAAAATATTATGTGGAAAACCCACAAACCAAGCTAGCAAATGATTGTACATCAAATTATTCCTATATTCATTCAAGTATTGCTATGCTTCAGCTACCTAACCTTTGAGCTTCATCTAGAGGAATGTGTAGCTTTAAGATAGAGTTACTTCTTGGGCCTTACAATAGGGTGGAATATGATCAAGATTTGTTTAGGTTGTATCTTTGTTAGTCCCATTGTTAGGTTCTTATGGTTCATGGTTTGAATCTATTATGGTTGTGTAAGGGATTTGTATATGCTTTTTCTAACATAATTATTGGACACCATGATTGGAACAACTGGTTGTTGGCTATTGTACACATGAATCATAACTATCAATGGTTCTTTGTTTTCAAGAATTCGTTGATCAATATTTGAGATTTATTGTCCCAGCTTTAAAAGAGTGATAAAAGATATAATGAGTGCTATCTTTTCCAAGTGTTTTGTGGGTGCCATTATCTTCTAGGATTAATTGCTGGAACCAAATTATGTTCTTTGCCTCTAGCAAATATTGTAGACATAATCATCTTCTTGGTGAAGGGTTGCTTCCATCCCCATGAGGCACTATTGCATGGTTTCCATTCCCTTGTAGTATAGTGAACCTAATCTAATACAAGTGTGCACTATTTTGGGATCCATAATTTATGGCCCCTACACTATGGTTGTTAGCCTAAGATGGGCCTACCTTTGCATATAATAAGAGGCCAACATGAAACAAACATCCAGAAGTTAGGGGGTTGTTCCCTATCCATAATTTATTATTTAAGTGCTAAGTGATGATGGGTATATCATGTAATTCATACCTAGTGTGTCTCTTTCTTTCTCTCCACATTTCACATTAGGAGTATATGCTATAAAATACCAATGAAATCAACTATTGGTCAAATCTAATCAAAATTACAATATAAAGATTAAAATAGATCTTGAAGAAATATGGGAACCATTTTTGACAGATATTGTACAAATGAAGAGAATACTCCCAAGAGGAAATGCTTCAATGTGGAACAATTGAAGGACAATATTTTACTTTTATAAGCACATCTGCAATGTTTTTGATATATTTCTAAGATAACAAAACCATAGAAAGAATAGCATATAGAAGAAAGTAAAGAATAATTATCATATTTTGAGATATTGTGGAAACTTAAAGGAAAGAATGCTTGGTGGGGTTATCATGCAATCATTGAGTGATCCTTCATTCCCCCTCTTCTAGTGACCCTTCAAAATTGGGTTATCATGCAATCAGTGAGTGATCCTTCATTCTCCTGGTCTGCCCTGCATCCAAACATATTGGAAATACACAATAAAATTATAACAAGCCTTTAAAAATCCCTCTTCCCTCAAGGAACACTATCAACATCCAGACCTTGACTATCCCCTCAACCAGTGACCCTTCAAAACTGGGTCATCATGCAATCAGTGAGTGATCCTTCATTCTCCTGGTCTGCCCAGTATCCAAACATATTGGAAATACATAATACAATGATAACAAGTCTTTTACAATCCCCCTTCCCTCAATGAATTACTATCAACATATGGACCTTGACTGTCCCCTCAACCAGTGACCCTTCAAAACTAGGTTATCATGCAATCAGTGAGTGATCCTTCATTCTCCTGGTCTTTCCTGCATCCAAACATATTGGAAATACACAATACAATGATAACAAGTATTTCACAATCCCCCTTCCCTCAAGGAAGACTATCAACAAGTGATCCTTCTTCTTATCAGCCATATCCAATGTTTCATTGAAGTCACGGCCAAGAATGAAGGTCACCTTATCCATACCATTCATGGATTATGAAATGTTGTTCCAAACTCCTGAAAACTTTTCTATTGCTTCTTTAAATACTTCTTCTACCACAATGTCCTCCTACCCCATCTTCTTGATCTTCCTGGCTAAAGTGGATGAATCCACACACAATAACACAAAATGAAGGGTTTTGTATCCTTTAATGAATCTCAGTCACTGGTAACACATGTACAGTCAAACCAGTAGTCTCCAAAGCATTCAATAAGTGAATATGTATGTTTGAAAACTTTCCTCTCAACTTCCCCAACCACTCCTAATCGGTTAGAGGGATATTTCTAGAATCTCCACTATTCCTATCCTTACCAACAATTCTTAAACATACTTTATCTGATATGATAATAACATGCTAAACTAAACCAATGGCATGTTCTTCGTGTGGTACAAGGAAAATTTGGCTATCAAATCTTCCTTCGTGCAAGCTGAGCACAAGAGAAGGTATGTGATTTCTTCATTTTTTATTGGTATCTTTGATGGAAAACATCTTTCGAGCCTCTGGCATCATATTAGATCATAAATTTCAAATGCATTGCATTTTATTTGATCATGAATGCTCATTGAAATGACCGCATTCTACTGGTGTCGTGCCCTAGCCTATGCTTTATCTCCATTATTTGATGTTATTGGTGCTTGTGCTCAAGGATATCGATTCACTATTTTCAAATGTTTGGATTCACGTTTGTTGATATTACAATTCATCATATCAGATAAAGTATGTTTAAGAAGTTTTAGTGTCTAAACACTCAACTAATCCCTCTAACCGATTAGGAGTAGTTGGGGAAGTTGAGAGGAAAGTTTTCAAACATTCATATTCACTTATTGAATGCTTTGGAGACTACTGGTTTGAATTTCCATGTGTTAATGTTTAGAAGAGATCAATAAAGTATTTAAAGACATTCTTACATGTTTGGAGAGGTTTAAGAGGCACTTATCATGACTATACCCTCACAAACAACGGCATAGACTAGTTTTACTAAGTTTCCTTTCTCTGCCATAGGGGTACAGTCAGAGGGTTCATTGACAAAATGATCCTTTGAATGGTTACTATAAATATGAATGATTTGATATAGCATATTTCTCATTTTACTTGAAGTTTGGAATAGCTTGTACTTGAAGTTTGGAATAGCTTGTTCTTGTGTTGGAATTCTTGGTAGAAGTGAATGGAAGGAATAGTGTTGGTGTTACGTTTCATTTATTATTGAATTCAATGGTTTTCAAGATGTGTTGAGGAGTTTGCTCCTTGTTTAATGTTAACTATTCTTGCACAATCCACTCATACAATAGTGAAATGCTATGTGATTGACAATTTCATACAACTAGTCCTTTGGCGTGTATTAAATACAATTCAGTCACTTACTAAATGCTTTGGAGACTACTGGTTTGACTGTCCATGCATTACCAGTGACTGAGATTCATTAAAGGATACAAAACCCTTCATTTTGGGGTTATTGTGTGTGGATTCAAATGTAGGTTTGATTTGGTTAATGTTTAGAAGAGATCAATAAAGTATTTAAAGACAATCTTACATGTTTGTTGCACCCTCACAAACAGCGGCATAGACTGGTTTTACAAAGTTTCCTTTCTCTATTTTGAGGTTCCCTTTCTCTGCCACAGGGGTACAGTCAGAGGGTTCATTGACAAAATGATCCTTTGAATGGTTACTATAAATATGAATGATTTGATATAGCATATTTCTCATTTTACTTGAAGTTTGGAATAGCTTGTGCTTGTGTTGGAATTCTTGGTAGAAGTGAATGGAAGGAATAGTGTTGGTGTTAGGTTTCATTTATTATTGAATTCAATGGTTTCCAAGATGTGTTGAGGATTTTGCTCCTTGTTTAATGTTAACTGTTCCTGCACAATCCACTCATACAACAGTGAAATGCTATGTGATTGACAATTTCATACAACTAGTCCTTTGGTGTGTATTAAACAAAATAGAATTTTCAACATATTATTATCATTCTATTTCTTTGTTGTAAACATGTCATTGGTTCAGTTTTGTAAAAAAAAAATTGTGTACAATTTTTTTTTCTTTTTTTTCCATTTGATAACCACAATCAACATTTCAAAATAGTGAATAACATCAAATAATGGAGATAAAGCATGGGCTAGGGCACGACACCAGTAGATTAAAACTGAACCAATGACATGTTTACAACAAAGAAATAGAATGATAATAATATGCTGAAAATTCTATTCTGTTTAATACACGCCAAAGGACCAGTTGTATGAAATTGTCAATCACATAGCATTTCACTATTGTATGAGTGGATTGTGCAGGAACAGTTGACATTAAACATAGCCAGTGTTCTCTTTACTTTCTCAAATCTCTATAGGTCAAGAACATTAGATTTGTATAATACATTGTTAGTATCCTCTTTCCATGGGTCCTAGGTCTTTGGGTCCATGGAAAGGAAATAGATTACAAAATACACTTCAAAACAAAGGAAAAACTTAGCAAATTCAATCTAACTCGCTGTAGATGAAGGAACAGTCATGCTAATAGTTCCTCTAAGTCTTCCAAAATATTTATTAAACTCCCCTAAAGTCCTATTGGATCCCCAAATTTCTTAATCCAATCAATTTACATCAGGATCATGAGAAACTTCAAAGGATTAAAAACATTACTTAGAAAAGTCAAATCATTATGCTTTCAAATCAATTACCTATCGACATATCCCTTGCGAGGGAGAGAAGCCAAACACATGAAGAACATGCACATAAACACAGTAGCTAAAAAACTTAAATGGAATACACCAAGAAGTACCAAATGATGAATGCTCAATTGTTGTAATGGCAAAGCATCAAAACCGTCCATTTCTAGAAGTTGATTTTATAGTCGTAATGATTTTCTATAATCGTAATGATTTTTCTAGAACTTGATTTTATAGTCTTAATGATTTTTCTATAGTCCTAATGATTTTTCTATAGTACTCTTAATGATTTTTCTAGAACTTGATTTTCTAGTCTTAATGATTTTTCTATAGTCCTAATGATTTTTCTATACTCTCAATGATTTTTATTTCTTCCTAATGTTTGTTGCTCTTGATAAATTAGGCCTTGAATTTGAATTTTTGTTCACTATTTTATTTCAGCTTGATATTTCATTCATTTTTTATATACACAGAGACTACACATGCTGATAAAAAAATGAGCTATTTGATTAAGGTGAACTATTCATGATTGTAAATAGTCAATCTTTCTAATGGTACTCCTTGGTGTATTTCATTTTAAAATAATCATATTTTTATGGCTATGATAAATGTCCCTTTGTGTTGAGAAAATTAGAGTTGAAAAAATGGTTGCAAACAAATCATCCTTCTTCCACCAACATTCTAGTCAATGTACAAGTAACGAGTCATTCCATTAAAGAAAGACCATGTCTGACAATATCAACGCAGAACAAAATGAGTATGCAAAATTTAGTGATTGTATCTTCCATTAGAGCCACTTCATATGCACAGGTGATGAACATGCATATTTGCCTGAGTGCTATTGGGAGCTTACCTAGCAACACATGTACTATTGTGAAAATCACCACAAATCTATTTGCTACTCGATCTAGCTCCTAGTATTTCTTGGTCAAATATGCATGTTTTTCACCTATCCAGATACCTTCTATGATCAACTCTTATATGCACAAGTGATGAACATCTAGATTTTCCTAGGCAGTACTTTGAGTAGTCCTCCAACACATGTACTATTGTGAAAATCATCACAAGTCCATTTGTTGGAGGAAATCTCATAGTACACATGTTTGGAGGTAGGTGTGAAGGAAACAAGAGAATTTGAAGAGTCGTGAGTCTTAAGATTGTACTTAATATAGCCAAGCTTCATTCAATGGTGCATTCAAACATGAAACAAACCATTCTTAAACCAGATTAAACTAGTAAACCAAAGGACATACTGATTATAAGTAAACTAGTAAACCAAAGGACATGCTTTTACTACTAAGTCTCTATTTGTTGGGCATATTGATTATAAGTAGTTGACATATATCACAAATGTTTCTAATTAAGGTTGGTGAGATGATTACGCCTATCCTAAAAAAAGATTGTCAAATCATAATGCTTTCAAATCAATTACCTATAGATGTATCCCTTGTGAGGGAGAGAAGCCAAACACATAAAGAACATGCACATAAACACGACAACTAAAAAACTTAAATGGAATACACCAAGAAGTACCAAATGATGAATGCTCAATTGTTGTAATGGCAAAGCAATATCAGAACCGTCCATTTCTAGAAATTGATTTTTCTATAGTCCTAATGATTTTTCTTATTTCTTGTCTGTGCTTGGTGACATGATTTTGAACATTGTTGACTTACTTAAATGGAATACACAATACCAAATGATGAATGCTCAATTGTTGTAATGGAAAAGCATCAGAACCGTCCATTTCTAAAATTTAATTTTGTATAGTCTTAATTATTTTTCTATAGTCCTAATGATTTTGAAAATTGTTGACAAAGAGTGTTTCTTTTTTTTATTATAGTATAAATGATTTTTCTATAGTCGTAATGATTTTTCTTATTTCTTGTCTTTTGTCCCTTTTTGATTTCCTATGTCTTTGCTTCGTGATAGGATTTTGTCACCTTCTTTTGATGGTATATTCCATTCAATCTATGTGGAATACTATTTTGTTCACTATTTTATTTCAGCTTCATATTTCTGTCATTTTTCATATACACAGAGGCTACACATGTTGATAAAAAAATGAGCTATTTGATTTAGGTTTACTTTTCATTATTGTAAATGGTTAATATTTTTGATGGTACTCATTGGTGTATTTCATATAAAAATAATAAATGTAGTAACGATGGTGCGGTGCATTATTGATATATAGACTTGATGACTCTTGTCAATGTGCCAAACTGTCAATGTGGTGGTGGGCAGTGTGTGTTGAAGACTTCACGGACACCGAACAACCCTGGACAACAATTTTGGTGCTACCCAAATAGAAAAAAGGTTGCTAATGTGTATATATTTAATGTTTCTAATATAAATACTATTCATTATAATATAAGAACTAATGTAGACTAGGCATCACAGGGAAATAATGGTTGCGGATACTTTAGTTGGGTCGATGACAACTCATCTGCATCTATCTACCCATCTCCACTTATCCACGATGAAGGATTTGAGTGCAAAACATGTCAGGCTAGGGAAAATTCCAAAATTATATTTTTACGATGCCTTCTTTGTATTGTAATCGCGTATCTTTGTTGCAACCATATGTAGAGATGAACTCAATAATTAGTTAGTTTAGTATTTTCATATTGTAACTAATATTTTAATATGGATATGACGTAACTTCTTTGCCTCAAGTGCACATATATATGGTTTACATCTTTTTTTAGAATAATTCTTCATATTTATGGCTCAGGTGAGCCCTAATCTGCTATCAATCACATGATTTAATGTATAGTGTTTTCTTGGTTATTCCATTTGTTCCTTGACCTTGACTATGGATTGACTATCATTTTCAAGCTTGAGCGAGGCTTCGTACCACGCACCATCTGTAGATTTGTACGCAACGCTAATTTACGAACGTAAATAATGCATTGAACGTAATCTACAAATGTTGTGTGGTATGAAGTCTTGCTGAAGTTTGAGCGTCCTCCCTTTATTCCAGTGAGGGATTGGAATGAATTCATTTTGGATGCAAAGGAGAAAGGGGATACTCAAAGAGGAATTACACCAACAAATGAGAGAAGAGGGTATAAACATTTTAAGAGATTTTTATTATTAAATAATGAAATTTGCATATACTAGTGTTCTAAGCCTCCTCATTACATGATTTAAGGTCTTAGTCCATGGACAAATTAAATTAGACTTACTATCCAAAACACATAAAAAACATGCACATAAACATGACAATTGAGAAACATAAATGTAGATTTCACAATAGCTGAGAAACATAATTGTAGGCATCATAGTCACAATCTTTTGGAGACAACGTAATTGAGTTGTGTACCTAAGCAATGGAGAGAAACTTTTGCACCCTTGATTCCAAGTTGAATACATCTGTTGGAGGACCTTGTATTCATGAGCAATAGATGTAGTCAACTTGGAATCGGAGGTGCAGGGGTTGCTCTCCATCGTCTGGGTATACAACTCAGTTATGTTATCTCCAAAAAATTGTGACCACGATGCCTACAATTATGTTTCTTAGCTATTGTGTCCCAGGACCCCTTATGACCCTTTATGACCATTTATGATCCCTAAGAATACATCTTAGAGGTCTTAAAATATCGTAAAGGGTCATAAGAGGCTCCTAGGAGGGGCCAGATGAGCTTCCACCTTCACGTGGTTGGCCCTGTTAAGTAGAGAATGTTATAATTTTCTCAAAACAAAGAGAAGCTCAATAATTTAAGGTCTCAGTCCATAGACAAATTAAATTAGACTCACTATCCAAATTGGTACATTGATGAGAATCAATGATGGGCCGAAGTTTTTAGATTCTGAGATTACCTATATGCAGTGGAAATCCATAGAGAAGATATAAAATACTGGAAGAGAAGAATTCCTCATCTAATGTGTGAAATGCAAAAGTGTCTACCTTCAACCTTTTTCAATGCACAAGAACACTACCTCATACACCAAGTTGAGGAGATTGAAATGTGTGGACCTGTACACACTCGGTCAATGTGGATGGTTGAGAGGCACCTGAAATTTTTTATGGATCTGTCACGGTAAGTAAGCTAAATAGATGATATTTCAAATTTAATTATTTACCAATTAGTTTATTTGATGTTAAGTTCCAACATAAAGTGAGTAAATTTGTTTTAAGAAAACAATGATAACATTAATGCATATGAAATTGAAATGTAGCCTGCCAATTCTTGTTGTACACAACCCGTGCTTGTTGATGACAATGAGGATGTGCATCATAGTAATACAAGTAAACATCTTAAATTGATTAGTGTAGTAATACAAATTTAATTGCAATTGGTGTTTGGATTAATGTAACAATTTGTATTGCAGCCGTAGAGAGTGTAGAGGTCGTTGTTAATGAGCAGGTTGAGGTTGAGGCCAAGGCCAGACAAACTGACCTCAATGTTGATGATGTGACTAGATCAAGTAAAGAGCTATATGATTATGGCATGTAAAGTACTGAAATACTTTAAAATATTTTTAATGTTTTTAATTATAGTAAAACATTTTTAATTTAACCCTTTTATATGTTATTGTAGATGACCCCCCTTTGCATCAACAGAGAACTAGGCGTGCATTGAGATCTAATGAGAGGGTAGATGATCATCATGATGATATTGATACTCCTCTTAATGATTACTTCTTAAAAACTAGAAATCAAAAGAAAAAAAAGAAATGATTGTCATCTATGCACCTTAATTGATAATGACTGATTTTTATATGCCAATGAATTTAATTATGTTGTATTGAATGTTCATAAATTTTATAATGTGTTAATGAATGTTATCGTGTGATAATTAATGAATGTCACATTTTATTAATGTGTGAATGAATGTTAATGAATGTTCTCGTGTGATAATTAATGAATGTTACATTTTATTAATGGATGAAATAATGAATGAATGTTAGATGTTAATGGGGAATTTAGAGTGATGTTAGGGGAGGGGGGGTGGGGCCAAATGAGCTTTCACCTTCACATGGTTTTTCCCTTCTAATGATTATGATGATGTTGATGTTGATGTCTATAATTTATTTCACTTACTGATGCTTGTCGAGATTGAATTTTGAATTGCCAGGTTGGAGAATGCTTTCAAAGTTTAGGGTCTGTTCTACATGATACTCTTAGTTACAGCTCAAATACAACTCAACATATTTTTGATGCTAGGCAACCCACTGTAGAAAGTCATCCGCAGGTGAAATTTAATGCTGTGAATCTTGGCATTGTTAATGTTATTACTTTTCCTCACATTTCATATTTGTGAAAATGTTTCTTGGCACTATCTTCTTTTTCAATTCTTATATTTACAATTTTTTAGATCATTAACTTAAGCATTACATGTCTTTGTTCAAAGTTTATTCTAATACTATATTATATCTTATTCTTATTACAATGTTCTTTGTTATGGGGCAGGAGGTCAATTTTCATTGTCTTCATTGTGGGGGACAATGAAGATTTCTCTGACAAATAGCAGGTCTTCTTTAGTATCTTATAATAACATGCTAAACTGATAAAGGTGTTATGAGCATTTAATCTACAATTGCTAATAGATCAAGCATATTATTACTATGCTTAATGTTCCATTTAAATGCATTTAACACAAAAAACAAATTTACAAAACTGAACCAATGGCATGTTTACAACAAAGATGTGTTGAGGAGTTTACTCCTTGTTTAATGTTAACTATTCCTGCACAATCCACTCATACAACAGTGAAATACTATGTGGAAGGGATGGTTGATAGTGTTCCTTGAGGGAAGGGGGATTTTGAAAGACTTGTTATCATTGTATTGTGTATTTCCAATATGTTTGGATGCAGGGTAGACGATGAGAATGAAGGAGCATTCATTGATTGCATGATAACCCAGTTTTGAAGGGTCACTGGTTGAGGGGATAATCAAGTTCCGGATGATTGGGCCATTGGAGGACCCTATTTCTTTGTATTAATTTCTATTCAAATTGGATGCATGGATTTCTTGTGAATTATCAGCTATTATGTATCCTGCAACTGCATCTATAAATCTGCACATACTTCTCTAGGGTTGTAAGCCACTTAGAGATCAAAATAGAGAAACTAAATCAAAATCGTTCTTTGTCCTATTTCCTTTTAACAAAGCCTCAACTATCAATGATACAATACATTTGATGCCCTAAGCTATCAATACAAATGACACCTAGCTAGAAGCTCACGGGCTGTCCATTTGATAACCACAATCAACATTTCAAAAAAATGGACAGCAATATACAATGGCATCATTAAACATGCCAGTAATATCAACAAATGTGAATCTAAACATTTGAAAACCAATGGCATGTTTACAACAAAGGTCTAATAGAACTCCCAACAATTCTTAAACATACTTTATCTGATATGATGAATTCTTAAACAATTAAGGTTGGAGTAGACATAGTTATCACACATTTTTTTTTGTGGTACAAGGAAGATTTGGCTAGGTCAATTTCCTTCGTGCTAGCAGTCTACAGAATTAGACCTTTATTAACAATCAATCATATCAGATAACTAGTATGTTTAAGAATTGTTGGGACTGGTCCTTTGGCATGTATTAAATAGAATATAATTTTCAGCATATTATTATCATTCTATTTCTTTGTTGTAAACATGTCATTGGTTCAGTTTTGTAACTTCACTGTTGTATGAGTGGATTGTGTAGGAATAGTTAACATTAAACAAGGAGCAAACTCCTTAACACATCTTGGAAACCATTGAATTCAATAATAAATGAAACCTAACACCAACACTATTCATTCCATTCACTTCTACCAAGAATAAATCATTTAATCCATTCAACATTACATATAATCATTAGACAGATACATTTTCTGACTGTGTAGAGGAACAGTCACGACCAAAATGATCAAAACTACTTTCACCCTTGCACAAGCTATTCCAGACTTCAAGTAAAATGAGCAATATGCTATATCAAATCATTCATATTCATAGTAACCATTCAAAGGATCATTTTTTCAATGAACCCTCTGACTGTACCCCTATGGCAGAGAAAGGAAACCTAAAAATAGAGAAAGGAAACTTAGTAAAATCAGTCTATGTCATTGTTTGTGAGGGTACAGTCATGGTAAGTGCCTCTCAAACCTCTCCAAACATGTAAGATTGTCTTTAAATACTTTATTGATCTCTTCTAAACATTAACCAAATCAAACCTACATTTGAATCCACACACAATAACCCCAAAATGAAGGGTTTTGTATCCTTTAATGAATCTCATTCATGGATAATGCATGGACAGTCAAACCAGTAGTCTCCAAAGCATTCAATAAGTGACTAGATTATATTTAATACACGGCAAAGGACCAATTGTATGAAATTGTCAATCACATATCATTTCACTGTTGTATGAGTGGATTGTGCAAGAATAGTTAACATTAAACAAGGAGAAAACTCCTCAACACATCTTGGAAACCATTGAATTCAATAATAAATGAAACCTAACACCAACACTATTCCTTCCATTCACTTCTACCAAGAATAAAACATTTAATCCATTCAACATTACATATAATCATTAGACAGTTACATTTCCTAACTGTGTACTAGAGGAACAGTCGTGACCAAAATGATCCAAACATTTGAAAATAGTGAATCGATATGCTTGAGCACAAGCACCAATAACATCAAATAATGGAGATAAAGCATGGGCTAGGGCACGACACCAGTAGAATGCGGTCATTTTAGAGAGCATTCATGATCAAATAAAATGCAATACATTTGAAATTTGCGGTCTAATATGATGCCAAATGCTTGAAAGATGAATAAATCACATATCTTCTCTCGAGCTCAGCTTTTGCTCCTTTTCTCCTGCTCCTTCTCTATCCAATCAAAATAAAAATGATGAGGTCATTTCATTTTTTTTTCATAGCCAAATCTTCCTTGTACCACACGAAGAACATGCCATTGGTTCAGTGTTGTAAATTTATTTTTTGTGTAATTAGTAATTGGTAGATTACATGCAAATAGCACCTTTATTAGTTTAATTAGCATGTTATTATCATATCAGATAAAGTATGTTTAAATATTGTTGAGATTGGTCCTTTTGCATATATTAAACATAATAGAATTTTCAGCATATTATTATCATTCTATTTCTTTGTTCTAAACATGCCATTGATTCAGTTTTGTAGATTTGTTTTTTGTGTTAAATGCATTTTTTGTGAGGAGGGGTCTTCTTATGAGGAGATTGATGAAGATTGTGCACCTCAAAAACCAATTCATAACATACCAATCAAGTTTCCTATTCGCTTATATTTTTTGATTGGTAAATCTCCTTATAAGTTTCATGTCCTTTCTTTTGATTACTATGGATGAGATATATATCTTACATTTAACATTCAACTTCTTTACATTTTAGAACATGTAGTGTGTTTTCTGAGGATTTTACCAAATCAACTTTTAACATAAATTGAAAACACCAAACTGATATCTTGCCCTTTCAACTTGACAAAATATTTGCATTTGACCAATAACTACAAGCAACTGAATGATAAATCCACATACCTGTATCTTTGTAAAATACCTGGAACATCAAAAAGATGGCTAAGTGGCTTCCACCATGATTTTTATCTACTGAATATGGGAAAAAAAGCACCAACAAGAATCGAAAAGAAAACATGATTGGTCATTTTAGAGAGCATTCGTGATCAAATAAAATGCAATACCTTCTCTCGCACTCGATCAACTTTCACCCGCTCGTTTTCTCCCACTCCTTTTCTCTACAATCGAAATAAAAATGATTTGGCCGTTTCAAAATAGTGAATTGATATCCTTGAGCACAAGCACCAATAACATCAACTATTTTGATCTGTGGGTACCCTAATGTTGGCAAGAGTTCTTTTATTAATAAGATTACTCTGCAAGCTTGAAGAAGCGGTATATTTTGGCAAATGAAGAGTGGAAAGATGATGATATTCCTAAGATCATGGATGGACACAATGTTGTAGATAGAATGGGAAGACATCTTTCTAGCCTGGCCCTGGATCCTTTGACAATTGGGGTAGGATCCAGACCCAAGCTAAAAAGATGTCTTCCTTTCTATTGTAGAATATAGGCTCTGTTGTTGCAACAATGACAAACTGCGATGTAGATATCAGAATAGCTAAGAAACATAAATGTAGGCATCATGGTCACAATTTTTTGGAGACACAACATAATTGAGTGCTATTCCCAGATGATGCAAATAAACCACTACTTTGCATCATCTGGGAAAACCACTCAATTATGTTGTGTCTCCAAAAAATTGTGACCATGATGCCTACATTTATGTTTCTCAACTGTTGTGTCCCAGAACCCCTTATGACCCTTTACGACCCTTTATGATACCTTAGAATACATCTTAGAGGTCTTAAAATATAGTAAAGGGTCATAAGAGGCTCCTAGGAGGGGCTAGGTGAGCTTCCACCTTCACGTGGTTGGCCCTGTTAAGTAGAGAATGTTAAACTATTCTCAAAACAAAGAGAAGCTCAATAATTTAAGGTCTCAGTCCACAGAGATGCTGAAAAAATGACGAGAATCAAATATGGAGAGTGTTTAGATTCTGAGAAGATGTATATGGAGTGGAGGCTAGATTGAGTATCAGTGTAGAGATGATGATTCAGTAACCTATATCTATAAAACCTTCACAATTATCCCTTCTTTGGCCTCCACTCATTCCTCTTCTAAAAAATGGTTATCTAGAAACTTTGGATATTGTTTCTCATCCATGCACGAAATGTGCTAGTGATCATATAAAATTACTTTAGGCCTCCAGTATTGATGAGATGTACAAGTGTAAAATGTTTTTGTGAGACTGGGATCAATTTGTGGAGTGTACATAAATGCAAGGTAGTGATTATTCTCAACAATCGACATGTATAAGTCTTCTGGGCCTTACCCAATAGCTAGGACTAAAGATAACATAGCTCAAGAGACCATCATAGGTTGTCTCTTTCTTCAGTCTATATTATTGATAGAATGTTTTATCTTTCATTAGCTCATCAAATCTGGGGATTTGAAAGAATTTAATAGAATATTTTCATGACAACGTATATTATTTAAGTTGACATTGCATGAATTTATCTACTTCATGCACTTGTAGACTATGAGGATGGTGATAAAGAAGCATCTCCTCCCATGGTCATGCTTCTTTATCATCGTCCTCATAGTCTACAAGTGCGCGAAGTAGATAAATTTGTGCAACGTCAACTTAAATAATATACATTGTCATAAAAATATTCTATTAAATTCTTTCAAATCCCCGGATTTGATGAGCTAATGAAAGGTAAAACATTCTTTCAATAATATAGACCGAAGAAAGAGACAACCTATGATGGTCTCTTGAGCTATGTTATCTTTAATGTGCATATCCGTCGATTTTTTGACACTTTATAATTCATTCCGACAGAAGTGCTATACATCTGACATCACTTCCTGTCAGAATATAAGCCAACACGTCACCTATCTGACAAATAAAATGTCAGATAAAAATACTTTACGACAATTATTGCGACAGTAATGCTATACATCCAACAGGGCAACTTGTTTGAGATATATTACCCTACCATCACTCTTCCGACAGTTAAAATGTCGCAGATATGCAATTTTTTACAGACTGTTCCGACAATCATGCTATGTCACCAATGGGTTTATCTATGGGAAGTTGGTTTTAGATTTGTCACTATTCCAATAATTCTAATGTTGGAAAGGATATCTTTTCAACAGTTAGTTCTGACAGCGATTGTATATTTCTGATAGGTCTTTGTGTTGGAATTCCGATGGATGGACCGTAGGAAATTCCATAACAAAGTTGTTATCATGTGCAATTTTTTGACATAATGGGGTGTCAATAAACCGACGAATGTCTCTTCCATCACAATTTCCAACACAAAAATGGTGGTAGACACATGTGTCAAAATACTAACAAATGAGCATTACAAATTTGACAAATGGTCGTCAGAATTTGACCTCAAATGTACTAGTGATTCAATGTCGACCGTCGATTGAACCCGGAATTCTATAAAAGAACTCTCATTTCTCATTCAAAGGATGCAACTTTTGAGTAATGAAGTGCTATCAAAATCAAATATCAACTTGTTTGCATTCAAAGTCTTTAGCTAATCTTATTTTGCATATTAGTTTAATATCATTTCTAGCTTAAACCATGTTTAGATTAAACAATGCATCTTCATTTTAATCTAGTTTGCTTTCAAATGTTATTAGATTAATGCTCATGTTTCATTTTTAGAATCACTACATGCTTTCATTCTAGTTTTAATTGCATTCAATTCATAGATAAATCCTTCATTCTAGTGCTAGTCTATGGTTGCTAGACTCTCGATTCTGAGAGCAATCCCGAACCCTACCTAGATAGGAGGCAACATGTCGAATCACACAGGCATGCAGGATGAATGATCCCACATTCATTCTTGTGTTTATTTGGTGAACAATGACTATGTTGAAGTGTATGGCTAAGTTAGAGGTCAACATTTAGCTATCACATTTTTGGCGCTCACCGCGGGGTAGACTAATCAATTTCTGACCTTATTCTCTATTTATTTTCTGTTGAATTTTTTTTTTGTTTGTATATTTGTACCTCTCTTGTATGGAATCTCATGTAAAGATTCTCAATGTATCACATAAGTTTGGTTTGTATTAGTACTTCCTCGCGTGACTCTAGGTATCTGCTCACGCGAAACCTGACACTAGAGACATAAAAATTTGCAGTTCTATACTTTCAGCTTTCTATTTTCTGACGTTCCCTGTGTTGTGATTTTTTGGTTTCTATTTCTAATATTGCTTAACAGTGGTTTGCAGGACATTTTTTGAAGACTCCTAAAACATGACTACGCACACTTTTTGACTGTTCGTTTGCAGGACGCTTGTCAAAGAATCTAAAACCCACTCAAAACATTATGTATTTTTCATGCTTTCTTCACATAGTCTAAATAGGGCCTTGTTAAAATTTCTTAAGGGTCTTGATAGTAGAATAGGGTAATAGGCTATTCATTACATGGAAGTGATGCCCATGGATGAATCTAAGACCCAGATGTTGCTAGCATGATAGATACCTGGAGAAGCAAGGAAAGGTAACAAATCAATCAAGAAGTTCACTAGTGAGGGGATTATGCTCTTCTCTCTTTGAGAGAACCAAAAACCCAAAAGCTCTTGAATTTGTTGAAAGAGGAGTTAGCTCGGTGATAAACATGTCTGGTATGTTTGGGTAAGGTGTAGAGGTAGAGGATTATGCTCTTCTCTCTTTCAAAAAACCAAAAACTCAAACCCTTGAATCCGAACCAAGTCTGAGTCACCTTTAGCGGGTCTGTCGGAAGTTGAACCTTCGGGAACGACCCAAGTAAGTACACACTTTTTGTTGGTGATTCCACCTCAATATAATAAATTTTCTTTGTTGAGATAAATACTCCAAAGCCATGTTAATTTCTTTCTCTTGATCCATGATGTTGAATATCTTGAGAAAGCCCTCTATGTTGTACTGAGAGGTGTTGCTCCTAGTCTTTCTTGCGGGGGTGTACACTTTCAGGTGTCATTGTGACTGAGAGGCCCTAGCCTTTCTTGTGAGGGCATTGGATATTAATGTGAATGGAATCCTATTAAACACTCTCTTAATTAGTTTCATACTCGTTTCATCTCTGAAATGGGACATAATCTTTGCGTAGAGAAGGGGAAGAATCTCTCCCCTAGATTCTCACCATAGGCATGTACCTGAACATTTGAAGGTGGTATATGACACTAGCCCCTGCTTCAAGGGTAACCTTTGAACATATATTATTGAGTCCTTGGAAACACCAAAAACATGGGTGCCCTCTAGGGGGTGACACGGCTGTGTGAGGTGAACGCATGCACATAAGTTGTGAGGCAAAGATTTTGTCTTCTCTACCATTTTCTTTGTAGGGATAACTAAGTGTGTGTTTTGAGTCTTAAACTATCCAACATGTCCAAACTTTGTCAAGACTCTCATGTTTCTTCTGAGTTGCTTTGTCCTTGATAGAGCTATTTTTTACTATTGACTATTTCACATCTGCCTGCTAGTCCCAAACTTTGTGCTTGTCAACAAGTGATTGAAACCTTAAAACTGAGTTTGTTGATCTAAATTATCCTGAATCAGTCTGAAGATTGAGCATTCTATCAAATAATATCCCATGATGTGTCTTGAAATCTGATTCGAACTCAAAAATTGATCCAATTATCTAATTCTATACTTTATCGCCTGGTTATATGTACTTTCTCATGTGAACTTTTGCTTCCTCGCGTGAACTGTGCACTTTCTCACACAGGATTTCACATCCTCACATGAAGTTTCACTACAGTCCTGTCAGAGACCTTTTCCATTTCTTTTTGGTTTGATCCAACACTTCTCCGCATGAACCTAGCATTTCCTCACATAGGACTACACTTTCTTGCATGAAACTGTCCCCAGATTGTCAAAACAACAAGTTATTTCCCATTTGTTGGTTAACTTTCTACCTGATCTAGTTCCTATTTAGGGTCTGCCTGCATGTCTTCCTATTGTACACAGTCTGAAACTAGATGTCTCAGGCTAAGAACTACGTGATGATCACTTGAACTCACCTTGTCTCTTTGTTGTCTACTTGATCTACTGCATTATCATACCTTGCGACATAATAGTCATCTCTTAGTGGTTCTAGCCTTACTCTCGATGACTCATGTCAGGTATATTTCACTTTTTTCACTCTTTGCTTCCTTTTAGAGACAAAGTTCTAAGTGTAAGTTCTAGTTCTTTTTCACTTCACAATCTTTGTCTATAACTGTTGCAACTTGAAGTAGTAATGTTTTCCCCTTACAGCAATGTATTCCCCTTACACATTGTTAGATGAGGTAGAGGTAGACCTCACAATCGAGGAAGAGGGCATTCCCAACCCATCACACAATCTGAGTGTTGTAGAGGATCTTCACATTCCTCTTCATCAGCTACATCTAGAGAGGAGCCATCTTGGTCTCCCTATCCTGTCATTCGATCTTACTTCAGGCATGCATTCCAGAATCCCTTTGATTATGACTATACAAGATGCACACTTGCCTACTAGCCAAATAGAAAACTCCAATCCTACCCAGAGAAGTTCCATCCAAACTACTGCTCATACTACTAATCTTGATTGGGGGCCATTAGCTGATATCTCCCACATCCTGAATATGCCTTCGGGTATGCCTATTCTAAACTACTCTACTCCTTCTGCTACTGAACAAGCTGCTGCTACTAAAAAAGCTCCTGCTACTAAGAATACTCCTATTATAGATGACAGTGATGAGGAAAATCTACCTCCTACAATGTCTCTATCTAACTACATCAGGCAGTACCGCAATACCGAGACAGCTTCAAAGGGACACGAGTGGGATTCCTCATCTGATGTTACTATGACAATACAATTTGATGTTATACATAGATATGCTCCTCTTACCAACTTTGAAAGAGGATAAATTTCAAACTCTCAAGATCAAGAAACTAATGATGATCCTTTCCACCCTTCTTTGGAAATCATCCCTATGGCTCCTAGGCCATCTACTTCAAGCTACACTTCAGTTGCTCTAGCAAGTCATGGGTACATAAGACACCATCCTATTACAGCTTCATGGAACATTGGCAGATCCAAAATTGAAATGGTTCCTATCCATGCACTATTTCCACCTAAAGAGGGACCTAGCTCTCAAAATCGACCATCTTGGTTTGAATTGCATGATACTCCTCTAAACTTATCTGACTCTTCTAGGATGACTCGTAATCGACAACATTTTATGGAAGATAACTTTCTTGATCTAATATCTTATTCATTCATGAAAGGTGAGGATGATGTTGATATCTTTGCACTTGAGCCCATCCCTTTGACTCCTCTTCCCTCCTCCTCCCTGAGATAAGTGGCTCACCCACTTCTCACTCCATCTCTCCACCTAAACCAGTTGTATCAACCTCTTTCATCCATAACTCCCGAATCTTTGGAAGTAACTTGGATTTGTAACATAAAAATTAAAATCCCCTTATATCTCAAAGTCATTGTGTCCCATCTAATCGACATGTGACTACAAAGAAAAAAGTAGTGTTTAAAAGACCACAAGGTCTTCAAAGAGAAAAATACAATCAAAGCAAAAAAAAAAAGGATCTCAAAATCCATCTTACAAGAACTACAATCAAAAAGCCTCTCGAAGAAAAAAAAGAAAGATCAAAAGCTATGTGGATTCTTAAGCAAAAATGAGACTTGGATATCAAAAGAAAATTAACAATTGTTATTCAAGCTTCCAAATTCTCACACCTCCCTCCATTTCACCATTCTTGCCTCTCATACTTTATACTCTTCATTCTGTCTTGCCTGTCCCTAAAGTGCATGTTGGTATCTCCTCATTTTTTGATGTCATTTTCTTGATAGAATCACATCTCATCATCATTTTCTTAACTTCTTCATCTTTTTCATCAAAATTCAACTCTGGTCAATCATGGTCAACCTTGATCAACCAGGACCTCCAAATCACTCTAGATTACTTCTGAATCTTCTTGATTCTTCTGTAATATGTTCAGAGTTCCTCTAGACCTCTAATTCTATCTCTATCTGCAACCTATTACTGTTAATCACCTTTATGACGTGTCATCTTTTAATTTTTCTCCCGAGGGGGTAGGATGATTGCATCATTGAATCTCATCGAATCAATTCTTGAATCAATCTTATCTAAATCAAAAGTACTCACTGCTATGGGAATCTCATCACTTGGGGCATGTTCAATTTTTTGTACCTCATGGTCAAAATTGGATGTTCCATGATCTCAAATCACTAGGGTCATCTATGTGCCTTGTGTCTTGTCATCATACTATTAGGTGTCTGAGAAATCTAACTTAGATCCCTGCGGATCAAGCTTCATTCTAGAGATGGTTCTCAAAATCTCTATTAGGTATTTGAGCAATCTAACTCAGATCCCTGAGGATAAATCTTCATTTTGGAGATGGTTCTCAAAATCTCTATTAGGTATTAGGGCAATCTAACCTCGATCCTTGAAAGTCAAGCTTCATTCTGGAGATGGCTCTCGAAAGCTCTTTTTACCGGTATTTGGGCAATCTAAGCTGGGTGTCAGAGGACTAAGCTTCATTCTAGAGATAGTCCTGAAAATCTACATCAGTTATCATTTAATCGATGGGTATTGGGGAAATCTAACCCTGACTCCTAAAGATTGGGCCTCATTCTGGAGACAATCTTACTAAAAGTGGTAATTTGACCAATGTCTTCATAATCTAACCTAGACTTCAGAGAATCAAGCTTCATTCTGGAGATGGTTCTACAACTTGATCTAATCAATGTCTTGGCAATCTAACCTCGACGTCTGAGGGTTAAGCTTCATTCTAGAGATAATCCTGAAACTCTCATCAATTGTCACATCAGACTATTCTTTGAATCAATGCGCTACTCGTACATCAATTCAAAGAGGGGCAAAATGTAATACCACAAAATTGGCATCTTGATATCCTAACCAAATTTGTTGCATTTAGTCTTACTCTATCAATTTTGAATCATCAAAGTCCTATTGTACTAGGCAATTCTGTCTTCTAATTAACTCTACTTGACTTAGTGTCAAATGCAAAAAACCTTAAATTTGCATCAAGCACATGCTATATTTAATTCCTAAATATCAACTATAAACCCAATGATTGATTAATTTAATTATAAAGTCGTAGCACTTTAATTAAATTAAATCCACCCCCTTTAGCTAAAATAAATAAAAAAGGAATTAAATAATATTTGGTTTTTAAATAAATATCCTCGTTTCAATAATAGAATTTAATTATTCAAATAACTGAGAAAATCCATTTATGAGGAAATATTGTATTTATTTAATCAAATATTCTCTCCAAAAATCCCCTCTTCAATTCAAAAAAGGAAATTTTGAGTTAATTGGAATCCAAAAGTGCAACAAATTAGTTAACTGCTTTACACACTCAAAAGGCAAATAGTTGACTGGTTCTCTGCAGGAAAATTTCTATTATGAACTGAACTCTCCTTCAATCTCCACCGTTTGTCTGATTCAATCTTGACCATCGATTGAACCCCGGATTCTATAAAAGAACTCTAATTTCTCATTCAAAGGATGCAACTTTTGAGCAACGAAGTGTTGTCGTGTTTTCATCTCAACTTGTTTGCATTCAAGCTTTAGCTAAATCCATTTCTAATAATCATTTCTAGATTAATATATCATGCTTAGATTAAATATGCATTTCATTCTTAATCTAGTTTGCTTTCAATGTTCTTAGATTAATTATCATGTTTCATTCTAGAATCACTACATGCTTTCATTCTAGTTTTAATTGCATTCAATTCATAGATAAATCCTTCATTCTAGTGCTAGTCTATGGTTGTTGGACTCTATATTCTGAGAGCAATCTCAAACCCTACCTAGATAGGAGGCAACAGGTCAAATCACATGGGTATGTAGGATGAATGATCCCACATTCATTCTTGTGTGTATCTAGTGAACAATGACTATGTTGAAGTGTATGGCTAAGTAAGAGGTCAACATTTAGATATCACAAGCTGTAACTACTTATTTGTTGTCCTTGATCTTCTTCTATTTATCTTCCTCTATCACTAACTATCTTCTTATTTTCTATCCCTCTTTGACAACTTCTTTTTTTATCTTCTCTCTCAGTAACAATTGCATTACAACTTCTCCCTCTACTTGATCTTCATCTCCCTCTTTGTAGTATTAGTAGCTCTTCATGTAATCAATTGCATTATCTCCCTATGCATTATTCATCAATTTCATCTCCCTCTTTGACAAAAATGCCAAAGACACATACTCCTGAAAACTTTTCTCAGGTAGTAAATCATACCTCAAATGTATAGATTTATCATTGTAGTCATAAACATTTTCACAACTTCAAGCTTCACCTAAAGAGTGAAAACTAGCATCAACTCACAAGATAGATATTCTTTTGAATACTTGAATTGATGAAGCATGCATCTTGCCTTAGTGAATATTGGATAGGGGAAGAACCCCTAACTTACCTCGGAGATACTCAAAAGCATCCTTTAGGAGTGGTTTGGTAAATATTTCATCTATTTGTTCCTTTGAATTCACATACTCCAATATCACATGCTTGTCTTGTACTTGCTCTCTCAAGTAATGATACTTGATAGAAATGTGCTTTGTCTTTTAATGCATCACCAAATTCTTTGATATGTTAATAGCACTTGTTTTATCACAATGAATTATAACTAGATCAATAATATCTTCTTGCATACCTTCAAGTAATTGTTCGATCCACACAATGTTAGAAAAATTTATAGCTGCAGCAACATACTCAGCTTCGGTAGTAGATTGTGAAATACAACTTTGTTTCTTGCTTAACTATGTCACTAACCTTTCTCCTAAAAAGAAAGATCCACTACTTGTGATTTTTTTGTCATCGATGTTTCCAGCCTAATCAGCATCAGTATATACCTTGAGATCAAAATCTCCTCCTTTTGTGTATAGCAGACTGAAATCTTCAGTCCCTTTCAGATATCTAAATATTCTTTTCACTGTAGACATGTGTGTCTTCTTTGGATTGGCAGAAAACCTTGCCACAATACCAACTGAATGTGCATTATCAGGTCAATTTTGAACAACATATTGTAGTACCAATCATGGATCGGTAAAGTGTCTCATTTACTTCCTTTTTGTCATCTTCCTTTGACAATTTACAACTAGTAGCCATCGGTGTTCCAACTGGTTTTGAGTCTTCCATATTGAATGTCTTTAGGATCTCCTTGATATACTTAGATTTTGTTATGTAGATCCCATCTTTAACTTGTTGAATTTGTAATCTAATAAATAATTTAATCTCTCTAATCATAGATATCTCAAATTTCTTTCTCATCTCTTCAGCAAATGATTTAGACATTGTTTCATTTCCTCCAAATATAATGTCTTCAACAAATATCTTAGCAATCAAAGTCTTATCAGTACTATCACATTTTAAATACAAATTGTTGTTATCACTTTTCTGTTGAAATCCAATTTTAATTAAATAAGAGTTTAGTCTTTCTTATCATGCTCGGGGTGCTTGCTTCAATCCATAGAATGTCTTGTGTAGTTTGCATACCATATCCTTATTAGAATTTTCAAAAAATCCTTCACGTTGTTCAATGTATACTTCTTCTTCATGAATTCCATTTTAAAATGCAGACTTAACATCCATCTGATAAGCTTTAAAATCCTTTATAGACATCATATGCAAGTAATATTCTTACACCCTCTAATCTAGCAATAGGGGAAAATGTCTCACCATAGTCAATACCTTCTTCTTGTGCATACCCATTGCAAACTAATCTTTCTTTTTTTCTGATCACATCTCCATTCTCATTGAGTTTATTTCTCAAAATCCACTTTGTTCCAATCACATTATTATCCTTAGGTCTCGGTACCAATGACCAAGTGTTATTCTTTTCAATCTGATCTATCTCTTCTTTCATTGTATTAATCCAATCTTCATTTCCTAGTGCATCCTTGACTAATCTTGGCTCAAATTCAGAAATCAAACATGTGTTATCTTTCAACTTAATTCTTGTCATGACTCCTGCATTCTTGCCTCCAATAATTTTTCTTGGTGAGTGGTGTCTTCTCACGTGGTTTGCTAATATAGGCTCAACAGAGTGTTCATCAGTGGTTTCATCTCTCGGTTGACTTTTTCTCCTTGATTCCTTCTTGTTATAGCTCAGTCGAATCAACCAAATTACCTTCCTATACATAAAAAAATCTTTGATAATCCTCAGGTTCCTTTTTGCTATCTTCTTCATTTCTTTCTACAAATTCATCAATCCTCACATTTTCACTTTCAACAATTTTGTTAGTATCCTTGATCAAACATTTATATGCTTTTCTCTTTGATGAATATCCTAGTAATATACCTTCATCTCCTTTTGAGTCAAAATTTCCATTTCTAGCATCTTTCAATATGTAACACCTACTTCCAAAAAATTTAAAGTAACTTCCATTTGGTGTATGTCCATACTAGAGTTGATAAGGTGTCTTGTTTCTGCATTTCTTCAATTGTACTCGGTTGAATGTGTAGACAATAGTACTTATGGCTTCTCTCCAGAATGTTTGTGAAACTTTTTTGTCAATTAATAATGTTCTAGCACAGTCAACTATAGATCTATTCCTTCTTTCAGCTATATCATTTTGTTGTGGAGTCCTCGATGCAGATACTTGTCTTTTGATTCCATTTTCATTGTAGAAGACAATAAATTCATTAGAGACAAATTCACCTCCTCTATCTGGATTGAAATATTTTAGTTGTTTTCATGTTTCCTTTTCAACTCTAGCTTTATACCACTTGAACATTTGAAATGCATTAGACTTCTATTTTAGAAACATGATAGACATCATTCTTGAATAGTCATCAAAAAACAAAATGAAATATCGATCTCCATAATAGCTTTGTATCTTCATAGGACCACAAAGGTCAATATGAACTAATTCCAAAATATCATTAGATGAGTAAGACTTGCTTGAGAAACTTAATTTTTTCATCTTACCAATCTGACATTCCTTACACATCACTTTATCAGGTTTGCTTAATTTTGGTAGACCTTTGAATCTATTCTTTTTTCTCACCTTAATCATGTTATCAAAATTTATATGAGAGAGTCTTTTATGCCATAACCATACATCCTCAACTTTAACAAACAAGCAACTCTTTGCAGTAGTATCAAGATAAAATAGATTACCTTTTGATAATTCACTCATTCCAATTAGATCTCCATCAGTACCATAAATCTTTACCTTTCTATTCTAAAATTCTAGTTGGTGGCCAGTATTGTTCAATTGTGCAACACTCAATAGATAATAGTTTAGACCTTTAACCCAATATGCATCATTAAATCTCATCTTCTCATTCAATATAATTGATCCTTTACCTTTAATAGGACATGGAGTGTCATTTCCAAATCTGACAAATAATCCATCATACTCTTCTAGGTTCTCAAACTTATCAATATCACCAGTCATATGATGTGAACATCCACTGTCAATTATTCATGGGTCAGTTTTACTTACATGAGAAATAAGTGCTTTTTCATCTTCATACTTTTCTTCATCTGAGTCTTCCTTCACAGCAACATAGACAACTTCATATCATTCTTCAGTATCATCATATTCATCATCGATTACACCTTTCTCAGCTAGGTAGCAAGACTTCTTACCTTTCTCCTTGCAGTCTCTAAATCTTTAGTATCGGTTCTCCTTCTTATCACTTTTATCATTCATATCATTGTTAGGACATCTAGATGCAATGTGGCCAATCTTGTTGCAATTGAAACATTTCAAGGGTAATTTGCCTTTATACTTCCCTTTACCTCTCAGTAGTCTCTTAGAGTAGTGCTTCCAACTCTTCTTGTTCTTTCTCTTTGGTTAGGATACTATCATATTTATTTCCACATGAACTAATGTGATTCTCTCTCTCTCTCTCTCTATCTCTCTCTTCTTGAAGTTCCAATACTTACAAATGATTTGAATGCAATTTCAATGGTTGGTAGACTATTATCATAATTGCTAAGCTCAAATGCAATCATCTTACCGATTAAGCCTTCAAGAGTGACAACATTATTTGGTATGTATCTCATTTCATGAATTGTAGATAGTATAATAGCATACTTAGATGAAAGAGTTATCAAAATTTTACTTACCACTTCTTCATTAGTCAATTTTCCACCAACACCTTTGATGGTACTCACAACTTCCTTGCTTCTGAAATTATATTGAGCAATGTTCTCCTCATCTTTCATTCTCATTTCATCATACTTTCCTCTGAGACTATCAACCTTATCTTTTTGTACATGTTGATCTCCTCCATAAATAAGTGTAATCCTATCCCATATCTCTTTTGAATTAACACAGTCCTTAACATCATTGAATTCCACATCAGTCAGGGAAGAGGCAATTTCAATCATTACTGAGTTATGTTTCTATTTTTCTCTCATTTGATTAATTGTCATGGGCCCAGGAGGTGGTGGAGTGTAGTCATTATCCAAAAGATTTAGTGCACATTATCCAATCCTAAATAGATACAATCTCATCCTGCTTTGCCATGTTGATAAACTTTCATTTTTCAGCTTAGGTACTTCTCTCCTATACATCTTCAAATCTTTTACTCAATTCTTTCAAACTTATCCCTTTAGAGTACTTAGCTCTGATACCAATTGTTGGATTATAGAGAGGGGGTGAATCAGTAATCTCTGATTAACTTGATTAAACACAATTCAATATTTACCGACAATAGTAAATAAACTTTAACAATCAACAAATTAAACACATAAATCATTCATCACATGTAACACTAGTATTTAACGTGGAAACCCACCTTTGGGAAAACCCACTATGGGAATTGTGTGAACCAAGTCATGGAGCCTTACAGGGAGGTGGTAGGATTCTTGCCACTATTTGTGATTTTTCAAGTTTGTTGAGGATGTTGAGAAGAATAAAAGCTAAGACACAGGAAGAACTCAAGAAGCTAGTACCAAGTTTTGTGGCTCACTCAGCTACAAATTTTGGTATATTGGTTGAAGCAGTAAATACTAAGCTCAAGTCATTAAAAAATGAGCAAGAATAGAGGATTGTAACATTGTTTGAGTTGCAAAGGAACTTTATCTATCAAATGAACTTACTACAAAAGGGATTGAAGAATGATGAGGTAGTCTTATCTCTGCTAGATATGTGTGCAGTTGATACATTTGAGGAGTAATAATTTTTTCTAAGAGCACATATTATTTTACTAGAAAACCTATTATAGAACTGGAAGAATAATCTTCAAATATTGAAGACAAGTTTAGTAGATTAACATGCAGTGAAAATTTTGAGTAGTATCTTTTGTACATTGTCATAAGGGGAATCAACAAGTGATCAGCTAGGGGGAGAAGTTGGAAAGTGATGAAGATAGTTGCAGCAGATGAAGACTTAGGCATGTTTCACCTTTTGTATTGTTGTCAAAGGGGGATAATAATTAGCAAAGAATCAAAGGGGGATAAGTATAAATGAATAAAAGGGGAGAAGAATTAGTAAAGAGAGAGAATCTATGACAAACAAAGGAGGATAAGAGAGAGTATTTATTTTCTTGGTATTGTTGGTGTTTCCATCAATTCCAGAGGGGGAGATTGTTGTCATAACTAATGTAGAGGTTAGATGAGTATATTATGGTATGTTATTGATGTAGGTATGATGATAGGTTGATTAGTTGTGAGGTTTTCATTGATGTTAACATAGTGTTTGTTGGTTGACAATGTACCTTTTATGCTAAGGTATAATGTTCAAGATGTTGAATTCAGAGTTGTGTTAAGAATTGAAGTGTACGATCATAATGGAAGACTAAATGGTGCCTCTAAATGCTATATCTATGACCGTACAGGTTTATCATATGTATTATGTGACTTATGATTGAAGGTTGATGGGTCAACAAGAAGAACATGATGTGACTAAGGAGGAATAATTTGATGATTAGGTTTGGATTCAAGCATTGTGATTTAGAATATGTTGTGATATTGCTATCAAGATTTAACTGTGTATTTTTTTTGAGTCAAACTCATTGACCCATGATTCATGAGTAGTGGTTCACCGAACCCATCTCTCATGAGAATGAAATGGAACACTTAGCATTCATTGGATCTAGGTGATGCTCATAGAAGTGAAGCACCAGGAGGTCACCCATCCCAGTACTACTCCAGCTTGAGTGCGCTTAACTATGAAGTTTCCTCCATGGTTAAACCCACTCTACTCACATCCTCATTTGCAAAACCTTCACCAAGTGTTGTGCCTGATGAACCATTCATTAGAAAGCCCCTTAAGCTCATCAATTGATAAGTAGGAGATATTTTCCCCTTTGACTTGCTGTGGAAAATATCTCCTACTTATCAATTGATGAGCTTAAGGGGCTTTCTAATGAATGGTTCATAAGGCACAACACTTGGTGAAGGTTTTGAAAATGAGGATGCAAGTAGAGTGGGTTTAACCATGGAGGAAACTCCATAGTTAAGCGCACTCAAGCTGGAGTAGTACTAGGATGGGTGACCTCCCAGGAAGTCTCAGTGCTTCACTTCTGTGAGCATCACCTAGATCCAATGAGTGCTAAGTGTTCCATTTCATTCTCATGAGAGATGGGTTCAGTGAACCACTACTCATGAATCATGGGTCAATGAGTTTGACTCAAAAAAACTACACAGTTAAATCCTGATAGCAATATCACAATTTGACTTGCTGTGGAAAATATCTCCTACTTATCAGAATATGTTATCTTGTTTATGTTATGGAGTTGTTAGTGTGACTGCATCATGGTTGGTGACCAGAAGACAAAGTTACAATGGATAGAAGATCACTTAGTGAAAATTAATATAAGTTCTTAGAATAATCAATCAAATCCTTAATCGGTGATATTGCACCGTGTTGTGATAAGTGGTTATGTGTTGTAAGGGTCATAGTGACGTGGAAAATCAATGTGGAATGATGAGTTGGCATTTTTTATGATTGTGATGATTGAATTTCTAGGAATTATACAAGAACATTGGAAAGTGTGATGTGGTTTGAGATTTATTTGTCAAATTGATTATGTGATGAATTTGGAGGCCGACATGAATCTCAAATTGTAAATGATAATTGGTATTACATTTTAGGATTCAAGGATTGAGCATGAAATGTTATTAGGTTTGTTTTGTCACCTTAAGTTGAAAAATGTTTAATATATTTGTTTATGTATTATGAGGAAGTGTAGAGGAGAAAGATCGATGTGTGATGTTGTTGTTATTGTCGTAGTGGCTTATGGTGATCAAAGGCGTTAGTATAGATATGAAGAATTATTTCAAAGCAGAGCATTGATCATGAATACACTAGATCTATCATGCATTGAGTGAAAATATTAAATCACTCTTTACTTGTTGATTTTAGTAGGTTGACAAGAGAAATCCCTTAACCAGGTCACTCCTAACAGGGTGTGCAGGATCCTAACAGGTCTGAAGATAAAAATCCTCTTACAAGGTGACTCTCAGAAGGAGTTTTAAAATCCCTTAATTGGGTAGATCCTAACAGATCTTATTGAAAGCTCCTAATAGGGCTAAACACCCTTAATCAGGTTTACCCTTAACTGGGTGGATGTAATACTCCTAATAGGGAAACTTATTATTGCAGTAGTGAGACCTTGTGGGTACTAATTACCACACATGGTTTTCCCTCTAACAACCTTTTCCACAAGAAAAATACTTGTGTTAAAGTGTTACATGTTTTGATGTTTGATTTACTTTGTTACTACTTTTATATTTGCATTACATGTTATATCTTGTGGAATTTGGTAGTGAAAAGAGTTAGAATTTTTTGTTACACTAATTCAACCACCCCCCCCCCCCCCCCCCCCCCTCTCAGTGTCATCTAGCATTAACACAATCAAGAACCAGTTCTGAGACATTGTTGGTAAGAGTAACTTTACCAATTGAATCTTCTAAATTAGACTTAAAAGGACCAATTAATTTGGATAATTGTGATTAAGATCAATTGATGAGATTATCAATATTGGTAGAAAAGAAGGCTAAGCAAAGATACAGGAAGAAAAGTGAGAAAGGAACAAGGTTATTAACCAA
The DNA here is from genome assembly GCA_027943335.1 of Chamaecyparis obtusa. Classification (NCBI taxonomy): domain Eukaryota; kingdom Viridiplantae; phylum Streptophyta; class Pinopsida; order Cupressales; family Cupressaceae; genus Chamaecyparis; species Chamaecyparis obtusa. Next base: position 182,975 of record BSBK01009080.1, read on the forward strand.
AATAGTAAATACTCTTGAAAAATTGATGCCCAACTATCATATAAAACATGAAGATTCTAGAGTTGATCAGTTGAAGGAATTCTTGATGCTTTTGACACTCATTTCCAGTAAATGGAGCAAGCATCTATGAGCAAGGTACAAAATGAATTCAATGATAAGATATTTAAATATTTTTGTCATTAATTTTGCAAGATAAAACTTCTTTGGATGTTGGTGTAAAATGTATTAAGGATTCTATAGAAGAAGGAAGCAGTATATATACATTGGACATAGATTCCTTTTCTCATGTGTCCAATATAGATAAGATCCTGAAGGAACCCGAAGATAAATTATCGGTTAAGGAAAAGATTTATGATTCATCAAAAGGATTTGCATTGACATATATGACAAAGATAGTAAAGATGAATGATTAGATAAAGAATTTGGAAGATGACAGAAGAAGACTGATTGGAAGGCATAATAAATTGAGGGACCTCATTGTTCTCAAGTTAGATATTCTTCAAAGAGCTCTTAAGGAGGTAGAGAAAGAATACGATCTATTAAATCCTATAGGTATTCCAAAAGAAGAGAATGCAACCTATGCTATACGTGGACAAATTCAGATTTTGGATAGCATGAAGAAATCTTGGGATGTTGATTTGGTAGCTCTGAGAACAAGTTTCTCAAATATTTTCAAATACTTGTAAGTATGAAGGTTGTATATAAGGCATCTATAGGATTTTGGTAGATTTTTTTTGGTTTTTGTAGCCCACCTTTTCCATTGATTTCAAAGGAGGGGGATTCAATAAAATCTGTATAGGAGTGATGCATACCAAAAGGGGGAGTAGTATTTTTTATATAGTTTTGGATTTGATATTTTGGGATGGACACAACCATTTTTACTAAGTGTTGCCATTAATGCCAAAGGGGAAGATTGTTGGAAAGAGATAATCATAAATGTATGGTATGTTTTCATTGATGTAAAATACTATCATTACTCTTGGCCATGATGCAGATAAGTCAGTTTACTAGAAGATTTTATACCTATATTTTTCTAAGTACCAGAAGCAGGACAACGACCAGTCAGATAGATCAGTTGGGATTAGATAGAATTATAAGTATTAGTGTATTTAATTGTAAGGTATGGATATGGACATACTATTATGTCTAATACAGTAATTGAAGATCCTAAAGTCATCAGATGCATGAGATATTCACTATGGAATATCAAGTTGACAATTTTTGGAAGAACGTGATAGTTCAGAGAAATTGAATTGGTATACCTAGTAAATCATTTTTGTTTATCAGTCTAATGATTTTTTATGATAGATCCAATATTAGAGGTTACTTGGTTTGGTTAACAAGGTTTGATTTTATGTTTTGATCCTTTTTTTATGCATATACATCTACACATTTCATTACTCTTATTTGGGCCAAAAAAGTTTATGTTTTGAGATCATGATCTTATATTTAAAATTGAGTTTTGAGTGTGAAGGAAAAAGAAGAAGAAAAAAGGATGGTGATATTATGACAAGGCACTAAGAAGAGATGTATGTTGATGTACAGATCTATGTTTAGAGCTTCATTGGAATTATATAGGCATTATTAATGCTAACAGTTAGTTCGGTATAGGACTATAAGTCCATTTCTTGATTATGTAATTGGTTGTAAGCCTTGATGTATTTTGGTTGTACTATTGAGTAGTGAGATCTAGGTTGTAAGCTTGAATGCAACTACATTCCCCTCTTTTGTACTTATGCCTTTAACCAGGCACTTATTACTAAAGTAGTGAGATATTTGAGGGTATCATCCCCATTGGGGTTTTTCCCTTAACTGGGTTTTCCTCAAAAATAAATAATGGTGTTGTGATGTTTATGTTGTTTGTTCTGTTTGGTTTACTTTTATTTTTAAGCTATAGTTTTAGTTTAAAAGTTTAAAGAGTATTGCTTCACAGGTTCACCTCCCCTCCCCCCCCACCCCCCTCTCGGTGATCCCTAATCCTAACAAAAAGAAGAAATTCCATTACAATGTATAATAATATTACCAAAACATAGTGATAAGCACAAAAATATGAGACAATTCTATAAACAAAATGAAGATGCATGTCTCCATTTCATGGAAAAAATACTAATTTTTTATACCTTGTGACAATGATTCCAATGGAATTCATAACAAAAGTTGCTGCTATTATAATGATTAGTCCAAAATAGTAATTTATAAATATGAAAATAATAATTTTAATAATGTGTGATGTAGTGTTCAAGAAAGAGGACAAGATGGTGTTATGATGCAAAGCACAGAGTTATGACTGTCAAGATGCTATCATAAAAGGCAGACAAGAGACATATCCTATAAAGGCATAGTGAGAGGCATGTTGTAAATGATGAAAGTGTAGTCATTAGAGAAGAAGCAATTGATAATTGCTTCTTAGAGAAGTATGTTAATCCATGGTTAGAAACTCATATGTTTGTTATTTGATGGGAAATAAGGAGAGCTAATATTTCAAGTATAGAGGGCTACTACAAAACAATGAAACTAGGTTGAAATGGTTCAAACCATGTGAAAAGGTTATATTTTATATGGAAGAGAATACATAGTCGAGAAAAGTTGCAACTTTCAAATTGTGAAGACAGTGTCAACCATGAAGTAATGTAAAGATAATATCAAGGAAAGTAGATGTAAGGTTAAAATGAAGCAATGTATCATCCATAGAGAAGGTTACAATATATTTGTAGTCACAAAGAAAAGTTGTAGCAATCATTACAAAGTTAAAATAGTAAAAAACCATGCAGTCAAGATCAATAAAGAAATGAAGTTAATGATGGACATATTTTGGCAATGTTTAAGAAGGTGATGAGACAGTAATTTTGAGGATACAAAACAATTAGCATTGAGATTTTATAGTGGACATATTTTGAAAGAAAAATACATGATTGTTATAATGCCTATGAAAGAGGTGTTGAGAACAAAGTTCCAAGAACAATGATTAGCTGATAGGCTTTATATTATGGACTTCGTTGTCCACAATTGCCCGCTAAATTTGTCTCACGTTTCAAAACCACCTTAGTATCTCATTAAACCATTTTAAAATTAATTTTCGGGTTGGAAAGTCTCCCAAACAAATTTTGCCAATCAAAAGCAATTGTGATGATTTTGAATTGCTTAAAAAATTAAAAAACATATATATTAAAATATTATTACTAAGAAAAATAATGTGCATAAAAGGAAAAACCTATATTTTAGTATTTTTTCTGTAAGAATTTTGATATTGCTCTGATATCATGTAAGAATTTTCATAAGGAAAAGAATGAAAATGCCACAATCTAGAAGCTCAATTGATAGCACAAGAGAGATAAATATGATATGATCAATTGAATGATTCAATAATGATCAATAATGAAATAGATACAAAATTAATTGAATGAATACAAAGTAGATGTGCCTGAATATATAGACAATGTATGATAACTAGGAGAGATGCAAATGATAACCTATCAACTAGACAAGGTGTAATCACATGTCCACCAAAGGTGGATCATCCTCCATTGTACAACAAAGTATGTGCAACAATGAGAGGATGATAATGTGATAAGAGTACTAAAGGTGGATCTCACACCTAAAGAGTTATGAGATGACAACTATCACCACCTAAAGTGTAAATTTTCCTACACCTTGTGCTAAAATGAAATGCAAACTCCTAGGTGTCTCAATGACAACTAATTTGCAAATGCATTATCTTAAGTAAACTTAAGTAAAGTGTAATTAGTGAATACTTAATTATACCAAAATTTTCTTTTCATAAGAATATATTTCAATATTATCTTCTTTTATTAGGATATTTTATTTTTTAATGTATAAAAAAAGAAAAAAGAAAAATTATTTTAAAAAAAAAGACAAATACTAATAAAATTATTGATCATAAAACTATTTTCAATCCTAGCAGGTAAGATTGTAATGATTTTGTATTGCTTAATTTTTTTTAAAAAATTATATATTTAAATATTATTAATAAGAAAAGGATTGTGAATCTATATTTTACTATATCTTGTTTTTATAAGAATATCTTTTGAATATTATTTTCTTTTATTAGTCTATCTTTTTTTAATGTTTCAAAAAATAAATTTATAAAGAAGATAAATACTAATAAAAGATATTAGATTATCTATGTTATTGAATACAAATATTTATGTTATTGAATTAGAAATGAATAAGAAAAAAATGTTTATCGTATTTTTTTGCTTTTAAAAGCAATAATTTAAGATTGCATAAACATACACTACTCGTGTTTTTTTCTTTTAAAACAACAATTTGAGATTCTCATACACTCCACCATCAAGGTATTTGTACTTTTAAATCTTCAATCCTATCAATTATGCATTTTACACATTTTGTTTTATTTTTTTAAAACATAAACATTTTTTTAAAAGGAGAAGTGGCAAGCCACTGAATATATATTAATAATAAAATAAAATAAAATCTAGTTCAAGAGCTCAATAGGGAAAGAAACAACAAGAAAACCCTATATCCTCAGTCATATACAATGTAAATATAAGAGATAAGAAGAGAGACCCTAAGAGAGAGAAGAGACAACCCAAATACATTCCTCCCTCAAATACAATCCAAACTATAAGGTAATTATGGATCATATTTTAAATACAATACCCCCAAAGACCCTAAATATCTCAAAAATGCCAATACAAAATTGCATAAATAATACAACCGGCACCACAAAATGCTACATGGGTATTTACTTTATAAGGTGGTAGCATATGTGCAAAAATAAATCAAAGATACAAATGGGATACAAATGATGATTGATCAAAATTACAACAAATGACAAGACAAAGTCCCCTTGAGTAGGCCTTCATCATGAAACAATTATCAGAAGCAAAAGCCAAAATCTACATTCGCACTGAGTATCCAAAAACCACCCTCCATCATGATTTGAGCAAAAAAATGGCCACCACATTCTTGATAGAAACCATGTAAATCAAAATCGCCCAACACCCAAAATTTTGTACCTTACTGATTTTAGACCAGATCAAAAGCCTTGAGATGGAGATGTTGCCTATGAGCCATAACAAAATTGTGGAGATTGTATAAAAATACCTAAATAATTCTTCCATGGGCTGAGAATCTTGATCAAATACATTTTTTGACAGAGTCTTGACCAGAATATCTGCCAATTTATTAATCAGGATCTAAGGATTTAAGGTTGGCACCTCACCCTGCGACAAGTTGGAGGACCAAGCCCTATCGATATTTCCTAATGAACTTGGAGAAGGATCATGAGATGATGAGGGTAAAGTCACTTGTTGTTGGACATCATTCCAACCCCTCAACCTATGAACAACTTGATTTTTCTGCAAAAGGCTTGAAACTAAAAATCCTTGTTGTTGGACATCATCTCCACTACCCAAATTGTGGGCAACTTGAGTGTCAAGTTATAAACTTGGTGGTTCATGATCATGCCCTAATATGGCTAAAATGACATGCAATTTAGAGAAAAAATTTCTCCTTAACACTGGTGTGAGGGCACTTCCAACATGCCTAGACATGCACTAAAAGGATATGACATTTTGTACCTCTAAAGAGTGCTTGATACTGTCAAAAATTGTTACAAATTCCTATTTCTTCTATAGATACTCTCTTGGAAAAAGACCCCCTATCAAAGCTTCACCATTCCATGGGCCATACTTACATAGGGCATCTAATAACTTATCTCCCACTAAAATTTCCTCTTTTACAATCTTAGATACTACATTATATAATAATCACCATGATTGCAAGATGTAAATGATATTTGATAGATAAATTGAGAGCCATTGTGAAGGAAATATAAATCTCTTTTCTTGGGGAAACAAAATTTCCTCACCTATAATTCGTTGAATGCCTTGCTTGAAATGAGGATAGTCCACATTGAACACTTGACCAAGCTCCTCATTTGTAACATGATCTTCCATTGGTCTTTCCCAATATGTTATCTTCAAATGAACTTGATAATTCTAAGGAATATTTTCCATTCTTTTTGTAGTAGAAGCAAAGAAAGTGGGACTCTTTTTTCTATATCCTCTAGCACAAAGTAATAGATGTATGAGTCTTTATTTCATGGTAGCATAATTATGCTATCATGTTCTGGACAACAAACATATGTTGAATTATATAAAACTATCCTCAAAGCATTCCTCACACATGTAATTTAACATCACATTAATGCAATAAGATATGGGATATTGCAAGTATATAATGGGAAATAATGGTGAAACAAGCTACACTAGTGATCCCTACTATAAATGATAACCAACTTGTGTCAAAAATCCCTCACTAAGCATTGGCATGTGCAAAATAATTTGAAAATAGGCTTCAATTATCACAAGGTTGCGTGAATTATTAGAATGTGACGTTGTCCATCTATGAAGTACTAATAAGACATGACAACCAACAGAGGGATTAGACTTTGCCCAAATTAAGACATTTTCTTTTTATAAAAAGATTACCATAATTGTGGATAATCATTCTAAGTGATGAGATCGATTGAAGTGTCAATATTAATACTCTATGTACCCATGTTGGCTAAGGAATCTAAAAGCATATTCCCCCCTTTATAAGTGTGTAAGATGTAACACGTAACAAACAATTCTAATAAAGCTCGAACTTATTTTAGAACATATCAAATTTGCCAATTTAAGGATTTATGGTTGATACATGCATTGACAATTACTATAGAGTCACCTTCAATATGAAAATTGTTGAGACCCATATTTTTAGAATATTGGAAGATTTAAGAGCTAGAAAAGAACTGAGATGATCCCTAATACATATACCAATACTAGATTTTCCCAGGTTACCCTTCGAGGGACCATCAAAAATCATTTTAGCATGGCCAGGATGAGGGGGTTTCCATTTGATACTTTCTTTGATAGAGGATAACATGGAATGACATATGGGAGTAGGGAGAGCTGGAAACACAAGACCTTTCCATTCAAAGATGATGAAGTTTTCCTAAGGAGAAAAGGTATGGTTACCTTTATAATTGAGAATATTTGCATTGACAATCTTTGTAATTGACTTATCTAATCCATCCATAACCTTTTGCAGCAACGATGGGGTTTGGCGAAAAATTCTCTTATTTCTCTCACACCAAATAGCCAAAACAATGGAAGTTGGAATACATTTCCATAAACAAGAAAACATCAATTTGGAATAAAGAGTGGGCCACAACTAGAAGATGTCTCATAAAGTATTTGGAAAGGGCATGACAAGATTTAATTTGTTCATAACACGAAGTGAATAATTTTGGACAAAAGGACAATTAAGAAATAATTGATCTACTATTTCAATATCCTCATTACACAGAACACATCAAAAAGAGCATGCAATATTAAGCTTCTCCAGTCTACCACTTGTTAAAATCCATTTCTTTAATGCAAGCCAAGTAAAACATCCTTCCTTTGGAAAGACCGAGTTGTTCTAGCAAGAGGAAAAGGCTCTTTGTCATGGTTTGTGAGATTCCAAATATTGCATAGCCTTATAGTCACACTTGACTAAGTATTGACCATCTTTAGTAGGATTCCAAAACAAAGTATCCTTGTTTTTTGAAATATAAACAACTCTTTCCAATAAAATCTGTTGAAAATAACTTACCTGATGAGGAGTTATGGGTAGATTAGAGGGACCCTTGCACATAGCCTTCCTTGACCGAATATCAATAGCATTGACATAGTTAATCAATTTGGAGCCCCAACATTCAAATATAGTTTGAATTGCATTTGCAAGATCCAAGTTATGACATAAAGGTGGTAGTCTGATTCTTGTAACAGACCAAAAGTTTATGCTTTCCCCACTATTAACTTCCCAATAAACATATATTGTTATAACATCCCTAGATGAAACCATGAAGTCCCATATAGTTGATCCTTTAGGGGGGTCAAGAGCTATCAAGATTCTACAAGTCATTAGAATCCAAGTACTTCTCTTGTAGTAACCTGCACCATTTATTTTGAGGACAACTATACATTTTCCAAACTAGTTTACCTCCAAAAGATTTGTTTCTTTTTGATAAGTCTTGTAGACCAACACCCCCAAGCTCTTGTCTAGAAGCCATGTCTTTCAAGGAAACCAATGGAATCTTTCTTTCTCTATTCATATTACCTTTCCATAAAAAATATTTAATCAACTTCTCAATTTGATGAATAACAGATTTATAGGCTTGTAGAATTGAAATATAATAATTTGGGACCTTTCTATCTTTACAAATATCAATTTCTATTGAAATGTAGTAGGGATAACCAAGAGTTTGAGTATTCAACATCACTTTCAAAAGTGGATCAAGCATGCATTAACAAACTACAAATTTGATCAAGTATTTGTAGCCATTTCTTTTTTATTTTAGTACATTACACACTGCATTGTTATTTTTGTAAACCTTTTTATTAAACGTCCATACCCTTATTAATGATTTTTCACAATTTTAAAGACCATTCATTATGATTTACGTGCATTAATTATCTATGTTATTGAATAAGAAATGAATGAAACAAAAAAATTCTTATTGTATTTTTTTTCTTTTAAGATAATAATTTGAGATTGGCATTGTAGACATATAAAAATGGCCTATTTCTCTAACACAAAGACATTACCAACATTCCTCCTAAATTGTTAAATAATATTTATTATTTAATTTATTTATTTTTTTTGGCAAAAGTGGACAAGCTACTAAATATATATTATATATTAAAAAACTGATTCAAGAGCTCAACTGGGAAAGAATCAGTAAAAAACCCAATATCGTCGCTTATTACAAAAATTGATACATCAATGTTTTACATACAAAGTATGGCTCGAGGATGCAAAATATAGACTATTTTCATTATGGATTATACACAACTACCAAATATATCAGGATTCCATATCACTATGCATACGACATCAAAATTGAAAAATTATGTATTATGTATGTACAGTCAGCTTCACTCATTCCTCCATCTCAGCACACTCTAAAGTCGCATGAGAGCCCTGGTTTTTTGGAGACTCCTCCAAGCTCTGACAAGTGTGATGTTCGGAAGATGCAATAGTAACCGAACCACTATCGAGCTCAAGTTGTGTAGGTGAACTCCATCCCGACCTGTCACCCGAGCACCAATTTGTGTGACGCTCGACAAGAGCAGCAGTATCCCAGCCATAGCTTTGATCAATTTGTGTAGATGGAGACCACCCCGACCCAGTAGCAACATTTATGTCGAGCCAGTTAGGTGTATCCAAGACCCCTTGTTTTTGGTCCAATTATGGGTTTTGTAGAGAAGGTGATTTTGGGGATGACCTTTTTTCCTCCCAAACATCCCATTCCTCATGCGAAGCAGACACCTTCCAATTTGTTGACATATGAGGAGACTGTGTTATATTTAGTTTATTTGGCAACCCCAATAAATCCATCAAGGCATGTCATGTTTTCTTTACTCTTTCTTCCAATTGAAACCCAAGAACCTGAGCTATTACTTACAGTGTAGATTTCATATACCTAGGGCTCTGTTTGTCTAAGGATCTTTTGATCACATCATATGTAACTAGGAACTCATGTTTTTGCAAGAGTTGAGATCTCGAAAACAAGCCCCCCACTAAAGCTTTTCCAGCCCATAAATCATAGTGCTACATAGCTATCTTAAGCTTGTTGTCATCACAAAAATGACTCCTAATGACCTTGGAAGCTAAAATATCAAGAAGTTGAGCAGATTACAGCAGGTCCATAGCATTGGATAAGAAACTTGAAACCATATTCGAGGGGTATAAAAATTGCTTTGGGGATGGTGTAATATTTTAGTCCCCAATTACCTGTTTAACTGCCTGACGAATGGAGGGAGAATGGAAAATGAACATCTCATCCAGCACGATGTCATCCAACTACAGTGGAAAAACATTTTCTTCCACCCTCGACTGAATCCAAATGCAGTATTTTTGGGCAGAATGTCCCTATGGAACTTGGAGCATGTCTCACACTTAACACAAACATTTGTAGAGGTCGACATCTTCAAGCATGAAACTACATTGTGCGAAGGGCAGGCTATCATATAAGAAGAAAATGTACTTGGAGGATTGCAAATTAATATGTTAACTTGTGTGAAATCTTTGCAAATAAATGTGTATTTAAGATTTGCACCAAATGGATAGTTTTACACATGTAACCTAAGATATGCCATGTGAAACAATTGCATCGAATGTCCCACTTGACACAACAAGGCATGCAAAGGACTCCACACATCCCTAAGACTATTGAACATAGACAATGATGCCCTCTAAGAAGGGAGAATGATGATTGTTGAGAAGCAAGTTGTACTTGTACAATAATTTTTGAACTGTCATTGCAATCTTGTCACAGCTAGACTAAAATCTACTATTCAATAACGACATACCTCTTTATTTGCATCAATCAAATTTTGAAGATCATCATTTTGTGTAATGAAATGGACTAGATTTAATGTTGATATCACTATCCCATCATAGCCCAAATTTGATAGAAGGCCAACAACTTTATTCCCTTCCCGAAGTGTATGCGAAAGACACACATCCTGACATTAATCTAATAATCTCCAAATTTGATTTAGAATATAGTTAAGTTTCCATGAATGTGTCTATCTTTTGATGCAGGCATTGATGATGACCAGAGAGTCTTCTTGGATGTGCAAGCGATAGTATTCACCCTTTTTGGCCAATATTAGTCCAGTGAATAAAGTGTGTGCTTCTACAATATTATTAGTTCCATTAGGAAGGGGAGAAGTTGTGATTGCTAGAACATTACCCTGGCAATCTCAAATACATGCCCCCAGACTTGACTTGCCTGGATTTCCTCTTGAAGCCCCATAAAAATTGAGCTTCATAATGCTCGATGTTGGAGGGTGCCAATGCACTTCAAATCGATCAACTGTAGTCAGAACTTTCTTGACTAATCCCCACCCTGTTGGGATAAATAATTTTTTTCATTCACGAAGGATCCTACCATCCCAAGGGGTAGTGACAGGGTTGAACTTGCATTTGATGAGGCTCGCATTAGTCACTTATGATGCTGACCTTTCAATGCCTTCTAAAACCATATCAATAGAGGAGAATTCTTTCCTAAAGATGCGTTTATTTCTTTCCCACCAAATGACCCATATCACTGATGTTGGAGCACACTTCCATATGTAGAGAGTTTGAATAGAGAACCGTCCATGCTTGGAAAATATCCCATATGTTATTCAAAAGAGGAGTGCTATAATTTAATTTTCTAAGAACAAATAACTAGTATTGTTGTGCAAAAGAGTAGCTCACGAGTAGATGATCCACCATTTCATTACATGTGTCACATAGTAAATGTTTAAATGATGGAGTAATACACAGTCTCTCCAATTTGTCACTTGTTAGAATCATGTGTTTTATTGTGAGCCATACAAAACAACTAGCTTTTGGTAGGAAAATATGGTTCCAGCAGAAAGAGTATGCCTGAGATGGAGATTTTTCTAATCTTATTTGTTGTAGTATTCAATATCCCTCCTTAATTGAGTATTTTCCATCCTTGGTTGGGGCCCAGATTAGTTTATCTTATTTTCCTAAGAGGAAGACTTTCTTATTTTCTAAAATGCCTCGTAGAAGATCCCTTTCTTGGTGAGACAATGGTAGTTCAACTAGATCCTTCCAAATGACTTTCCCTGAGTATAGGAAAACTGTTGATACATAGTGACTTAAATGAATCCCCCATAGATTTTTTGACATTGTTATGATATCATTTATGTTTTGTAGTAGGTTTAAAGGAGGTTGACCATTCCATGAATCTCTCCAAAATTTAACCTTAACCCCACAGTTTACTTCCCAAGTCACATACTTGAGGACAATATTTCTGGAGGATATCATAAAATCCCATATGGTTGACCCTTTGGGTGGGCCCTGTAGACACAAAAAATTGGCAAAAGGCTTAAATCAATAAAAAGGTGCAACAAATCATCAAAATAGCACGAAAAATCAATAAATGGAACAAAGGCAATTCAAATCAAAGGAAAATTCAATTAAATGATTAAATGATTAAATAAAGCTTGAAAAGGGGAAAAACACTACGAAATTGATTAAATTCAATTAATGACATAGTTGTTGAAAGCAAAAATCAAAATGAACATCTTACCCTTCATGGCTAAATTTAATTACTTTAATTAATTAATAAATACTAATTTCCCTCAACAAAGCAAAAAGGAGACAAAATGGACACAAATCACTCACTTTTGTTGAAATGGTCCAGCCTTTTGAAACCATTTAAATGATTGTCCCCTCCTTGTCCCCCCATTTATGGACAAAGCAAAGCCAATTGACCTTACCCAAGCATAACCATGGTTATCTCACTCTACCCCCTACCCTTGGGAAAATCCTATAAGTAGAAAGCATTTTTGAGGCATTAAGGATCCACTCCATATCTTTGAATTGCAGCAAAGCTCTTGCAATTTGCATCCACATCACTCACTTATCATTTTTCATTGCTAATTAGCTTAAATTGCTTTGATCGTAGTAGATTGTTCATCAAATAGAGCTAGAATTTGATAGAATAGATCTAAATTTGCATATCATATAGCTTAATTCTCATCTTTAGAGTGTCACTAGTGAGGATCATAGCTGAGAGCCTCATTTACCACTTTATTTTAGAGATCCATGAGATATTTAGATTAGTTTGCTTTGAATAGTGTAATTGTCTTTTAAATCTTGTTATTTCATGAAGGTGTAAATCACTCACACACAGGCCCATAATTGAAAATACTCTTGAGGGGTCGTTATTGTCCAAGTACTTTTACTACATCATTTGGCACCATGTGGTCTATGGTTTATTGTACATTTTCCAAACTAGCTTTCCACCAAAAGCTCCATTTCTTTTTGTTAAATCATGCACACCAACCCCTCCTACTGCTGGGACATGTGCCATATATTGAAGTGAAATGAGAGGTATTTTCCTCTCCTCGTTCATATTTCCCACCCAAAGGAAACCTCTAATCAATTTTTGAATTTGTAGGAGGATTGAAGGGGGAGATTTAAGAACAACTAGATAATAGTTTGGAATGGCAGAGAGCACTGATTTAATAAGAAGGATTCTTCCTGAGAGTGAAAGCCATCTAGCTTTCCAAGCCACAACTCTTCTCTTGATATGTTCAAGGACTGAAGACCAATAACTTGTTTTATTTGGCCCCATAAAAAATGGTATACCAAGGTGTATGGATGGTAAGAAATCCACTGAGAATCCCAAAATCTGAACTATTCTATCATATATAACTTTGTTAGTGTTGAATAGGTAGGTCTTTGATTTTTGTGCATTGATTTTTTGCCCTGAGACATCAAAATATAATTTCAGTGTATGCTTGATTTGTCTAGCCTCTTTAACTTGTGAAAGACCAAATAACAGAGTGTCATCAGCAAATAAAGACTGAGTGATGGATATATTTGTGCTAGTAATGTGTGTTCCCAACCACTTACCTAACAAATTCTGATGTTTAATAGTTATGTTGAATGCTTTAGCCATGATGATGAATAGTGCTAGAGATAGGGGATCTCCTTGTCTCACTCCTTGTGTAGAAGAAAAGAAACCCACTAATTTTCCATTAACAATCACCAAGAACCAAGCTCCTGAGATACATGCTTTTATCCATTTGCACCAACCCTTTGAAAATCCCATTTTATGTAACACTTGGAATAGAAATGTCCAACATACTTTGTTGTGAGCTTTCATCATATCTAATTTAATCAAAAAATTAGAGGATTGATTAGTGTTAAAGGAATAAAGAACCTCGTGAGCCACCAATGCCCCCTCCATGGTTTCTCGGCCTGAGATAAATCCGCCTTGCTCAAGTGTGATAATGTTAGGAATAAGATGTTACATCCACAAATAAATAGCTTTGGTGATAATCTTGTATGTTAAGTTGCATAAGGATATTGAACGAAAGTCAGCAAAGGTCTTTGGGTCCTTTATTTTTGGGATGATTGTAATATTAGTAGTGTTGAAGTACTTAAGCATGTTTTTATTTTTCCTTGATTCCTCGACAGCTGCTAATAAGTCCCATCCAATGAAATCCCAACAACTTTAGAAGAAAAGAGTAGTAAATCCATCCGGCCCAGGAGCTTTGTCTGGGGGAAAGGAAAAAACTACTTTAAGAATTTCTTGAATAGAAAAAGGGGCCATAAGCATGTCATTCTCTCATGGTGACACCATTGTTGGAATAGATTCCAGAATCTCATTCACTTGTGAATCCGATGGTGATGGAGATGTGGCTAGTACAAGTAGACTCTTAAAAAAATTTACCCCTTCCTCATGAATTTATTGTGCATTTGTGATGATGTTTCCCGTATCTACTTCCTTAATTTCAAAGATTGTCTTGGTTGATCTCTTCTATTTAGCTGAAGAATGAAAATATTTCCTATTTTTATCCACTTCTTGTAACCAAAATTCCCTTGATTTTTGTCTCCAATATTCCTCTTCTCTACTACACAACTCATCCCATTCTTGTTGAAGGATTTTTTGTTTTTCATAGGTATCATTGTTCATGCCATTTTCAATTATATGGTTGTATACTTCATCCAGTTGCAGTTTAACCTCCTCTTTTTGTTTAAATACATTCTTAAAGACTTGCTAGTTCCACTTTTTGATAAGCTCTTTGATATGCTTCATTTTCATGGAAAATTGATGCATCTTAGAGACATTTACATGAGGAGCATTGATCCACCATTTCCTTAATAAGTGGAGAAAGTGAGGATGGAAAAACCACATTCTTTCAAATTTGAAAGATGAGTGATATTGGTTTTTATCAACATTTTCTACCTGGGTGATGTTAAGTGAAATTGGAAAATGATCAGACCCTGAAAGAGATAAAATCTTTGATTGGATATGCAAATTGGAGCTTCCAATCTTGTGATAGAAGAAATCTATCCAATCAAATAGCTATTTGTGCAAACCTTGCTCTCTTATTTGTCCATGTAAATGAACCTTGAATAGGATGAATATCCATGAGGTTATTGTTGTTGACAAAGTAGGAAAAGTCTTGGATGGTTTTGATAGGTGGACTAATACCCACTATTTTCTCTGACTGACAAAGGATCACATTAAATTCACCCCCTAAAATGACATTCTGAGAATCTTAAAGCTAAATCAGATGAGTGAGGGTGTCCCATACCCTAAGTTTATCTTGGGTTGAGATGGGGCCATAAACGTTTATCAATATGAAAGAAGTGTAAAATTTTGTCATACTCACCATCTGTCAATTGTTGTTATGTTGAATAAGCTGCCCCTAAATTGTTTGAGGGTTCCAAAGGATGGCCAACCCTCCTGAGGTTCCTATCCCAGGATACTACAAAGAAGCCCACATTGACCATTTGGTAACTGTCTTTTCAAAAGTTTCTTGAGAAATTTTAGTTTCCTATAACATGACAATGTCTGCCTTCATAGAATCAATGGCTTGTTTGATCCTATATCTCTTGTTAGATGCATTAATGCCTCTGACATTCCATGATTTTATCTTCATTGCTAATAAGGAGAACCTTTTGTCTCCTTGTCACTCTTTTTGTAATAACAAATATGTCATCCAAAGTAGACTGAATTCATGCTGCTATTTCAAGCTTTGTCTTGGAACCTTTTGGTCGACCTCTCGATTTGGGTGTTTTGGGTAAATGCTTACATTGTGATGGAGATTGAGCTATTGAAAGGGTCTAATGATGGTCAAAGGACCCTAGAGGATCAAGGGTCTATGTTTTGATGGAGGACTCTATAATGTTGTAGTCAATCCCATCGATATGTGTTACCGATCGATCATGACCCAGGTCCTCAATCAACTTTTGCACCTACTGGTATATACAATTCTCCACACCCAATTCATCTTCAATTGGGACTTCCAATGGTAAATGGACAAAATTTGTTTGGTTATCTTGCCCTCTCTTTATACAATAATTAACATCTTGCAGTGGGAATTCCAATGGTAAAAGAGTGCAGGTTGTTTGGGTAGCTTGTCCACTCTTTAAGCCATTATATTTACCTCTGCAAGATTCATCCACCTGTAGTGGAATGTCCTCCCTGTAATCTGAAATTATGACTCTATTAGTGGGATTTGGTGAAGCTTGGTTATGCCAATGTTGGAACTCTGTGAACAAATCATCAAGTATCATGGTAGACTTCTGACCATCCAAAATTACTCCTTCCTCCTCTGCTATTTCAAATATAAGTTTAGATGCTATCTCTGAGATAATCTGATCACCCAACTGTCAAATCTTACAATCTGATATTGAACTTTTGTTGATTGAATTCCCTGAATTAAGAGAAGTGATTGTTTTGCCCACTTTTGGAGGATTCAGCAGCGGGATGTCAAAATCAGATGCAACTGAGAATATTGGAGTAGATGAAGGGACCTCTTTAATTGATGATAAGTAGTATGTCTTTGGCCCAAATGAGAATCTCTGCATGAAATGCATTACCATTTTTGAGAGTTGTAAAATTTGTATAGCTATACCCTGAGCTTTGTCCACCAACTCTGGATCTCCAATTGAGTTGTCTGAATCTATTAGCACATTTTCTAAAGTGTGGGCTCTCGAAGTGTCCTTATGAACACATGTTGTAGGAACAGAATTATGATCCAAGCATACTTTTGTTGCTTCTTGCTTAATCTCTTGACATTGTATATTAAAATGCCCAAGTCTATGTTGAAATTTATGCACAATAGCTTCATCTTGAATATTAATGTTCTGAATCCATGTTCCCCACTGAGAGCTGATGATGATTTGTTTTGGAAGATCTTTATGCATATCTAAAAGTAGGTAGACTCTGACTTCAAGATGTGGGTAGTCAAAAGGGATAAGGTCATGTTTGATAAAGATCCCCAGTTTATTTGCAAGAATTTCAATAATTTATGGATCTCTATATTCAAGGGGAAAAAGAGGGAATGAGAGCCAAAATGGGAAGAAATGAATACCTAAAGGATGTGGTTTGAAGTTTGGGACCCAGATCATGGTAAAAATTCCTAAGCCATGGAAGAACCAACCTTTCTACTTGTGCACTGCATCAATGTCCTCTTTTAAATTAAATATGGCAACAAAATATTTGGATTTTGGATCTATGTAAAATAGGTCTTTTAAAACTACCCAAAAAGAGAACGTCCAATCTGTGATATTAGAAAATGACAAAGTAGGACAGGTGAACTTACCTATAAGTATTGAGTGATGGAGGAGGCCAATAGAATGCTGCAACAAATGTCCAGGAAGGATGATGCTCATCTAATTTGGAGCACTCTTAGTGGTTTCCTTTAGTTTTGAAATCATGGTCTTTTTATTTTGCCAAATTTGAGCGGGCTTCCTTGGATTGAAGGGGGATCTAGGTGTATCTGACATACTTGCCCATGCATTGGGAGTCTTGAACCCTTGCTTGCCTTTTGTTCCATTGTTGGCAAAATTTTTAGCATGCAAGGAAAACCCTTTCTCCTTCTCAGAGGCATCATTTTTGTCCTAATTCTTTGAATGGTTGACAAGGATTGGAATCGGTGATCCAGAGGGAGTGCCCTCCCAGATATCAAATATGGGTTGTTTCTGGTAGGGATGATGAAGATGATTACTAGGGTAGCCAGGCTTCCCATTCCCAAGTGGAAAATCACCTCCTCTAGTCCTCCGATCAAAATTAAAGTGCGTGTTTTTGAAATTTTTATTTTCTTTCCCAAGACCTTTTTCAAATTGTAATGCATGTTGCGGGTGAGTAAGGGTTACCTGCATCAACCGTCCATCCTCTTTTTTTTTAGAGGTTTCACCTACTTCAAATGAACATATTCCTTGCCAAGGCACCTTATTATTAAATTTTCCTGGGATTGTTCTAGACTTGGTTCATGATTTGGGGACCCTACTATCTAAAGGCTTCCCTAGGGGTATTGCAAGGTTGTGTTGTACATGAATTATGGGGTTTACAAAAAAGGGCTTTGTAGGTTGAACCACTTCTTTACCATGAAATATTGACTTGAAATCCTTGGTATGTCGTGGGTCTGAATAACCTCTGTGAGGATTTCTCTCCACAAATGGGAAACTTTGAAACCCAAGATCTTTATGCCCATACATTGTTGGTTGCACAATGGGTGTGTTAGAAAAGATGTGGGCAAGGTCATCTTCTAAGGATGAGGAATGTTTTTGCGTGGACTGATGTTTGTCTATCAACTGAAGTTTGTAGGGGTCCTTCTAACTTCTGGAGCCCTTCCATGCTATGTTCTGCCATGATCGTGCTCTTGCTCCTACACATGCTCCTGGTCGTGCACCTATTCCTGCACCTGCACCTGGTCGTGCTTGTGCTCCTGCTCATACTCCTGCTCCTACCATTATTACCCCATCTCTATCCTTTATTATTTAATTAATTATGTCATTCTACCATATTCTAAGATCAAAATCATCATTTCTCCCTAATTCCATAATTAAGTGATTTTAATTAATTACTTTAATTATTGAATGTCTAAACAATTAATTCATCATCCATTCATCTATTATATAATTAAATAAATAACATTATTTAATTATACCCTATCTTTTATAATTAATTAATAACCAAATTTAATTAATGTTCCCTCCTAATTATTATATTTTGGTAATAATTAAATCAAATTCTATCTCATGATTAAATAAATGATATTTATTTAATTGAACTAATTATTCCCCTCTCATGATTAAATAAATTATATTTATTTAATTACAACTAACAATTCCTCTCATAAATAAATAAGTAATTATTTATTTATAAAATATCTCCACATGTGCAAATAAATAATATTTTATTTATTTAAATCATAATTATCCTCCTAAATCCTAACTCACACTCAGTTTGAGTTATCTTTTCAATCAAAACTCTTCAGTCCACATTTCCCTTTCCTAACTATTCAATCCACATTGTTAATTCCTCCCTCGGCAATCAGTTAAGTCTTCCATCAATTCAGTCTTCTAATCCATGCAATCAGTTGACTCATCCATGCAATCAATTAACTCATCAGTCTATTATGTTATCTCACCAGTCCATTCAAGTCATCCCTCCAATCTATTTGCTGATAGATAAATCAATCTTGTTAAATCAAACAATCAACTCAGCTGAACTCTCACACACTCTAAGTTCAACTCCTCAATCACAGTCAATTAGCCCTTCAATCATGTATTCTTGATTGAAACCATTAAAATCTTATAAATAAAGAGTCAAACCTTTGATTTTAAAAACCAAAATTGCTTTGAATTCTTGTGCTGACATGCTCTTGAGCTCAATTATGAGAGCCCACAATTGCATGAGAAGGAGAACACCAAGAAATGATTTTATGGTTTGCATATTCATGTTTTGGATTGATTTCATAATGTTTGATTGATTATGTTTATTACTTGTCTTACATCCTTTCTTGAATATTGGAAATACTAATTTCTCTAATAATTTCTTTGCGGTTGAGATTTTATATGTTATTGCAGGTTTCTATTGATCCCCTATAACCCGATTACAAATGGTGAACCCGATATGAAATTTGGTCATATCTTTCAAACAACTTGGAATTTTTTTATGAATTTTTTTTGCAGGTTTGACCTTATATAGAGTGGCTACAATCTAAAATTCAGATTTTTAAATTTTTTTATTTATGTTATAAATTTTTTATGCTATTTTATAAAAAATCAATTCTGGGCACAAATCAACATATTCCTCTGAAAATTTTACATTTTTTGAAATCTCTTAAAATTATAATGGGGTCTATTCTCTAAGATTTCAATTTTGTTAGAAAATATTTGCAAAAAATAGATCTATTAAATCTAGTCTATTTTGATAAAATAGGTCCCTAGGGCACAAAATAAAGAATTATACTTTAAAAAAATTTATGCAGATTTTTTTTACATAAGAAAACTACAGTCCAAATTTCAAATTTTTCTAATTTTTTTTCAACTTTTTTATCATATTTCATAGAAAAATATTTTTGGACACAAATCAACATTTCTTTTTGAAAATTTTACATTTTTGGAAAGGTCTTGAAATATACAGTGGGTCTATTATCTGTGATTTTAATTTTGATGAGAAATATTCTCAAAAACAAAATTTATATATAGATCTTTGAAAACTTTTCTTTTTGTGTGTAAGTGCAGGTGATAGTCATTTTATCAAAAACATTGTTTTGAAACTACAAAATAAGATTTCCTTCTCTTATGTCTATAATCTTATTCTCTATTGTAAAATGATACATTTTCATTGTTGAAAATACACACTTGATGTAATACACTTGATGTAATACACTTGACCATCAAAACACAAAAAAAAGTCAAGATTCATGAGCCTGTTGAGTAGAGAAGAAGAGAAAGAGAGATAAAATAGAACAAGATACTAGCTTAGATACAACGAATCAACACTTTGGAGGTATAAATAAGAGGATTTGTTGACACCTATGTGGACAAGGTATGAAGAATTTCTAAAACAATTAATTGTCGCGACATTAACCTTATTTTTATCAGAGAATTCCAAAACTAATTGCTAGGTTTTTTTTGGGTACTAATGTTTCCTTTTAGCATGTGGCTTGGAAGCAGGTTTTGATCTCATTAATCTAAAATTGATTAATCTTTCATTTTGGTTCTTTAAAATGAACAATACATGCTCAAACTTCACATTACATATCTCATTTTGGTTCTTAAAATTGACATGGTGATTAAAAATGGAATAAGGCAAAGAACATTTGAGATTGGTGCAACAAAATCAAACAAGGCAAAATACATTTGGACTTTGGTGCATCTAAAATTGGATAAAACAAAAATCATTTGGTTTGGGCTTAAAATTGAACTCATGTGCTTGTATGGATGATATCTCAATTCACATTTGACTATTGGTGCTTAATACGATTAACCTGGTGTTTGAAGTTCTTGGTGCAGTTGCACAATCTATTAGATTAGCAACCTTTTTTTTTTAGAGAGGCATGTTAGGAGGGTTCACTTAACCCATTACAGAGGACAACCTCAAACCGACAAATTCTTATGGTCAGTATATAAATAATACTATGAGAAAGCTCTAGTCTTATTTCCTCAAGCTCAAGTGAGGTATGGTGATGATAGTATGGACCAAGTGAAGTATTCCTAGGCAACCAACATGGTCAACTAAACTCTTAAGTGAGTCACATGCGTACAAACTGATTGGGGAGACTCCATAGAACTTACTACAACCTGCTAATTAAATGTCACTTAGTTTACCTCTGAACATTTGTCTTATTATAGTGCAAGGGGAGGTTGAAAAATAATCTCCCCCCAAGATTCCCATCATATATTTTCTAGGGATATTGTGTTGAGACAAATATCTTCTCTAACATGCCTACAATACCCAGAAAATGCAATAGCATATGCATCTTCAAGGGATTTTTAGCTCTAGTTGTGCGACACTTATGTTGTGTGAGTTGACAGACACCCAAGCAATGGGCCTATAATATTTCAGATGAAGCCAAATGTGACCATAGATTAAACTTCATGTATACTACTTTCATTGTGATTGACTTCATGAAAACTTGCAGTCATTTCTTTTGAGTCAGTCTTGCAGCTACACACTGATTTTGAGTTTGTTGAGATTGGTCCTACGACATTTTTCATACAACAATTAGTCCTACAGCAATTGGTCCTACAAGATTGGTCCTACAAGATCAGTCCTACAACATTTATCCTACAACAATTGGCCCTACAAACTTTGTCCTACAAGATTTGTCCTACAACATTTATCCTACAAGATTTTTCCTACGAGATTTATTCTAAAAACAATTGGTCCTACAAACATTTCATCCTGGTTCCTTGTGATCAACATACTTAGATAGACATATCTTACAATATTGCATTTTTTTGCATACTCATCATATTAGTCTCCAAAATAAAATAAGAAATCTCAAAAACAAAGCTTGCATTTCTTAGGGTTAAAGTATTACACTTCCTAGAGTCATTTTTTAAATTAGAGGGTTCATTTTCCTAGGACATTCCTATAGTGGTCTTGAATTTTATCTTGACATCATCAACACTATCTTTATCTATTGGCCTCAGTACAGGCACCTTGTTATTTTGGTTAATATTTATCTTAGACAAACACTATTGCCAAAATTTATCACTTTTATCCTAACTTTTGGTGTCAATATAGTCCTCATTATCATTTGGGTATTTTGTTATAGGGTTTACCTTTAAATTTTCTAGAATCTCTCGTAGGACAAGGTGCTTACACCTTAGACATCATATTTGATTATTCATTCCTAGTTTTCATTATCATCCCATATCTAAAAATCTAAAAAATATAGAATTTGTTTTCCTTAGTTATCCAGCATTCATCATAGACTCACATATGTCGAACACACGATTGAAGAAGAGTAAGGACACGATGGAGTATAATCAAATCTCCAACCAGGATCCCCATCAAGAAATTGAATTTTCACCAAGAACCTTGGCACTAGACTACAATAATCCTGAGACTTTTTGCGCCAAGATAAAACACCAGATGATACTTTGCAAGTGCATAAACTCTCCCCTAAAGAGATTAGAGATAGATGCATGAAAGAAGAGTTTAATGAAGCCCTAGCTAAAGAGAAATTAAAAGCGGTTTTGGAATCCATGTTGGAATCTAACCTAAACAAATACCTTCACATTCTCATATAAAAAGGTGCTAAATTACTAGCTAGGTTAGACACATACACCATAGTGGAAGACATACATGTACCACCATCTTGGGTAGCCTCAAAAACACCCCTACCACTTAGTTCAATCCTCCCATCCACCAGTTCCACGCAAAATGCTTCCCAAGTCACTACATCTTCCAATACCTTAGGGATCTTGTACACCAATCTGTTATTTTCTAGTTTTCCATTTGCATCTGTTACACTTGCTACCACAAAATAACCATCTATATTGTCCTTGACTCATCCTGCAAGTATTTCACAAATGATGGAAGCAAGTTCCTCCAATACAATTCCCCAACCAAATTAGGGGCTATCCCTACTGGGAGTACCTCAACCAAAGCCTCCTAGTGGTTCCCTGCTAGGTGTCTCTTCCAATTTAGGACATCCCCAAATTAGTCAAGGGGCACCTCCAACTAATCTATATTACTCAATAATGTTTGCTAGTTTCATCCAAAAAATGATGGCAAGTGGGCCTAACACTTCCCAACTTATAGCAGTATCTCAGCAAAATATGGAACCCCAACATATACCAATACCTCATCATAATCTAGCACCCCAACATATACCAGTACCTTAGCATAATTTGGCACCCCAGCATATACTTGTTTATAGCTAAACGTGGACCTCTCATCCAGCCATAGACATAACATAGTCATTACTCACAAAGTGAATTACAAAAATGAGTATGAATTACCCAATTCACAAATTCATAGTGAATCGACCTGTTGCCTCCTAATTAGTTGGGGTCTTTGAATTACTCTCAGATTGGAGAGTCAACAACCATAGACCAAGCTAAGACGAAGGATTTTAAAGCTTGAAAAGATTGAAATTGCAATTAATCTAAGATGAAGAATGCAGATTTTTAAGCTAGAAATGAAGATGCAAAGTAATCTAAGAATGAAAGTGCAGAATTACTCTAAGGAGCTTGAAAGGAATGTGAAAATTAAGCTACTAGAAAATAAGTAAACTAATTTAATATGAGAATACAGTTACACTAGCAATGGAGATTAATCTAATTGTGCAATAAAAGCTTGAAAGCATGAAAATTGAGACTAAAATTGGCTATAATTTTGATACTCTAAAATTGTCTCTTCAAAATGAAGAAAAAGAGCTCATAATATAGAAAAGCCAGGAGAGTGGATGAAGAGTTTCTTGAAAAGAAACGACTGACTCTTCATCTCCATGGTGAGACAAATATTAATGAATTATTTAATTAAAAGAATGAATATTGCCACATGGGTGGCTTTCCGAGTAATTTGGAATTAATAAATCCAAATAAAGATGTACATTCAAATAACCAAATATTATTTAATTCCATGATGTGTATTAGCTAAAGGGGGTCGAATTAATTTAATTTAAAGCACTTAGGACTTTAGAATTAAATTAATTAATCATAGGGATTATTTAGCCAATAAAGTTGAATATTAGGAATTAAATATAGTGTATAATTAATGCAAAATTAGGGTTTTCTGCATTTGACACCAAGTCAAATAAAGTCAACTAGGAGATAGAATTGCCTAGTACAATAGGACTTTAATGATGTAGACATTGAAGAAATGCACCAAAATTGGTTAAAATTGTAAGGTGCCAATTTTGGGGTATAACAATACCAGTACCTCATCATAATCCAACACCCTAGTATACACCAGTACATCAACAAAACCCAACATTTCAGTACGTTCCAAATCCATCATCCCAACATAATCCCATACCTCAGCAAAATCTAGCATCTCAGTACATCCCAATACCTCAGCACAATATAGAACCCCAACATAATATGGTATTGCAACATAATCCAACATCCCAGTACATTCCAATAACTCAGCATAATCCAGCATCTCAGTACATCTTAGTACACCCTAGCATCTCAGCATGTTCCACCACAATATATACCTACAACATCCCAAAATAGTGGAGCTCCTTTTGGTGACCCTAACACACCGTCTTCTACACCAACAACCACTGATCTACTTGCTCAGCAATTGCAAACTCTTCAGCATCAATTCATGAATCTATAAACATGCGCTTCTAAAAGGTCTTACACTACAACAAACCTCATTACTTATCCCTTTGATATGAGACTCCATATGCCACCTTTTCCAAACAATTTTTTCATGCCTAAGTTTGATAGGTACAAGGAAAAGGGTGATCCCCATGATCACATAAGGTATTTTTTCACAGCTTGCATGGAAGTTGCTCATGATGACACATATCTTATGAGAATTTTTTCATTCAATCTTAGTGGTACATCCATGGATTGGTTTTCTAGACTCCCTCCTTGGATAAGAACATGGAATGAACTAGTAAAAATTTTCACATCACACTATTCACACAAAATTATCATGGAAGAAACATTAATGGATCTTTGCACCACCAGGAAAAATAATAGGGAGAGATTTACCTCTTTCCTACAATGTTGGAGAAATGTTGCCTCCAAGGCATCCTTCCATATTCAAATTAAAGAAAAGATCCACGTGTTCATTAAAAATTGTCAACTAGACCTAATGTGTGAACTTTATTGGAGTTGATGAGTAAAAAACCCACAGCTCCCAAGAACACATGCATGCAAACACCTGTCACAGAAAGAGAGAGAAGAAGCAAGAAGTTATGGAGGCTTGAATGCATTGATCCATGAGAGAGTAAAAATCATTCTTGATGTGCAAAAACAAAAGTTACAATTCAATAATGAATAATATGTTACAAAATTTGTTATGAAAACAAAGGAGATCAATCCTTATAAAAGGAGATATGAAAACCTAAAAAGGTAAAAACTAGGTTGCATAATAATAATTAATAAAACAATTAATTATTATATGCCTAAATTTTAGCTTAAGCATAAAGAGATAATAAGTGACTTAGTAATTAAATCAAATATGATTCAATTAATAAGCAAACACTTTATTACTCTAACAACCCCCCCCCCCCCCCCTTAAGATAAACTTTGGGAGAAGCCAAAACCCTAGAAAGAACTACTGAAATCAAATGGGTCCCAACAAAAAAAGGCCTAATGGGGTACCCAAGTAAAAAAGAGAGTCTCTATAAAGAAGAGAAATAGAGAAAATCACAAGGGAAAAACTCTACTCCAAAAATAGACAAAGACTAGTCTGAAGGACTGAAGAAGCCTCCAAAACTAAGAATGTTCCAAAAAATAAGAACAAGGATGAACATGTACAACATCACTAAAACAAGAAGTTGAAAACTCTGTCAAGAAGTAATTGATGATCTAAAGATCCTCCACTGAAATATGACCAGGTAGAGAAGATTATAATCTGCATGAGTGCCCTCAAATGACACTACTCGAATCAAGAGGCAAACAAAGGCAAACAACTGAAGTCGAATATACAAGATATTTTAATCTACACGAGTGCCCTCAAATGACACTACTCAAATCAAGAGGCAAACAAAGGCAAACACCTGAACTCGAAAATACAAATGGCATAAAAACACCAAAAGTTTGAAGAGTTAATCAATCAAAGCTAGAAGAGTGCATCCAAAAAATAGGAAAGAAAAGAGTGTCCATATGGTAAATGATCCATCTCACTGGAATGCATAGGTACCCAGCCACTGCGTCTGCCTAGTACATAAAATCTAATACTGAATACATAGCTCACACTATCAAACCAAGGAAGTAGTAGAACCAATAGTAGAAACCCCCCCATAATGTTGACAAGGGAGTAATGACAAGTACACTGAAAAGATCATCCAATATGAACTGCATGAGTGAGTACAAACACATATAGAGATACCTGAGGGTAATGTTGTTGGAGGAATGCTCATAAGAAAAAAGTAGATGGAAAATAAAGGCAAACATCAAACCCCCCCGACACTTTATAATGGAGTGCAAGTACAAGAGAACGAACATGTGCAAGATCCCATACATGCAATAGAATGGCACTTTATCTCAGTGCATGTGCATAAAATAATGCTACAAAAGTGAAGTATACACTGCTCAAAGAAGAGTGAAGGCTGCTAAACCAAAATAATAGCCTAAGATGAGCCATCCCTCAAATAGAAGAGATCCCGGGACCTTAAACATCCAAGATATCCACTTGATTTCAAAAATGTAAAAATATGAATAAAATGTACCTGGAGAAGAATCTAGAAAAAAGATT
This sequence comes from Chamaecyparis obtusa, assembly GCA_027943335.1. NCBI lineage: Eukaryota > Viridiplantae > Streptophyta > Pinopsida > Cupressales > Cupressaceae > Chamaecyparis > Chamaecyparis obtusa. Next base: position 209,718 of record BSBK01009080.1, read on the forward strand.
CACAACACTGGAAATCTTACAAAACAAGATTTCCAATGATATATCATTTGACCAAAATGGAGTCCGGATGCACAAGATAGAGCTCCCAGAATGCAAAACTAAACATTTGGCTTTGACAGTAAAAAATACCATCAAAAAATCAAAATAAGAAATTAGAACCTCTAGATTTGGATAGAGCTCAAAACTAGCTTTCCGATGATATCTCGTTTTCCCGATTTTCACAATGTATGCTCAAGTTATGAGCAAAAAACCACAGGTATGCTGATGGGCCCAAAAAATGGTGTAAAAGAGTGTTGGTGCATGCTGATGTCAACAACTAAGGGGCTTAAAATTGACAACCATATGGTTGTCATGGCAAAAAGGCCCCTGGGGCTAAAAAATTGGGCCCTTCGTCACCATATGACTAGGGGTTAAGGTTGCATCTGATATGTGGGATTTAATTTGACGGTCAAATGTTCGTCATTGCCTTAACAAAAAAAAATTAAATAGCATGTGCACCTCAGGATGTGTGCAAGATAGTAAAAAATTTTGCCTCAATTTGTATGCCATAGCAGTAAAATTTTGACTCGATTTGCATACCAAAATTATACATATTTGCCTCGATTTGTGTGCCAAGGTCATACAACTTGGCATGAAAAAAAATTTGCCTCAAAATACAACTGCGTTCGAATTGGATGTGTCTAATATAGATCTAGGGGTTTTTGGGCACTGCGAGCTCAATGGTGAGGTCTTTTTGGGCCCAAAGTGCCATGAGATCCGTGCCAAGGCTAGTTGAAATTTTTTTTTACCACAGATTCCAACTTTGTCCAAATTGGAAAAATTTTATATGGATCTGGGGGTTCTTGGACGCTGTGAATGCAATCGTGAGGTCAGTTTGAATTAGCCAAGATGACCAGAAAAGGAGGTCCCCCCAGATCTGATAGAAAACCATCTAAAAATGCAAATCTATCAAACACGATTGAATCTCTTAGGAAGAGGACAAGGGCAAACAGATATGAAGCTCTAATACCATATTGGAGTTGATGAGTAAACAACTTGTGTACTAGATTAAGTACCTTCATAGGGTTAGTATTGTCAATAAATCAGAATAACAACTAAATTACCACAAATAGAAATCTAATTAAGCAAATTAGAAGACAATTGAACACTCTATGACTCTCTAATTAGGTTTGCTAATGCAAAGCTCTCAACAAGCTTCCATTAGTGACAACCCTAATACAAGAATGAATGATAAACAAAGCTAAAATATTAATTCCAAAGGAAATTATGCCTATTTAGCTCTAGATTTTCCTTTCTAGCTATAAATTGCAAGAGGTTTTGTGCTATTCTCAGATTTGTGGATGATTATTGATTGAATTATGCCTTTCTTTTATAGATTTTGGCAAGGGTAGGGGGGTAGAGTTTATTTGATCATGGTTTGATTAGGGTTAAGTCCATGGTTCCACCTTTGGAGACCATTTGATAATTTGTCCTCAAATCTTGGGACAAGGAGACAAAATGGGTGGACAAGATGCTTTCTCCCTATGTGTGATGGAGATTTGATTTGAGCTTGATCTATGTGAGCTTGATCTTTACATCCCATTGGTTGATGCATTTTCCTCCCATTTGGTGGTTGAGGGAAAATTAGGATTTAATAATTGAATTTATTTAATATGTTTAGCCATGTGTACCCCTTAAATGGGTTGATTTGATTTAAATCGAACTATACAATTAATTAGATTAATTGCATAATTAATTAATTTATCATGATTTGTTTGATTTAAATTGATTTAATGGCTTTTGATTTTCAATTAAATTTGGATTATGGATTGATTGCAATTTGTCTTTGATTTTAGCTTGATTTGATTTAATTTCCTTGATTTTGCCTTGATTACTCACTTGATTGATCTTGCCCATTTTTTGGTGATTAGAAATGCCCCTCTTTGAATGGATGTGCGAAGCGCATCGGCTCAAAGAATGCCCTGATCATTTTTTATGTGAAGTCCTGATTATATTTGATGTCCGATTTGATATTTGATAGAAGATGCAAATTTTGATGATATGATTGATGTAGTTTCATTTGATTTGAAGGCCTTGATGGTCGATTTGATGATAGGTTGTTTGATATGATGCCTGATTCGATTTGATTTGATGTTTGATGCCCCTTTCAATTGATCAGTAAAAAGTTTTTTGATAGAAGATTAAGCTTGATTTGATGTTGTCCTCCTAATTTGATGATTAGGATGTCGGTCCTGATTATCTGAGTGTATGCCCCCTCAGAAATGAAATGAAATTTGATCCAGGTGAAAGATATTGCATTTTTTATTAATTTGCGTTGAATGAGTTCAATTAATAATGAATTGCAATTTCATTTCTGATAATGTTTTTGCGATGATGTGATGACAAAAGCCCCTGATTTGGCTGAATGGGTGAAAAATTAGGGCCCCTGGTAAACAGCGCCCTTTTAGGTCAAATTGGGCTATATAGAGGGGTAAAAGGCCTTTTTACTATTCATTTCTATCTCCCCTTTTGACTTTTTTCTTTGACCTCCTTTTGAGCCTTTTGACAATGGTGATCTTGATTCATGAACATATGTTCGAGTGAGGGCATCGTTATCAGCGTCCACCCAGCTATGGACCTCCGGTATGTACCCTGATAACTTGCTTTGTCAGATTTTTGCATTTTAATTTGGAAATTTTAAATTTTTTTACGAAAAACTTATGTTTTTTTATTTTTCAAATAAAATAGCGTGTACAATGCTTTTAACAATGCTTTCAAATGCTAGAACTAGGGAACAAATCACAATCACCTTTTCTTACAATGTGTACAAATTTGATTGTGCTTTTAAACTTTTTAGCAGCACGTACAGGGGTTTCATGTAGTGTGTACTAAGTTCTATAGTGCATACACTTTGTTGTAGAGCATTTGATAGTTTTTGCAACACTTTTGATGCTTTATGTTGTGCTTTTGATTTTTAGCACTTTTAAGAAATTAAATAGCGCGTACACCCTATTTGTTAAAATTTGCTTGCCTATGAGTCAATTTTTTGTTTCGTCTAATGTCGTCAATCAATCGATTGGCTTGGGTTTCAAGTCCAGTTGATAGAGAGTCATATGATGTCAGTTCTGGTCATGTCATATTGAATGTTTGATGGTCATTCTTGATTTAGATGGTGGATGATGATAAATTTTCCATCCTCTCTGAGTAGAATCGGGAAAATTGATTGTGGTTTGATAGGTTTTAAATGTTTGATTGACTTAAGATGATCCAAAATATAATGATTTTTATTATTGATGTGTTTAAACTTGCTTTTTGCAGGTCAAGCTTAAAAAGCTCGGTGTCTATGGCTTGTGCCCATTGCCCTTTGAGATTATTGATGACCTAAGTGGTCCAGATCACCGAGTCATAGGCAGATGTGGATTGTCATTCCTTCTTTCTCTCCCTCGGTTCTGAGTGAATCAATGCTTACTCATGTACACACTAAAATGGTGCACTTCTATGAACCATTACATGCAAGGTTGCTCAATAATGAGGCCTCACAAAGCGGCTCATAGCTCTCTATGCATGGAGTTGCAAGGGACTATGATGTATTTGCTCTCAGCTAGAGCTACAAGCTTGTGACCTTGCTAGTCAACCACACAATGAAAGATTCAAATGAGGACAAGGGCAAGAGTGCCAATATCCTAAAGAATCACTATGAAAATGCAATGCAAGTAAACTAAGAATGATGATGCAAGCTAGTCTATAGAAATAGAAAGAACAATGCAACTAATCTATGAAAGAAGAGGAACAAGTGTTACAATCCCTCCTATTAAGCTATGTGAGTTAAATCTATTGCATCAAAGGAAACTAAGCTAGATGCCATGATTATGCAACTAAACAAAGGAAATATGCCACTAGAATGTAATGCAACAAGAAATCTTCAAGTCTTCAAAAGCTCCAAAAGTCTCCAAGAATTCCTGCAGCATAAAGTTAGCATAAAAACATGATATGAAAATGGAGGAGAGAGCTTTCCTTTTATAAGAAATGCAAAGGAATGGACCATTGAGATTAAGAGGCAAAAGTCTTAATCGGCGGTGGAGGTTGAAAGAGGAGCAATCCATGTGCACAAGTATCCTTCAATGAGAAAATAGGAGTTGACTTTATGTCCATATGAGACAAAAAGTTCTTTTCTCCTTTTTATAAAATAAGAATAATACTTTATTTGTGCAACTTAGGATAAGAGGCAAAGTGGGGCTTCTTATTTATTAAAAGGGGAGGAAATATTCCTTTTAATCAAATAAAGACTTAGGATAAATGATTAGCCCATAGGATAAAAATCCAATATATGATCGAATTTAAGATTTAATCAAGAAATTGATAATGTTGAAAATATTGATTATTGATAAAATTGATTCAGGATCAATAAATTGAATAAATGGGGCCCAAAGTCTAGGCGACCATTTTTGGGTGCATACAACTCATAGCTATGGCAGAGCGTTGGCACTCTGACCACAATACCTTTCATTTGTCAATGGGAGAGATGACCATCACTCCCAAGGATGTTTATCACCTGATGTGCATCCCTGCATGTGGGGAGCTTGTCTATTATGATCAGGTTTATGATGGGACTGTATGTCGATGCCTATTTGCATATGACACTATCAGAGATGATAGCATTCAGTGGGCACAATTACCATCTTTTCATGTTCTTCCTGTTGTTTTGGGTGCTCTCTTCAGTGGCTTCCTTGTTCCTGATCAGTGTGGTCATGGATTTGTTGTTGGGTGGGGTAGGATATTGGAGGATCTAATTGCACATCCTTGGAGATTTGATTGGGGCTCCTGCATGTTGGTGTAGTTATATCATGAGCTCCATGATGTTTTCTATCGGCATGGGGCCACTCTTTCTACTGGGGTGGTTTTATTACAGTTGTGGACATGGGAGAACATCCCTTTTACTCATCCTATTTCAGTGCAACATCAAGATGCAGGTTGGTTGTTTGCTTGGATGTACAAGGGCATGGTGGTGCAAGCCCATTTGGGAAAGTTAGACTACTAGCATCATATTATTGATGATATTGATCAGGTAGTTTGGAGACTGTATATTGGTTGTGAGGCCTAGACAGAGGATGCAACAGAGCTTCTGTATATGTGTATGCCTCACTGGATGATAGGGTGAACTCCCTTGATTATAGAGAGATTCTACTTCCTGAGGGTTTTATGCCAGTTTGGTCGTATACAGGGCATGTCACAGGGATTGGCACTATATGCATGAGTACAGGCTAAGAGGTCCTTATGGGGCCCTTGGATTGATTATTGTACCCCTCGTCATGAGTTTCTATAGTTTCCCCACCTTGCGTGGGATATGAGAGACCACATAGTTGATGTAGGCATGACAGATGATTATGCTAATTGGTTCATGTGGAACTCATTTCTGAGATTTACAAATCATGTCGAGCCAATGCCCAATATAGAGGAGGAGTCTAATGATGATGGTGGACATGGTGATGGTGGTGTTCAGAGACAAGGTCGTCAGGGACGACAAGGATGTCAAGGTGACATAGGAGCTAGGGTTGTTAGCCCTGTTATTGTTGCTGCTCCTATTACTCCCAGAGGTGGTGTAAAGATGAGGGGTGGATAGGTGAGAGTGAGGGGTGGACCATTTAGAGCCCTCTATCAAGTTGGGGTTGATAGATTGGCTAGATGGGGCCAACATAGAGTTTGGGTATATAGACAAGTTTGTGCATAGGTCATTGTTGATGTGGATGCCCAGGCAGTGCAAATTTTACTAGATCAAGCACAAGGTCCTCCGGCACCTCCTCCTCCATAGGCTCCTCCTACATAGACTCCTTCTTCTTCTTCCATGCCATCTTCTTCTATTCTTCCATCTTCTTTGATTTCATCTTCTTCCATGGCTCCACCACAAGCTCCTCCACAGGCTCCACCTGCTCAGGCTCCTACTACAGAGGCACCAGTGTCTGCTACAAATGTTTGGGTCTTACAGTCTAATGTATCAAAGATCAGGTAGCAGGTGAGTTAGCTGGGTAGTATGATGCAAGCCTTCATGGATGCCATAAGTCAGCATGGATTATAGGCTAGCTCGAGTAGAGCTCCAAATGGTGATCATGGTCCTAATGGTGCCAATGGTTCTAGCAGTTGAGATTATATGATTGATCCATTTGTTGATGCATATTATGATGTTCATTTTTTATCTCGAGACATTGGACTCACATTATTATTTTATTAGATGATGTTGTTTATGATTTGATACTTGTTATACTTTGATGGATTTTGTCTCACATATTCTGATGGACTTTTGATGATACTATGGACTCTAATATTCCTTGATAGATTTACTTTATATGATGTCATTATATGTTGGACTCATATTTTAGGTGCTTTAATGTTATGGAGATCTACATGATTCTATCTCTATATGCTTTGTTTTTATTCTTTTCCAAATGCAGTAGATGAAATGAATGCATATGTTTATTCCTATTGATGCAAATGATTGTCTTATTTATGACATAGAATAAATGGATGTATGTGACACATGGTTTAATGCTTATGATGTATGATGATGTATAATGATGAATATGTAATGGTTTAATGATTAATGCTATATGATGGTACTTATGGATGCATTTATTTGATGATATGGATGTATGCCATGTAATGTGATGGATATAAATGAGATGTAAATGTAGTGGAAATGCAATGGATGCTCTTATGTAATGTATGGATTTAGATGGTTTAATGATAAATGGATCTAAATGATATATTGATGATCTTATATGTAAATGCAATCACCTAACACACTTAAGTTTGAATATAATTCAATGTTTAAATGTAATGAATTTTGATGAATTCCCCTAGATGAACAATGCAATGTACTAATTAGATGACTTGAAATGCAATGTTCTAGAATGAATGCAATGCAATTTAAGTAATGTTTTAATGATGAATTTGGAATTATGTAATTAATGCAACTAAATGATGAGAATTTAAGGTGAATGCAACCTAATGCAATGAACTTAAATGAACCTAAATGACATGGTGAAAGATTTGATTTAAAAATAATGCAACCTAATGTAAATGTAATGCACTTAATGGATATGAACTATAATGACAATAAAGGATCTGGTTTAAAATGGATGCAACCTAATGCAATGAACCTAAATGGAATAATGAAAGATAATGAATGGAAGAAACTATATGCATGCAAACTAATTTAAATGCAAATTTAAAATGAATTATATGGATGTGAACTAATATGATAATCTAATGATTTGATTTTTAAATGAATGCAATGATATGAAAACTAAAATGAACAAATGTTAATGTCCTAAATGGATGCAAGATTCAAGGAATGAGATGAATCTAAATGCAACATGATTTCAATGCAAATGATCTTAATGCAAGGCACCTTTATTTTTTATTTTTTATTTCCCACACACTCTATCACATATAGTTTTTATGAACATTTGATTTTTTCAATTTTTGATGAACTCCACCCCCTTTTTGTTTATCTTTTTCAAATTTATTTTCAAACTAAGAAATGAAAATACCTTAATTGCATTTAATCTTGGATGTATGCAGCTAGTTGTCACTATTCACAAAATTTAGGAGCTTATATTCATCATTGAGCGGTTTTGAAACCTGAAATTAGTACAACCATCACTGGTTCAACCATGATGATATGAATACCTTTTTCGCCTTTCTTGTTTCTTTCCCACCCTTGGTATGACTATCACTAATTGAAATCAATCATGAGAGTATGAATATCAATTTTTTCAGATTCTATGTTGCAAGTGGATTTTGGTATTATGATATTTACCATCAAAATAGCCAAGGTATCCTTTTGCATAAACAAACAAAGATCTCAATTTTTTCCATATGTGCATGTCCTCTATGATTCTTTTATGATCATGTCCTTAGACAAATAATACATATTTTAAAACTTTAATATTAAGACAATCATTCAAAAACCAATAAAATACCATATTTTCATAATAGCTAGTCTAGTTTAAACTTTCATCGATCTGCTAGAAAGACATGATTTCATCAATCAAGTCAACACTTAGAAAAATTTTGCATTGTTTTTCAAATCCATATTTCAAGTATAGTTCTATCCATTTTATACTTTTAATCCTGATGCGGTCAAGGATGGTGGATCCAATTAAGAACAGTCCAACCTTGTAGCCAATCAAGAACACAGCGGAATAACATAACAAGATATGCTTAATATCAAATTTCCATTAACATGCTTGACTGTAAGGCCTTTCGGGTTAGGGCCAATTACAAACAGAAAGTAATTCTGCAAGATCAACAAGATCCAATCCAACACTAGCTAGTCTAGTTCTGAGACAAATCAGCAACTGATGGAAACCCTAAGGCAGATCTGAACTTATGCTTGCAAGACACCAAGAAATCTCCTTGTCTCCAAGCATGCAAACCACTAGCTCTGCTATTACAACTATCAAAAGTCAATTTGATCTGCTAGATCTCACAGAATCCAAGATCTTTTCCACAACTTCACTTATCTAATTCCCTAGATCTACTGTCAAAACTCCTAATCTACTACCTAAAGCATCTATCCAAACATCCTATAAATACTAATCATCAGCCACAAGTCAGCTGGATGACATAATTAACTCCTATAAACAAATATTAAATACAATACAAGTCGACCAACGAAACCACCAAGAACTCCAGTCGGTAAACTAAAACTACCAAGCGTAGAGAAATAATTGAGCACCAGTAAAACAACCAACCAATCCAAGAAACACCAAGAAATAAAGGCATCACCAAGCACTAGTTCCACTGAGCACCAAAAGCTTCACCGAGTTGCTTCAGTGACCAAGCTTCCTTCAATAACTGAGACCACTGGTTAAAGCTACAACCACATAACACCCACCATCCAGATTCACCGAGGACCCAAGAATGCCCCTACATCAAACACCCCATGTTCAAAAAGATGTTCATATGTAAGAAGAACATCTTTCGGGATTCAACACATAAACCTTGAACTGGTTCTTCACATACAAGTCCTCTAACTTTTCACTTTGCATACTCTTCCACTTCATCTTCCTCTATCTTTTCAAGTCTTTCTTTGATAACACACAGGTCTATTCTCCAAACTAATCATCCATCCTCTTAGGATCTACCAACTCAACTCAGCTACCAATACTCATACTTCTACCAAGTGTTGTATCAAGCAAAGGCATCAGGGAAAACTTCTTGTCATCCTTCTCAATAGTAAACAAATTCTTCACACAATCATACATAGCTCTGCAATCATATTGCCAAGGTCTATCGAGCAATATATGATAACTATTCATCACCACAATATCACATAACACAAGATCCATATATTGGCCAATTTGAACATCAACGAAGCATTGTTCTCTTACTTCCAAAGCATGATCATCTTACAACTAGCCAATCCTATAAGGATGTGGATGTCTCATTCTACTCAAAGCAAGTTTCTAAACCATGTCCTTAGCAAAAAGGTTATCTATACTACCACTATCAACAATAACATTACAAAGTTTACCTCTAGACTTGCATCGAGTCCTGAACAAGTTACTCCTCTGAGAAGGTTCCTCCTTTGTACTGAGCAATGTTCACCGAACCAGCAAGTTCTCAGATTCAAGTTCATTCTCAACATTTTCATTCACCATAGCAGTCTATCAGTCACCAAGCTTCTTCTGTGTATACTCAAAAGAATGGTGTCCTTCTTCACCACAGTTATAACAAGTACCCTTAAAGATAACTCTACCTATCTTCTTCTTTGGTTCTATAGGTTTTTGTTCATCTTCTGCAGTCAGTTTATCCTTCACTAAGTTATCAATCTTCAGCATACCAAGCTCATCCTGAATATTGAATCTCAAAGCATTCACATACCAAGCTACCTTTTCCTTACTAAGTTCTCTGTGTCCATGCCGAATAGTAAGCTTGTAGAACTCCTCAGTATAATCTTCAATAGTTAGATCCTTCTGCTTCAGATTCTACAACTTCTTAAACAAGTCAAGCTCATAGTCAGCAAGTATGAACTTATCTTTCAACTTAGTCACCATCAACCTCCACTGATTGATCTTCATTTCACCTTCATCTTCTCTATCTCTTTGTAATTCTTTCCACCAAAGAGTAGCATGTCCTTTCAATTTTGTCTGTGCTAACCTCACCTGAAGAGGATCTTCAATTTCTTCCAACTTAAATAAATCTTCAAGTTCACCAATCAAGTTCTTAGGTTTCAAAGTACTAGAGAAAGTAGAAACTTCCATTCGATAACTATTACTTAACTGAGCTCTAGATCTATGCAACTGAGCAGTTCTGTCTTCACTAGATCTATCCCTCCAGTCATCACCACTAGATCTAGCAGCTTCAAAGTCTTTAGCAGCTTCCTTGTAACCATCTTTAGTACCAACACTCTAAGGTACACCAGCAATAGCTCTCATGATCTCAATGACCATGTCATTCTTCATCAGCTCCATCTCAGATCTAAAATCAGATTTCACCTTCTTTGTAATCCTATATTCCATAGTATCATAGAGATCCACAATCACTCTAGGGTCCAATCTTCTTGGAGGCATCCTTAAAGAGAAGAAAACCCTCTGCAACAAAACCCTACACTGACCACCTTTTGACAACCTCCACGTTGTATGCAAGTTAGATCACAACTTGCCACCTCGCACAAACAACTAGGCCAAGATTCCAAAAGTTTAATGCCACAAATATGTAACCCAGATCATATGATCTCTTCACCCATAAGATCAACTTCGTAAGATCAGGCTTGCTAGGTTAACCTTCACTCAACAAGATCAACTTGGCTCTGATACCACCTGACGTAGTCAAGGATGGTGGATCCAGTTAAGAAAAGTCCAACCTTGTAGCTAATCAAGAACATAGCGAAATAACACAACAAGATATGCTTAATATCATATTTCCATTAACATCCCTGGCTGTAAGGCCTTCTGGGTTAGGGCCAATTACAAATAGAAAGTAATTCTGCAAGATCAACAAGATCTAATCCAACACCAGCTAGTCTTATTCTAAGACAAATCATCAACTAATGGAAACCCTAAGGTAGATCTGAACTTGTGCTCGCAAGCCACCAAGAAATCTCCTTGTCTCCAAGCATGCAAACCACTAGCTCTGCTATTACAACTATCAGAAATCAATCTAAACTGCTAGATCTCGTAGGATCCAAGATCTTTTCCACAACTTCTAATTCAATCAAGGATGGTGGATCCAGTTAAGGACAATCCAAACCTTGTAGCCAACAATCAACATAGTGGAATACTCAACAACACAATAAAAAAATAATTGTTTAACTTTGGTTTTCATTAACATGCCTGGTTGTAAGGCCTTTCGGGTTAGGGCCAATTACAATAAGAAATAATTTTGTAAGATCCATAGAGATCCAATACAACCTCAACTAGTTCAGCTCTGAAATAATCAGCAACTAATGGAAACCCTAAGGCATATCTAAACTTGAGCTCGCAAGCCTCCAAGCAATCTCCTTGTCTCCAAGTATGCAACCACTAGCTTTGCAACTAAAAACTATCAGATAACAATCTGATCTACAAGATCATGGAAGATATTTTCCACAACTTCGCTAACTCCAGCTTTCAGAACCTCAGATCTGATTTGCTAAGTCTTCCAAGTCATGAACTTCCACTCTCTTCATACTCCCCCTAAACACCTACCCAAACATCCTATAAATACTAATCATCATCCACATGTCGGTTGGATGAAACCATTAACTCCCCACAACAAATATTAAATTTAGTACAAGTCAGCATCAAAATAGACTTACAAACATTTAATTCAACATGTCAGCCTATAACAATAGCTACCAACAATAAATGCACCAATTCGGCCCAAAAAATACATAGAACTCCAGTCGGTAAACCAAAAATACCGAGCAATAGTGAAATAACTAAGCATGCTAGGCATTGATGAGCACCAGTGTCGATCGAGCACCATAGGCATCACCGAGTAACACTTTCACCGAGCGCCAGAGATTACTAAGTTCCTTTAGTGACCAAGCTTCCTTCAATGACTGAGATCATTGGTCAAGGCTGCAACTGAGTAAAACCGGCCAAATAACACACCTCCATGCAGATTCACCGAGTACCTTAGAATGCCCCTACATCAGACACCCTAGGTTTGAAAAGATGTTCATATGTGAGAAGAACATCTTCTGGGATTTAGCACATAAACCCCGAACTGGTTCTTCACATACAAGTCCTCCACCTTTTCATCTTGCATATTCTTCCACTTCAACTTTCTCTATCTCTTCAAGTCTTTCCTTGACAACACACAAGTTTGTTCTCCATACTGATCATTCATTTTCTCTAGATCTACCAACTTAACTCAGCTACCAATACTTAGGCTTCTCCTACCGAGCGTTGTATCTAGGAAAGGCATCAAGGAAAACTTCCTGTCATCCTTCTCAATAGTAAACACATTTCTGACATAGTCATACATAGCTCTGCAATCATATTACCAAGGTCTACTAAGCAATATATCACAACTATTCATCTTCACAAGGTCACATAATACAAGATCCTTATACTGGCCAATCTAGACATCAATAAAGCATGTTCTTCTAGAGCATGAACATCTTGTAACCAGCCAATCCTATAAGGACAAGGATGCTTCATTCTATTCAACCCAAGTTTCTAAACCATGTCCTCAGCAACAAGGTTATTAGTACTACCACTATCAACAATAACATCACAAATTTTACCTCCAGACTTGCATTGGGTCCTAAACAAGTTACTCCTCTGACAAGGTTCCTCCTTTGTACGGAGCAATGTTCGCCGAAGTAACAAGTTCTCAAATTCAGGTTCATTCTCATTCACCATAGTATTTTGTCAGTCACCAAGCTTCTTTTGTGTACACTTAAAATAATAGTGTCCTTCCTCTCCACAGTTATAGCAAGTATCCTTAAAGATAACTCTACCTGTATTCTTCTTCAGTTCCACAGATTTCTGTTCATCTTTTGCATCAGTCAGTTTATCCTTCACCGAGTGAACAATCTTTTCCTTCCCTCGGGGATTACTATGTTGTTTCCTCTTCAACTTATCTTCTTCCTTCAGAACATATAGATAAGCATCTTCAACATAATCAATCTTCAACATACCAAGCTCATCCTGAATATTGAATCTCAAACCATTCACACCCCGAGCTACCTTTTCCTTACCAAGCTCTTGGTGTCCAGACCGAATAGTAAGTTTGTAGAACTCCTCGATATAATCTTCAATAGACAAATCCTTCTATTTCAGATTCTACAACTTCTTAAACAAGTCAAGCTCATAGTCAGAAGGTATGAACTTAGCTTTCAAATTTGTCACCATCAACCTCCACCGATTGATCTTCATTTTACCTTCATCTTCTCTATCTCTTTGTAGTTCTTTCCACCAAAGAGCAGCATGTCCTTTCAACTTTGCCTGTGCTAATCTCACTAGAAGAGGATCTTCAATTTCTTCTAACTCAAAGAAATCTTCAATTTCACCAATCCAATCAATCAAGTTCTCGGGCTTCAAAGTTCTAGAGAAAGTAGAAACTTCCATTCGATAACTATTACTCAATTGAGCTCCAGATCTAGGCAACCAAGTAGTTTTGTCTTCACTAGATCTATCCCTCCGATCATCACCACTAGATCTAGTAGGTTCAAATTCTTCAGCAGCTTCCTCATAACCATCCTTAGTACCAACATTCTGAGGTACACCAGTAACAACTCTCATGATCTCGGTGACCATGTCATTCTTCATCAACTCCATCTCAGATCTAAAATTTGATTTCACTTTCTTTGTAATCCTAGATCCAACAATATCACAGAGATCTGCAAGTACTTTAGGGTCTAATCTTCTCGAAGGCATCCTTAAAGATAAGAGAAACCCTCTACAACAAACCCTACATCGACCACCTTGTGGAAATCTCCAACTTGTATGCAAGTCAGATCTCAACCTACCACCTTGAACAAACAACTAGGGCAAGATCCATAATTTCAGTGCCATAGATCTACAATCTAGATCATACGAACTCTGATCAATTTCGCAAGATCAGCCTTGCTAGGTCAACCTTCGCTCCACAAGATCAACTCTCGCTTTGATACCACTTAATGCAGTCAAGGATGGTGGATCTAGTTAAGGATAGTCTAAACCTTACATCCAACAATCAACACAACAGAATACTCAACAACACAATAACAAAATAATTGTTTAACTCTCATTTTCATTAACATGCCTGGTTGTAAGGCCTTCCAAGTTAGGGCTAATTATAATTAGAAACAATTCTACAAAATCCACACAGATCTAATACAACCTCAGCTAGTTCATCTCTAAAACAATTAGCAACTGATGGAAACCCTAAGGTAGATCTAAACTTGAGCTCGTAAGCCTCTAAGCAATCTCCTTGTCTCCAAGTATGCAACCACTAGCTTTGCAACTACAAACTATCAGATAACAATCTGATCTGCAAGATCATGCAAGATCTTTTCCACAACTTTGCCAACTCCATCTTTCAGAACCTCAAATCCGATTCGCTAAGTCTTCCAAGTCATGAACTTCCACTCTCTTCATGCTCCCCCTAAACACCTACCCAAACATCCTATAAATATTAATCATCAGCCACAAGTCGGCTGGATGAAACCATTAACTCCCCCCAACAAATATTAAATTCAGTAAAGTTGGCATCAAAATAGCCTTACAAACATTTAATTCAACATGTCAGCTTGTAAAAATAGCTACCAACAATAAATGCACCAAGTCAGCCCAAAAAATACACAGTAATCCAATCAATAAACCAGAGCTACCGAGCAATAGTGAAATAACCAAGCATGCCAGGCATCACCAAGCACCAGTGTCGACCGAGCATCGCAGGTATCACCGAGTAACACTTTCACCGAATGCTAGAGATTACTGAGTTCCTTCAGCGATCGAACTTCCTTCAATGACTGAGACCGTTGGTCAAGGCTGCAACCAAGTAACATCGGCCAAATAACACACCTCCATGCAGATTCACCGAGTACCTTAGAATGCCCCTACATCAACTTCACTTATCTGATTCCCCAGATCTGTTGTCAAAACTCCTAATCTGCTGCCTAAAACATCTACCCAAACATCCTATAAATACTAATCATTAGCCACAAGTTGGCTGGATGACACAATTAACTCCTACAAACAAATATTAAATGCAATACAAGTTAGCCAACCAAACCACCAAGAACTCCAGTCGGTAAACCAAAACTATTGAGTGCCAGAGAAACAACCGAGCACCAGTGAAACAACCAACCAAGAAAATATTATGTTGTAGTGATGATAAATTTATGACCATTTGAAGATGGTGGATAAATCATAACTATCAAATCCAAACCTCATTGATAAAAGGGCCAAGGTGTAGTCATGGGATGAAGCTCTTGTGCCAGCACGTGGATCGAGTTCTCATGATACTAACATTTATGATAGGTTTTTGCAAAGTGACAAGCATCCTTTTCCATAGAAGGTCAAAAAATCCTATCCTAAGAAGTTTCTTAGCTAGGGTTAAACCATTTGAATGCGACCCACAAATCCCCTCATGAATTTCTTGTAAGGCTATGGTTGATTCCTCTTTCTTTAGACACCTTAGAAGCATTCCATCTAGAATTTGCGATACAACGTATCAGATACCAAGGTGTAGTGAAAGGCTTGTCGGATAAAGCTTTTCTTTTGATTTCTGGTTTGGTCTATGGGCAAGATTTGGTCTTTTAAGTATGTGTAAATGGCTCCAAACTAGGGTGAGTCATGTCCCGTTAGTAAGAAAATGGTGTGAGGATGGGTAGGGTCAAATGCGGGTTGCTCAACTTCTTCTACTAGGAATTCATATCTGGTGCTTTGATCTGGTATTTGGAGAAGTGATGCCAAAATAGCCATTGCATCCACTGCTTTATTATTATCCCTTGGCACTTGCTCAAATGTGATTAGAGTGAAGTATTTCTTAAGAATATCAATCATGTTCTTTTAGGATATCAACTTATCATCTTTAGTTTGATACTCATCATTGATTTGATTAATAACTAGTTGGGAATCTCCATAGTGTAGTTCTCTCACTTTCCATTCCAATGCCAACTTTATGTCGATGACCAATGCTTCATACTCAGCTATGTCATTCATGCATGGGAATAACAATTTGTATGATTTTGGAATTGTGGACCCTTTAGGAGTAATCAATAAAATCCCTACTCATGATCCATGTTGTGTATAGGAACCATCAAAATACAATTTCCATGTCTTTTCTTCCACATTAATGATTTCAAAATCTAGAAATTCCACTTGGAATAGATTTTCATCTTGTAAAGGTGACTCTTCTAATTGATCAGTTATTACTTGGCCTTTGATAGATTTTTGGTCCACATACTCTATGTCAAACTCACTTAAGACCATGACCCATTTGGCCAATCTTCCATTTAGTGTTGTTTTACTAAGAAGGTATTTCAAAGGATCAATTTTTGCAATGAGTCAAATTTTGTGAGATAACATATAATGGCATAATTTTTTGGAAGCAAAAACTATGGCCAAACATGCTCTTTCAATGAAGGTGTAATTCAACTCACATTTCACCAATGTTCAACTTATGTATTATATGGCCTTTTCCTTTCTAGCTTCGTCCTCTTGAGCCAAGAGTGCCCCTAATGCATGTTTTGTCGATGAGATGTATAAAATTAAGGGCTTGCCTCTGATTGGTAGCATTAAAGTTGGAGGATTCATTAGGTACTTCTTTACTAATGTGAATGCTTCTTCACATTTCTCATCCCATTTAAAAATTGTGTCCTTGTGAAGGAGTTGAGTGAAATTGTGACACTTTTCTGCTAATTGGGAGATGAACCTTCTGATGGATTGAATCCTATCTTGAAGTGATCTCATTTGACTAATGTTTCGAGGTACCCCCATTTCCATGATTGCCTTTACTTTGGCAGGGTCTACCTCCATTCCTTTGGCAGAAACTATGTATCCTAATAGCTTTCTTGATTATACACCGAATACACATTTCTTTGGATTTAACCTTACTTTGAATTGCTCCAATATTATAAATATCTTTTCTAAGATGGGTAGATGTTCCTCCCTTGAGTGGGATTTAGCAAGTATATCATCTACATAGTCTTTTAGAAACTTGTGCATCCTGTCATGAAAGATGGTTTTCATGGCTCTTTGGTAGGTCGCTCCAGCATTCTTGAGACCAAAATGCATAACATTCCAACAGAATGTCCCCCATGCACATGTAAATGTCATTTTGTCTTGATCTTTAGGTGCTATCTTAATTTGATTATAACCACTAAATCCATCCATAACTGAGAACATGGAATGTCCTATTATTAGATCCATGATGGCGTCTATGCTTGGTAGAGGAAAATCATCTTTAGGACATGCCAGATTAAGATCTCTAAATTTTGTGCAAATTCTGATAGATTTATCCTCTTTGGAAACTGGCACAATGTTTTAAATCCACTTGGCATAATCAATGGCTCTTATAAACCCTACTTTCAACAATTTATCTAACTCCAAATTCAAAAGCAATGCTATGGGAAGATGCATCTTTCTCAGTTTTTGCTTGATTGGTTGCACTCCTTCTTTAATGTTTAGATGATGCATTATCAAATTAGGATCTAGTCCTGGCATATCATCATATGAACATGCAAAATTGATTTGTTTCTCTTTGAAGAATTTTATGAATTCTTTTCTTTCTTCACTAGATAAGGACGTTGCTAGGTGTATGATTCTTGGCTCTAATTCTGACTCAATGTTCACTTTCTTTGTTGGTTAATCAGCATAGATGATCTTTCCTCATAGTGCTTGGGCAAAGTATCCAACCTTTCTTCCTTAGGTGCCTCTATTGGGTTTTCATCTTTGGAAACGTTCTTTATTTCTTTTTCTTTTTGATTTAATGTTGCCACAATGTGGTTTTCAACATTAGATTCTTTCCATTTTTTTTTCATTTTTTTTTTCACTTTTTTTCGAACTGAAAGGTTGAATACTTCCCTTTGTCACTTCTTCTTGATATTCCATGGTAGAAGAAGGCTCAACCGCATTAAGGTATTGGGACACCAAGTTATCATTCAATAATGTGGGGAGGATGATAGGTTCAATGGAATCTCATTCAATTAGTTTGGGATAGATAAGGACTAAGGGATCGATGCTTTGATTTGGTTCGATAGGGTTTAAGGACATGACCTCATTTGAAGTTTCAAACATTGTATCGCTCAAATCTATGATATGTGCCTCTTCTAGGTGTTCTAGAGAACTAGGGTCAAAATATTTCTCACTCGAATCCTCTAGGTTTTTCATTGGGTAAAAATCTCTTGGGTTAAACCTAGGGTTAGATTCCTCTATAGTAGGTCTCCATGATGGTACATAAGGCTCTCCTACCCATTGAGTTTCTTCAATTTCTTGACTTGGCATATTGTCTAAGATCTCTTGACTAGAGCTTGAAGCTTGATTCTGACTTGATTCTGAGACTTGTTCGTTTCCCTTGCTAGGACTATAGGTATGGATGAAATCAACCTCTTTATCTTGACATGATTCACTTGACAATTAATCCCATTCCCAGTTGTTCAAATCTTCATCACTTTTGGAACCTAGTTGCAAGATTTGATCATAAACCCTAGGATACTTCTTTTGAGTGTACCCTTGTTCTAGGTACCCTAATCCAATCTTTTCCTTACTATCTCTCCATGTCATTTCAATAGGCTCTATTAGTCCTTTGTTTCTTGTACCTAAAGGACCTTGTCCTTTATATCTCATTTTCTACATTATTTGAAATCCTTTTCCATATTGATGAGTGGGAAAGCTTATGTTTTGAATGTGCTTTTCATGTGCACTTGATTCCTCATCTTTATATAACCAATTTAAGATTTCATTATCTTTCTCATCCATGGATGAAGAAGTTCTTTCCCTCACAAAGTGGTCATTGTATTTATGAGGTAGTATGGATGGTCTCCCATGAGATTTGGGAGATAAGGGTAGATCCATCATAGATAATGAATATTCACCTACACCTTTCTATTTGATTTGACATTGCTTTTCGAAATTCATCATCATATGATCCATCTTTTGATAATGAGCACCCTTGGTGTAAATTTGGATAGATCTAGCTTGGTCTTGTTTTTGTTCCTCGTGAGCACTTTACTCACTAACCTTCTCTTTTCCTTTTGTCAATGTAGTTAAGTTAGTGGGAACTTGGTAATTTTCAACAACAACACTTTCTTTTTCTTCCTTTTCTTTTCCTTTCAAAGATGGGAGATCGTTTGAACTTTTCCCTCATTCTATTCTTTGAGAAATAGACCCTTCTACATTATGTGGGACTAAGGATTCATTAATAGGCTTCATTTTATTGCAATATTGAAAGAGGTTTGAATCCCCACTTACCATGAATTCTTGTCCCATGTAGGGAAATTTAAGACATTGATGGTAGGTTGAAGGCATGGCCTGCATTTCATGGATCCATGGCCTTCCTAATAAGATGTTGTAAGTCAATTTTAGGTCAATGACTTGGAAAATGGTCTCTTTCTGCATTGGACCAACTCGGATGGGGAGGACTATAACACCTTTGGAAGATCTTTATTCATCATCTTAAGCTTTTATGGTTATCTTTTTCTTTGGGTCAATAGCTTCCTCAGAAAATCCTAAGGCTTTAACCAAGTTTAGGGTACAAATATTTAGGCATGCTCCTCCATCAATGAGGACTCTTTTCACTCTATGCTTGTGGATCAAGACCTCTATATGTAAAGGTAGATTTTGTGGGTGATTTAAAGACATCATCTTGTTCTGAAAAGGATAGACAGTAGGGTGCAGCAAGATGACCTACCATGTTTTGTAATTTATCTGCATCTAAATTCAAAGACACATTAGTCTCTACTAAGGATTTTTCTAGAATCTCCTTATGAGTTGGTGAAAGCTTGAGTAATTCTAGGATAGAGATTTAAGCAGGGGTTCTTTGCAATTGGTCTACCAAATTATATTGTTTCGAAGATGAAGATGAGGTTTGATTAGGTAAGACAATTCTTGGGGCACCTCTTGACAAAGTGATCTTTGATGCTTGCCCCCTAGTTACAACATTAGATGTTGCTTCCCTTGGCTTTTCTTTTACCACTGTCATGTTTATGACATTCTCATCACCACTTAGAATATTGATGGTATTATCATAGGTATGTGCGAAGTTAACCTTCTCATTACCTCTTTTTTTGTTATGATTTGTATTTGATGATTCCCCATTTTCATGGTTTAGGAGAGGGTTTTTGAAAGCCGTATGGTCCTCATTATTTTGAGGCCCTTCCACTTTTATAGTTCCATCATCGATTAGATCTTGGACAAGGTGTTTTAATTTCATGCATTCATTTGTTTTATATCCTTTGTTGCAATGGTATTCACAATGATGAGAATCATTCCACCAATCGGGCTTGACTTGGGGTTCATATGGGCTCGATTTGGTTAGGGTAATGATTTTATTAGCCACCAAAGTCCTTAATGCATTTTCCAAAGGTTCACCTAAAAAGGTGAATTTTCTTTTCTGAAGTGGAAAATAATGGTTTAGGTTTATTGACATTGGAATTATTGAAGGGATTGTTGTTGTTGTTGTTGTTAGAATTTTTGTTGTTGTTGTTGTTGTTGGAATTGTTATTTTTGTAAGGAGATTTGGTCATTTGGTTGACATTATACGTTGGGTTTGACCCACTCGATAAGTTAAAGGGAGTAGCCTTTAAGTTGTGGTCTTCCACAACTCCATCATTCACAAAATTTTTATTGTTATTTTTCAACCATAGTCTTGGTTTATCATTGTGATTGTTAGCTCCTTTATTATTTTTATAATTAGATAAGTTATGATTGTTATTAGTGTTGGAATAGGATTTATTATCTTTGAATAATTTGATTTCCCCTCTTTTAACCAATAATTCTTCAATTTTGATCTTGTTTTCAACGATCTTTTCAAAAGTAGGGGGACATTGAAGTTGGATCCTATAATTCATCTCCACATTTAAATTATTCAAAAATATTTCCATCCTTTCTTTATCAGGTATACTTTGTGGATATTGTGCAAAGACTGCTCTCCACCTTTGGAGAAACCCTAGAAAAGACTCACCATCTTGTTGTTTAGTGTCACAAAGATTAAGCATGGTGATTTCATGCTCAATGTTGTATGAATAGTGAGTCGCAAATTTGGAGGCTAATTCCTGAAATGTCTTTATCCCTTGTGGAAGTTTTGAGAACCATTCCATGGCTTGGCCTCCTAAACTTCTTAGAAAAAGCCTCACTAGATAGGTTGTGTCATGCATGAATTCAATACTTAGAGCACAAAACTCTCTAAGGTGGTCTTGTGGGTCCGATTTACCTATATATTTGTCATATTTAGGGAAGACTACATTAATTGGGAAGGGTGCCATAACCAAGCTCTTATCAAAAGGAAATGGGCATAAGGCCTCGATGGAAAATGGCTTAGGTTCGACTGCCTTCTTCATTAGGTCGATTTGTGCTTGATTGTTTATTCATAGCACCTATTAGATTATCATCTTCCTTATCTTTCTTAAGTTGGTCAACGTCATAGTCATTTGGAAGTTTCACCCCTGCTTGGCCTAAATTAAGGAAATATCTTTCCCTATCTCTTTCTATAACTTTGCCCATAACTTCAAGGAATTCAATGTCTTGCTCTGCCCTATTGACTTTGTCTTCGAGTGTTTCTTTAGGCCCTTGATTGGCATGGTTAATGTTTCCTTGATTTTCATCATTTCCTCCATGGATGTAATCATGAAATGCGGAGTTTCTATCCATTGGATCAATTCTCTTTTCAAAAAGATTTGGGAGACTATCCCCTTGGTTGTGATTTATGAAAGAGTTTTGAGATTCAAATTTGGGGACCTCTTTTGCAATTCAAGTGTCGTCTTCTTGTAAGGATAATTTGAGTCTATGAGATTGTGTAGAAACCATTCAACAAAGGTTTGATTTAGAATTGTTTTCCCCCAAATTTGGTGATTGTTTGTTTTATGAAGATATTTAAAAGTATAAGATGATTTTTCAAAATGGATATCCCTTAATTGTTATACATATTCTTCAAAAAAAGAAATCACAAATACACTTGTTTCTTTTTAACCCTCTACACAAAAAGTGTTTGAATTTGTAAGGACGTTATCACAGGTTTTTGCACAAAAAGTAACTCCAAGCAATCTACCTAATTGACAAGTTGGTTTGTAAAAATTGCTTTACAAGGTAGGCTTTGCTAAGTTAACAAGGTATTTAATCAAGATTCTGTCCAGAATGGACATTAAGTTTCATCCCCCAAAATTAGGAGGCTTCCCACCATCGGTATATCAGAGTTTTGCACAATCTCAAAGGACTAATCGAGGAAGTTCGAAAGCTTAATATCCTTTTGTCACACACCCCATTAAGGATGCATGCATTTCATTTAATAGTGGGTTGGATTTTTGTGGAAAAGACAAATGTATCCCACTTTGGGTTGTCCCTCTCATCAGCCTTGTTAAGGCAAATCTCGAGAGGCAAACCCACTAAAGATCTAGCATGTTCATATGTAAAGCAATAAAATGGATTTAAGAGATAGGTTTTGGGAATTTGATTCACCAAAATGTGAAGAGCATATCCCTATCTATTCTTATCTCCCAAGCACTATTAACAATGTTTAATTTCCAAAACCTACTAACTAATGGGAATTGAGTATTTCTACTCTCCTCCACAAACAAGGGGTTGTTTAATTTAGTGCTTGATTTTATCCTTTATGCTATTTTACTTACTATATTTTAGCAAAATCACAAGGCCACAATTTAAAGAAAAATTGACCAAGTTTAGGCTTACCTTCAATTGAAGCTAGCAAAGGCTAGGGGCATTTTTGATGATTTTTTCATGATTTGGACTCACCTAGTTGTGATTGTTCCTTCCTTTTTGCCTCCTCTCCAACAAGTTAGTCAACACAAACAAGCAAAATGAAGAAAACAAGAATAAAATTGAAATCTAAGCCTTATTTATCAAATTTGAAACAAATTGATTAAGGCAAATAAATCCAATTAAATGAGACAAATTTTGATTTGTATGCTTCTAAAATTTTCAAATATTGTTCATATACCTCAATTTCTTGCTGTGAATTTTCCAAAACCAGCTTGATGTTGGCTATGTTCTCCTTTTTGTTTATTTTGGCCAAAGCTTTACCCTAACTATTAAATCTAGTCTCTGGATTTTTTATTCTTTTATGACCCGTCATCCTGCCGACATAGAAAAATCATTTCCCGAAAGTTAGATTCTATCAGTTTGCAATTTAATTGAATGCGCAGTAGAATCTATTAAATGCGTTGTTAAAACAATTGAAAGTTCTACAAAATAAATTGAACACGCTACATGAAAATATTAAAAGCGCAAAGATAGAAATTAAATGAATTATTTTAACAAGAAAAGGTGTTAAAAGAAACTATCAAACGCGCAGCAAAACAATTTGGAAGTGCTTCGGAGTCAGGGTACACGCGCTAAAAGAATTAGAGACAGGATAATAGAAGGATTGAATGTGCCATTTAGTTGTGTAAAGGCGCATAACTTTGTCGTGAATGCGCTATTTCACATCTCAAATGCATAACATAAAACCTTGTACGTGCTGCAGGATTTGTCAAATGCGTTGTTTAACTACAAAACAGAGAAACAAACAAGGATATGCAAGAAAAATATAATTTCTCCAAATTAAAAAATTAATGAGGCCTAAGGCCCCATGGTGGGCACTATTTTGTGTACTAGATTAAGTACCTTCATAGGGTTAGTATTATCAATAAATCAAAATATCAACTAAATTACCACAAATAACAATCTAATTAAGCAAATTAAAAGGCAATTGAGCTCTCTATGGCTCTCTAATTAGGTTTGCTAATGCAAATATCTTAGTAAGTTTCCATTAGTAACAACCCTAATACGAGAATGAATGATAAATAAAGCTAAAAGATTAATTCCAAATGAAATTATGCCTATTTAGCTCTAGATTTTCCTTTCTAGCTATAAAATGCAAGAGGTTTTGTGTTATTCTCATACTTGTGGATGATTATTGATTGAATTATGCCTTGCTTTTATATATTTTGGCAAGGGTAGGGGGTAGAGTTGATTTGATCATAGTTTTATTAGGGTTAAGTCCATGGTTCCACCTTTGGAGACCATTCAAATAATTTGTCCTCAAAGCTCGGGACAAGGAGACAAAATGGGTGGACAAGATACTTTCTCCCTATGTGTGATGGAGATTTGATTTGAGCTTGATCCATGTGAGCTTGATCCTTAAATCCCATTGGTTGATGCATTTTCCTCCCATTTGGTGGTTGAGGGAAAATTAGGATTTAATAATTGAATTTATTTAATATGTTTAGCCATGTGTACCCCTTAAATGAGTCGATTTGAATTAAATTGAACTATGAAATTAATTAGATTAATTGGACAATTAATTGATTTATCATGATTTGTTTGATTTAATGGATTTCAATTTTCAATTAAATTTGGTTTATGGCTTGATTGCAATTTTGCTTTGATTTTAGCTTGATTTTGCCTTGATTGCTCACTTTATTGATCTTGTCCATTTTTAGGTGATTACACAACCCACATCTCCCAAGAACACCTGCATGTAAACACCTGTCACAAAAAGAGAGAGAAGAAGCAAGAAGCTATAGAGGCCTGAACACATTGATCCACGAGAGAGGAAAAGTCATTCTTGATGTGCAAAAACAAAAGTTACAAATCAATAATGAATAATCTCTTACAAAGTTTGTTATGAAAACAAAGGAGATCAATCCTTATAAAAGGAGATCTGAAAACCTAAAAAGGTAAAACCTAGGTTGCACAATAATAATAATAAAATAATTAATTATTATATGCCTAAAGTTTAGCTTAAACATAAAGAGATAATAAGTGACTTAGTAATTAAATCAAATATGATTCAATTAATAACAAAACACTTTATTACTGTAACAAACTTAACTCCCAACACATTGAGACCTTTGAAGAACTAGCTGAGAAAGGGCTAAAATAAAAAAGATCCCTCACCTTGAATGAAATCCTTAAGAAAGAGACCAGTAATCGAACACCATGAAAAAACTAAAAACTGGTCCAAAAACAAGAATGTGATAAATGATGGCATTGTGGATGCAAAAATGGCACAACCAGTCCTATGTGTGCAAGCACCAAGGCCTATCCAACATACCCAACCAACACAAGCAACTCACAATGTTAACATCACTGATCCTAGACAAAGTTCCGAATAGACCAATACACTTACCCAACAAAAAACTTATGCAAGGAGGAACCCCACTCAATGATGATAATTTACACCTCTTGCAAAATCTCTTAAGACAATCTTGAAGAAATTTAAACAGTCTCATTTAGTCACTTTACCTAAGATAAGGCATTATAAGGGTCCCAAAAAACCAACATGGTGGGATTACAATGGTTATTGTAACTATCACAGAGCTAAGGGACACAAAAGAAGTGGTTGCATGCACTTGAAGCACATTGTCCAAGATTTCATCGACTGTGGTGAAATTGAAGTTGTCACAAATTTTGGAACCACCAACCAAGACCGTAAGATATTCCAAAATCCATTGATGGATCATGAAAAAGACAAGGCCTCCACAACTAGACAAGATAATAAGGATAACCTTGCATATACGAATGAAGACCCCAATTTGATAATTAATAACATCACTATCAAAAGTCTAGACAATGATTATGTTGTTACTAATAAAGAATGTCCCAATAATTCACCTAATGAGGAGTTGGGTATATGTCAAGACACCATTCCCAAACATGAAAAAAATAATATACCTATGTCTAGCAATGCCCCACAAGAAACCTCCATATCTCCAACCATTTCTTTCTCCACACTATCTCCACCTAGAAATGCATCCAATAATGAAACATTTCAAGTCTACCCACAAGGGCTATCCACAATAAAAATCCAAGCTAATCCATTCTATAAAGGTTGTCCCAACTATAAATCAATAGTCTTAGATCCAATTCCACCATATACTCCACTCCTAAGAAAAGATACTCCATTGACTCCCAGTCAAAATCCTTACACATCATGCCCAAGCATCAAGTCCTTTCAAGAATCCACCATACATATCCAAACTAATATCTCATGTCGAGAGGATAATCCAACATATAAAGAAACAAGTCCTAAAATTGGTCAAGATCAAGATACCAAGATTGTCAAATAAATTCACCGAGATCCCATATTGCCAGAACCTCATGATAACCCCCTTATCCATTTATTTATTGTCTAACATGATCTCCTTTCATCCCAAGAGAAAAAAATTCCTCTAAGTCCCATTCATAATTCACTCCTTAAGAAAGACCATGATATCCCTTATACTCCATCCAATGACCCTCTTCCATGTCAAGATCAAAGTAATCCTCCATGTCCACTAGCTTCATGTCAATGCTCCATCACCATGTCATAATCCTCCCTATCAATTGATGTAAGTCAAATGGGTGAGCTCCCAAGATTCATCCAAGAATCTTCCAAACACTTTGAGTGTCTCCCAAAAGTACCTTCAACCAGATACAGTGCCAAGACCCAACCTATTAAACTAGGTCTATCAAGGGTCATAACCTTAATATTATTTAACACTCACCTTCACCAGACTCACACCATTCAAGTTCTCAAACAAGATACATTGCTTCCCACATTATTTCCACACCAACTAAGAGCTTCTATCCTAAAAGATAGTGACTCTGCATCTCTTGACTCCACACTTAAGAAAGTCACTTAAATAATTCCCCTTGAACATTTAGGGATATTCCTCTCATAAAAAATACTCCCTAACATCCTTCTAGACTCTATCCATACATTTTCCCATCCACTAGATCCATTAAACAAAACTCTGAAAAATAAATATCCAAGAATATACCTTCTTGTTGTTTCCTAGATAGACCCATACATAGAGGTGTATAACTTATGTTCCCAACCAAAAATCCTCAATCGCTCCAGTGAGGATGGGATAAATTAGGTCTATCAAAACATATTCCAAGATCATCAAAATCCAACAATTGGTTGGAAAGTTATGGTCCCCTGACTGACGGTATTTTTTTCTGATACAATATTATTTGTCAATTAGAGATCTCTATCTTTAACCTCTAGTATATCATTGAAATCAAACACTTAATGGCACATACTTATATAGTAATAGGCTTCTCCCACAAGCCACAATAACCAAAGAAATTGGGAGAGCCTATATGCTTATTGAAACTTCAAAACAATTGAATGATTGCACCAAATCAATGACAGGGACAATCAATGTAAATGATGACTTCCTCTGTTCAAAGCCTCATAAAAACAAATAAAACTTGTATGGAAATGGTTAAAAACACAAACCAATACTATGTCAATCCATTTCCAATCATAGTTACATTGGAATGGATATTTTTCAAACACAAAAGGGTTGGCTATACCCTCATGACAAAGAACAAGAAAGTTGCAGAGTTTTTAGTTTGTATTCAAAGAAAACTTTATTAAATTATCTCTTCCATACACCAAACCCTCTAAAATCTCCCTCAAAATATTCCTCCTTCAAATCCATGTTCAAACAGTTGGTTGGCTTTCCAACTTCCTCTTCAACCGAACACAGTCAATTACATGACTGTTACAATAAATATTATGATTATATTTTGTTGTCTAGTTGATAGCCTTTCACCATTTATGCATTCTTTAACCTTTCAAACGTTTTAGGACTCTATCCTAATCTTTTAAACACCTTAAACCACTCTAAAACCCTCACTTAGCCTTCAAAGGCCTCATTTTGCCAATTTTAGGAAATTACATATTTGGGCACTTTAAGTGAATTACATCCTTTTTAATGGCTTTATTGGCCATATTACATTCATGATAGACCTCATAGGTCATTAAAACCTTCATATACCCTAGGATCTATTCAGTGACCCTAGTGTCCTCTCAGGCCTTTGTCCTTGGCCTTGGTGCTCCTGCACCATCAACCACAAGATCCCATTGTCCATCCATCTCCATGTCATAATCCTCCATGTCCACCACAAGATCCCATCATCCCCCCATCTCCATGTTATAATCTCCCATGTCCACCTCAAGATTCCATCAACTATATCCAAGTTAATAATGAGGCTATTACATATCAACTTGGTTTATCTACTTCCATTCAGTCCAATCTACTTCATAGTCCTACTATTCCATATGTGCCTCCTCCACCTCAAAATGGACTTGCATCTTGTTTCAAAAATAATTAATATCCAATTTCTAAGAAGATTTGTCAGAAAATGCATTATCAAGGAAAGGTTTTAGGCCTTAATGAAAATGGTATATTATAACCCCTTGATATCAAAGAAAATCCATATTACCAGGGCCTTGGCTATATATCTCACCATCAAGATGTTGATATCCCCTCTACATCCAACATCCCATAAATAATCCCAAGCATACACATTCCCCATCACCTCCTCCATCCATTTTGGGTGTTTACATCCCAAAGTCAAAATCTTTGTCCCTTCCATCCATCTTAGGTCCATATATTCCTCCATCCACTAGTTCACAATCTACTTACCCTTTCCCACATGTAAGTCATAAAAGGCATACATATTTGAGAACCATCTACCCATCCAAAAAGCCTCCATACAATGCTTATCGACCCATTAATACCACTCCCCTTTCAAGAAATTTGGATTCCAAGCATAAAATTCATAAGTCAATAAATCCACATGCAATCAAGGATCAACATGTCCTATCTAATTGACATGCAAAAATAAAGAAAAATATGATCCAAAATAAAAAATAAATATCCAAAAGACCACAAAGGCTAATAAAGAAAAAAGAAAAGTCAAAAGCGCCTATATGGGTTTCTAAATCCCTTATGCAAGAAATGCATTCCAAGGACCCACAAAATAATGAAAAATTAAAAACCATGTGGATTCCCAAGAATCTCCTTGAAGCATAATATCCCAAAGAAAAATCAAAATTGGCATCCAAGCTTGCTATTCCAAAGGCTCTCATCAATCCCCCACATAAATGTATTCCATTTTCCAAATCTATTTTGGGTCTATGTCCAAAAATCCACTACCTTATATACTCCATCACCTACTCCATTCGATTTGGTTCCTTGTGTCCGAAAATCCACATCTACTTCTCCATCTAAATCCCAAAATCCAAAATCATTTTTCTTTCCATCACTCCACCACCCCTCAAGGTGTGTGCCAACATTGATCTTGCCAATATTTCCATCCACCCATGCATAAGTCTTCCAATATCCCATTCATTATCCAACACCTATTTTCCATCCTTCCATCCCACTTATCCAATCTTATGCATAAGCTCTTACCCTAGTCCATTTTATCATCCATTTCATCCCCTTTTTCCATCACCCTATCAACATATTTGAGTGTACTTTCAAACAACCATGGTACATTACAACACGTCTTTCAGGAATACTACCCAAAGAACAAGATGCTTTAGTCTTTCCTTCATGTCATTTCCTACATCTATTGTCTTCCAAAAATGTCAAAAAAAAGCAAAAAAATGGTTACCTTGGTGAAAATCAGGCGATCATGCATCTTTGGTAATACAAAAAATAAAAATAAAGATAAATAATTCATCCTATGGTGAAAACCACTTCTTGTGCCACCTTGGGAAAGTACCATATAGAAACTTGGAAAATGGGCGTTGTGTGTAAATCTATTACCCTCTTGCACTCTACACTTAGGGGCGAGTTTCATTCATGCAATCCTACCTATCACATCCTTTATAATCCTACATCCATCCATATCCCCTTTTTTTCTATATTTGATCTTGACAAGGCTTAATACATCCTTTTTGCTTCACTTTATCCACACCCTACAATAATCCTTTGTCTTATTCATCTCTTACTTTTATCATCCATTTTCAGGTTTCATATTGCCTATCCCAAATATCTTCCTTGTTCTTGATAAAAAATGAAGAACATATTTTCAGAAGTCTCTTCACATGTTCATTCCCCACATATCCCATGTCATTCAATGAGACATGTCATTTCCTACATAGCCACATATTTGATCCCTTAGTTTGGGTAAACATGTTATCCAATTATGAGATAGTCCTTGCATCCAAATCAACTCTGATTCCATTTTTCACCTATACATTGTCATCCCATTAGCTCATTCATCCATTCATAATGTTTCATGCTTTGCTAGACACTATGGCAAATAAATACACTCATGTTTGAAGAATAAATCCTAACGTATGCCTTTGAACTCATTTAGTGATTGAAAATGTCCTGAAAAATCCATAAAAATAAAAAATCATCTTGAAAAATACCAAAAATATTGCAAAACATTCTTAAATAATTCCTTTAAAAAAATTTAAAAATAAAAAACATAAAATATTCATCTAAAGGTGACCATGTTTAGGGTTTTTATGATAAGAGCCTTCACTTTTTGTGATACACCACACATTCCTCAACTTCAAACATATGAACCCTATGATAGACCAAAAATATTTGTAAAAGATCCAAAAAATTATCGAAGACAACCAAACAAATCGAAAAAAAACTAATAGAAATTCTGCAATAAATCTCCTTTGTACATAACCAATTCTTTGACATTTCAAAAACAAGCACTGAATGATGACATACAACACATGAGCTTCAACAAAACTAAGTCAAAATAGTCAAAACTAGTCAACAAGTCCTTAGCTACACTTCCCAAACTATCTTATCTATCAATCAGTTCTACATCAAAGCATTTTGTCAAGAATCACGTTGTCTTAGACAAGGGAAGGAACACTCAAAATCAGATGGAGCAATCTTAAACGAGATACCTTGTTCTTAAAATCAGATAGCATCAACATTACATCAAAATTCAATGTCCAAACTACTACAAAAATACATACACATAATTAGTACAACTATAACTTGTTGAGTCAAGTTAGTCTTATTATGTCTTAATTTTCACAAGTCATGTTCTTACGTATCTCCCAGATGTGCACAAGTGATTTAGAGATGCCATGATGGTTCATGAAGTATTTTTCTTTGTTTTGTGTTTGTGAAATGTTTGTCACGAATTCTTAAAAGAGCAATCTGGGTGTCTGTGATAAGAGCCTTCACATCCATATACAAATATCCAATTTGCAACATTGCAATGGATAATTCAGTTTTGATACACCACACATACCTCGACTTTGAATGCTTGACCTAGATGAATCAACCCACATTCCTTGTCTATTCAGCATGCCTATTTTCAATGCAAGAGGATAATCATGCCTAGATCTTTCATATCTTGGTAGGATGGTATCCACCTTTGCTATAATAATAATGACTCAATGATTATAAATAAATAGCTCAAATCAATTATAAATCAAAAGCATGGTTATTAAATCATTAAGCTCTCTACTTAATATAAACTAAGGGCTTCAATCAAGAATTCATTATTATTCTTTCATCCCCTATCTTTCATCTTCTAAATTTTTTTTCAGAGTAAAGTATTAATTTAATTGTGTTAATTAAATTAACTTTACTCCCTTCTTAAGATGTCACTTTATGCTTTTTTTATTAATAGTTTATATTTAAAACACTCTTGCATCGGTAGTGTTAAATTTACAAATTCATGCACTAGTCGTCTTAAATATAAACCTACATGCATTAGTCATGTAATAATTAAACTAATGATTACATGCACTTCTGCTTTTTAGGGTTTACACTTCTAGGTTTTTTATCTCCTTTATAAGGATTGATCCATTGTATATTTCATTCATTCAATTATTAAGGATATTTTTTCTTTATATTTTTGAGTCAAACCCTTGCCCTCTTCTTGTCTCTGCCTCCTTGTAACAGGTTTTTGTATGCAGGTGATCTTCGGGTTTTGTGGATTTGTATTGCTCAAATTTTACATGGTATCAGAGCCTAATCTACTACAACTTGTTCGTGTTTGAAGGAATCAAAGATAAGAGGATCAATTGGTTCAAATTAGGGTTTTTTCACATATTATTTATTATTGAAATTAGGGGGTCACTAATTTTTGGTGCACTTTGAGTACAAACGAACCTCATTATTGAACTCGCAATGCCCAAAAACCCCTATTTCAATATAAAATACATCCAATTTGGACAAAGTTATAAGGAGTCTGGAAATTTATTTTTGCCCCAGGGACGTATGACTGTGCACACACCTCAAGGAAAATCACCACATGCATTACGAGGTGGAAATTTCAAAAAAAAAAACTTCACTCCACCAGCGCACCACCGCCACCGACAGACCACTAGCAGTTAGTGGCACCGCTCACCGCCAACGACTACAGTCACCGCCAGCAGTTGCGACCAACCACCAGTGGCTACGATAACCACTAGAAGCTACAACTAACTACCAACGGCATAGCCCCCGCATGTGACCAACTGCTAAGGTCCAAGGGGCTAGTAGCTGGCCCCCTAGCCTTTTTTTTGGGGGGGGGGGATTTTTTTCTAGAGGACCCTTCACTAAAATTGGCGTACCGAGAGCTCCAGGCATCATTTTTTGGCAAGCAAGATATCGACGAAAAGATAATTATAAGACTGATGCTCTCATGTGATTTAATTTGGTTTTTTCTTTCATATAGCTTGATATTTGTGCTGAAAATCTAGATAATTGTTTCTGCACTTAGGGGGGCCTAATTTGCTCAAATTAGCTCCATTTTTTTATTTGGAAGAAGCATAAAAAATCTCTTCTCAAGAACCATCCAAATGTCTATCTAGTTTCATTAAATTTCAAGGCACACAAGATTCAGATCTGAAGCCTTTCTAATTTTTTCTTGTTAAAGCAATTCATTCTAGCCTTAGGGGTTCAGTTTTTGGATTGTGGGGGGGTATTTTTTTCTTGTTTCTGTCATTTTATCTAGATATTCATCAAAACAAAACCCCTTCTAAAAAATATGGCGGAGACCTCTTCTTGTCTAGAACTTCTGACCCCACATAATTATCACACATGGAAAACCTTGATGACACAACTTCTCTGTTCAACATGGTTGTGGTCTTGTTTAGATGTAGTATAACTAGTATTCATCGGACCCTTTGAGGTCATGCAACACATAAACAATATGGATGAGGCTATGGGGTTGATTACTTTCTAGGTGTCAGATAACTTGTAGTTTCATCTTGATGGGTGTCATACCCCTCTAGAGATGTGGGCTAAATTTGAGACCTTATTTGGTACCATCAATGAGTTCAAAGTACTTCAGATTGAGGCAGAGATTACCTCCCTTGTACTTATTTCTTTTCCCTCTATTGAGGACTTTCTGATGAAGTTAAAATAGAAGAGATCTTTGTTACATGGATGTGGAAAGAAAAATACTAATAAAGAGTGCATTTATCTAATTCTATCTAAGCTTTAGGGAAACTTTCAGTTTTTCTCTTCTAACTTCCATTCTACCATGGATGCCTTGGGACCTAGATTCACCATGCCCACTCTTGAGGTGTTATGTGATTGTTTGACTAGAGAGCAGGTCAAACTTACTCAGTTAGACTCTCTAACATGATCAAAGAACCAAACATTGGTTGCCCAACATCGAAGGGAAAGAAGAAGCTAAAGCCCAAGCCCAAAATAGATTCAGTTGGCAGTGAGAATTCCTCCAAGCCACCTCCAAAATCAGATCCAAATAAATCTACTCCGAAAGGAAAAACTTCTAAGTCTGGCGAGTCTTCCTCCAAGATTACAAAGTACACAGGTGATCCTTGTAGTTTTTGTGGCAAGGAAGGGCATCTAGTTTCTAGGTATTGGAAACAAATTGAGGCACTAGAAGAAGTCATGCAGAAGCATAGTATTGATCCTCTAAAGCCTCCACATCCTCCCACAGGGAAAGGTCATGCTCTTTTTGCTCGAGCTTTGCCTTCCACTACCTCATGGATCATTTATTCAGGTGCTTTGCACCATATGTCACACTCATCTAGATTGGTTATCTCACTTGCTTAGAGTTTTACTACACAAATTACAGTTGGTGACTCAATAATACTTTTAGTTATAGGTTCTAGAACTGTTTCATTAGATGGTGGTTCTCTACAGGATGTTCTTTTGGTTCCATCCATTTCTACGAACCTCCTGTCTATTTATTAGATTTGTCATTTTGGCTCTAGTAAGACAGTTGAGTTCTCACCACATGATGTGGTTATTCAAGACCTCCATGATCCTAACTTGGTTGTTGCTATTGGGAGTGTTGATTCAGAGACTCACTTATACCGATTTGATGGCTTCAAGAGCTCTAATTCTACTGGTGTTTCTCTTGTTGCTTATGCAAACATTGTGAGCAAGATTTGGCATGAGCATTTTTGCCATGTCAACTACATATATTTACAACAGATGAGTACACGGGAGCTAGTGATTGGGCTACCTCATATCTCTTGTACTGATGGTGTTTGTAGAGGTTGCGTGCTTAGAAAACATTGCAAAGATCCCTTTCCATCTAGCAGATCCTCACGTGCTCTAGCACCTTTGGATGTGATACACAATGATCTTATGTCATTTCCCACTCCTTTTTCTGGTACTAGATATGTACTCACCTTCATTGATGATTTCTATAGATGCACATGGGTGTACTTCTTGAAGTACAAGTATGATGTCTTTGATTCATTTCGAATCTTTAAGACATTTGTAGGGAAACAATCTGGTCTTTCTATCAAGCGAATACACAATGACAATAGGAGGGAATATGTGAATCAATCTTTCAAAGATTTTTACACTGAGCATAGTTTACAACATCAGTTCATAGTTCCTCATACCCCTCAGTAGAATGGCATTACAGAGAGAGAACATAACTTTACGAGATATGGCCAATTTTATGCTATAGTCTCAAGCTACGAGTTCTTCTTTTTGGGTTGAGGCTATCAATTGTGCCAACTATATTCAGAATCGGATGCCTCATAAGGCATTACGACATTTGACTCCTGAGGAGCTTGGACTCATGTCAAGCTCGATGTTTCTACATTCTGAGTTTTGGGTAGTGAGGCTTGGGCATTTATTCTAGATGCTCAGAGGAAAGCCATGGAGAGGAAAAGATTACCACTCATATTTGTTGGCTATTGTGAGGATGTAAAGGCGTACATGTTGTTTGATCCTGATTCTAGAGAAGTCTTGTTTCAGCGAGATGTTCAGTTTGATGAGCGCTATCCTCAGATGGATCCTCCATCATCAACTTCTTCTTCACTACCTAGTTCTTCATCTTCTCCTCTATAGGGTTTTATCTCCTTTGAGGAAGATTCATATGATGCTCCACCTTCCCCACCTCCACTAGATGTTCGACATGTGTCCAAGTGGGCTCATGATATTATTGATGCAGCTGGACCTTTGGCAGGTGATCCTTCAAATACTCATCGCACTTGTGCTCAGACATATGGTATTGGTTTATTGAGTCATGCTATTTCAGATGATCCTTAGATATTTTTAGAGGTGACAAGTCAGCCTAAGTGGGATAGGGATATGGATGAGGAGTATTCTTCTTTGATGAAGAATCACAATTGGGATCTTTGTCCTCTTCCAAAAGGAAGAAAGTTGGTTTAGTGCAAGTGAGTGTACTGTACCAAGTATGTTGTCGATGGTTCTATTGATAGGTATAAGGCACGTCTTGTGGTGAAGGGCTTTTCATAGGTGGAGGGTATTGATTACTCTAAGACCTTTTCTCTTGTCACCAAGATGAATACTATACGCCTTGTACTATCTCTTGTAACTTCTTAGGGATGGACAGTATATCATATGAATGTAAAGAGTGCCTTTTTGCATGGAGACCTACAGGAGGAAATCTACATGGAGCAGCCTCAAGGTTTTATGCATGACTTTTCTATGGTGTGCAGACTTTGAAGGTCTCTATATGGTCTCAAATAAGCCCCTAGGGCTTGGTATGAGAAGATGGATTCTTTTTTTCTTGTCTCACACTTCACACGTTGTCATTTTGATCCTACTATTCTTTGGTGTGACAATCAAAGTGCTATATGTATTTCCTGCAACCCAGTTGAGTATCAGCGAACTAAGCACATTGAGATTCATATGCATTTCATTAGGCATTTGATTCAGGATGACTCTTTGAGCTTGGAGTACATTTCCATTGCTGAGTAGGTTGTTGACATCTTCACTAAACCTTTTGTATCCCTGTGATATCTTTATCTATGTTCTATATTTGGGGTGAAGGAAGTTGTCCTTGGGGGGTCTCAGTGATGAGGCCTTCCTTCCTTCTATTTCCATCTCTTTTTGGAGTAGGGTTTTTTCCCATGTGGTTTTCTCTATTTCTCCATTTTACAGAGATTTGGTTATGTTGGATACCTCATCAGGCCATGTTGTCAGGACCTATTTTTTGCTTTCAGCACTGTAGTTTCCTTTGCTTTCTTCTTCCATTGTTAGTAGCTTCATTGTTGTTCATCTTGAGGGGGGTGTTAGAGTAAAGTATTAATTTAATTATATTAATTAAATTAACTTTACTCCCTTCTTAAGATGTCACTTTATGCTTTTTTCATTAGTAGTTTATATTTAAAACACTCTTGCATTGGTAGTGTTATATTTACAACACTCATGCACTAGTCATCTTAAATATAAACCTACATGCATTAGTCATGTAATAATTAAACTAATTATTACATGCACTTATGCTTTTTAGGGTTTACCCTTCTAGGTTTTTGATCTCTTTTATAAGGATTGATCCATTGTATATTTCATTCATTCAATTATTGATGATATTTATTCTTCATATTTTTTAGTCAAACCCTTGCCCTGTTCTTGTCTCTACCTCCTTGTACTAGGTTTTTGTATGCAGGTGATCTTCGGGTTTTATGGATTTGTATTGCTCAAATTCTACAGTTTCATTACTAACAATTCTCTCCATCAGTCCTAACCAAACCTTCCAATAAGTATCATGATACAAATAAAAAATTTGCACCTTGTATAAGCATGTTAGTACATATAGCCTAATCAAGCATCATAAATAGAAATCGCAACCCATCCATCCATCCATCATATAAGTACATAGT
This sequence comes from Chamaecyparis obtusa, assembly GCA_027943335.1. Lineage (NCBI taxonomy): Eukaryota > Viridiplantae > Streptophyta > Pinopsida > Cupressales > Cupressaceae > Chamaecyparis > Chamaecyparis obtusa. The sequence goes on from BSBK01009080.1 coordinate 246,651, forward strand.
ATATCGGCATGGTATCACATCATATAGAAAATGCATACATCCATCGTATAACATAGAAGCATATCAAAACATTTTTTGCATCTCATAAACATCATAGATATCATCATCTTATTTTGAGAGATCATTCATGCCTTTCTTGCATAAAAAATATCTTGAGGGGGGCATCATTTACCTTGCTGTCACATTGTTCTTGTCGGGGCATAATTTTTATTATTCTTTGAGAGAATACCTAAAATGCATTGTATCAAAGAGGGGTAAAATGTAGAAATGTAAAATTGGCCTATTGCTCTGACACAATGCCATTACTAACATTCCCCCTAAATTGTTAAATATCTTTATTATTTAATTAATCATGTCATTCTACCATATTCTAAGATCAAAATCATCATTTCTCCCTAATTCCATAATTAAGTGACTTTTTTAAAAGAAAAAGTGGGCGAACCACTAATATTTTATATTCATATAAATCTGGTTCAAGGGCTTGATTGGAAAAGAACCAGTACAAAAACCCAATATCCTTGTCTAATTACAAATATACAATCCTTCTAGAAAGATACAAGTGTTTAGAGTCCATCATGCCAGCTAACCTAGAGCCAAAAAAAATGCCATGAAGACATCTCCTGTAGCATGTTCAACTATACAATGTAACATGTTATGTGTGGGGTAGGAGATAATTTATCAAAGTGTACATTATATTTGCAATTGTTGAACAAAATAAAGAGCCCTAATCCAATCAACATAGCCTTACAAACATTAGAGCATTTAGGGCATAAACTCATTACAAAATTTACTGCCAAAGATGTGCTCAATATTTGTACATACAAAAATTGGGATATTCATAGGAAAATTAAGGTGACTATGGTTACTCTTCCATGTTTGAGGGGTCTGTAATTCTTTGTGGGCATTGAGTACCCCAGTTGATCAAGATTGAAGACATGGGCTCCTTGCATAGTTTTCCCGAAACTGGGGTCAAGGTTTCCCTTGCAAAAGGTTGCAAGCATGGCCAACCCTCATTCACAGTCTGGTGGTTAGGGATATCAACACCCCAACCAGAAGAGAAACCCTCAGTTTGTAGACTAATATTGAGGTCTAGCACTGGAGCCGAAAGCTAGCTTTATGTTGTGCTAATTTTGGTGCCTACGAAGCCACGTCTACTATGTTGTCTAGCTCGAGGATGTCCAAGAGAGCGACCACTCTGCAATGAATTCTTGAGGCCACCGAAACATCAATGTCATGACCCTGAGAATGGAGGGCATTTCTAACATGTCTGAAATTTTGCCTATCTAAGGCGTGTTTTATGCTATCATAAACAAGCATATAGGCATGGTTGTTCTGAAGAAAGTGCCTGGGGAACAAGTCTCCAAGGGGAGAGTGTGTCCATGCCACATGTTAAATGATGGACTGCCCTCTCAAACTTGTCCAAGCAAAGGAATTCCTTATCTACAACCTTGTGGTAAACAATGTCTAGCAACTGTGTACTTTGCAGAAGTCCATGACATTGGATAAAAAAACCAACATTACCTAAGATGGGTAGATGCACCATTTTTCCCTAGGAGGTATAATTTCATCCCCAAGGAATTCCTTCACCACTCTGCGTATACAGATGTTGTTTAGAGTAAACATATGGTCCAAGATAGTGTCTTCAATGTGTGCCAAAATGGCCACTTCATTTCCTTTGACTTCAAGATTTATCATGTCATTCAATGCCATATACTCCTAGTGAAAATTTGGACAGTCTCTACAAGACAAACAAGAATTCAATGCCATGACTACAAACTAGATAAAGAGTAGTAACTGGCGAACGAAAATGAAGACTATGAGGATAGGAGAAAATGTCACTTAAAAGTCACGAACTGTGAATATATGGTTTGTAAACATGCTTCATCAATGTGATCTTGTACTTCAATTAAAGCGATAGATAGTCTCGAGCATGTGAGTCATTGCAATTCTTTAAAACATGAAGAGATATAATGAACTATGGCAAGTACCATGGCCCGAAAGTTCCATCTTGGTAGCACCACATCATGTAAATTTAATGATGTAATGTGAGAAGCATCAGATTTTGTAGCTTGTGACAAGATGTGATGCCATAAGCATATCCTACACTTACTTGGCAATGATTCCCAAAGCAACTTGTTGTATAACTCATGTATGGGGATTAGTTATTACTGGTGATCTCCTCATTCATAATAAGATCTTTGAAAGCTGAATTATCCTGCAAAAATACATATGGTGTAAAACAATTTAGTTTATTGCCATCGTAGTCGTAATTTAAAAGCCAATTTGCAACTTTGTTTCCTTCATGAAGGGTGTGGGAGATATTATGACTCTCAAAAGAATGTAAAATTTTCCATATCTGTTTCACAATATAGCTTAATTGCTAGTTATGTATTGAGTTTGTGATGTAGGCATTGATTATTACTAGAGAGTCTCCCTCAACATGAATATTTTGAAATCCTCCCTACTTAGCCAGAACCAGACCATCTAGAAGATCTTGTGCCTCTGTTGTATTGTTTGTACCTGGGCTAATTGGTGAAGTCTTCACAACTATAAATTTTCCTATCCAATTTCTTATGCAGACTCCAATGCCAGATGGACCAGGGTTTCCTCTTGAAGCCCCATCGAAGTTAATCTTGAACACATCCTTGACTGGAGGTTCACATTTGATCTTGGATCTATCCACACTATGCATCAAACTCCAATTTGGAACTGTGCCAAAGAGTACTTGGATATGTCTTCATGCTTTTGCTATCCATCCATCCCAATTGGAAAAGAAATGATTACACTTAATGCTAGATAGGTTGGCTTTTGTAATTTTTGATATTGAGATTTCTAATTGGTCTATTACAATGTTGATTGGAGTAGTATTTTCCTAAAGATCCTTTTGTTGCGTTCCCACTAGAGGCCCAAACTACTGCTGAGGGGACACATTTCCATAGGCAGACGAAGGTTGAATTCATGTAGATTAGTGGCCATGATTCGAACAAATCCTGTAATTTGTTTGGTAAAGGAAAGGAAATGTGTAATTTATTGATGACAAACATCCAACAATAATTTGCAAACTCACAATTGAGAAGAAGACGATCCATTGTTTCTATTTCTTTCTCACAAAGCACACATTTAAACTGGTCAACAATTCTTAGTTTTGATAGCTTGTCACTTGTTAGGATCTTACTATTGAATCTCTAAACAATTAATTCATCATATATTCATCTATATTATAATTAAATAATATTATTTAATTATACCCTATCTTATTATAATTAATTAAATAACTAAATTTAATTACGTTCCCTCCTAATTATTGTATTTTAGTTGGTTGAAGCAATGAGTTTGCATTGTGGAGACCCTAGTTCAAATCCCAAGAGGGACATCTTTGTGAAATTCTAAGTTGTGACTCTTGGTCAATCATGTTGTTGCTCGAATGAGCACAAGGTTTATAAACGATCTATAATATAAAAAAAAAACTAATTATTCCCCTCTCATGATTAAATAAATTATATTTATTTAATTACAACTAAAAATTACTCTCATAAATAAATAACTAATTAATTATTTATAAAATATCTCCACATGTGCAAATAAATAATATTTTATTTATTTAAATCATAATTATCCTCCTAAATCCTAACTCACAATCACTTTGAGTTAGATTTTCAATTAGAACTCTTCACTCCACAATTCCCTTTCCTAACTATTCAATCCACATTGTTAATTCCTCCCTCAACAATCAGTTAAGTCTTCCATCAATTCAGTCTTCTAATCCATACAATCAGTTGAATCATCCATGTAATCAGTTAACCAGTCGGTCTATTCTATTATCTCACCAGTCCATTCAAGTTATCTCTCCAATCTATTTGCTAATAGATAAATCGATCATGTTAAGCCAAGTAATCAACTCACTTGAACTCTCACTCACTCTAAGTTCAACTCCTCAATCACAATCAATCAACCCTTCAATCATGCATTCTTGATTGAAACCCTTAAAATCTTATAAATAGAGAGCCAAACCTTTGATTTTAAAAATCACAATTGCTTTAATTTCTTATGATGACACGATATCGAGCTCAATTATGAGAGCCTACAATTGCATGAGAAGGAGAACACCAAGGAATAATTTTATGGTTTGCATATTCATGTTTTGGATTGATTTCATAATGTTTGATTGATTATGCTTATTATTTGTCTTACATCCTTTCTTGAATATTGGAAATACTAATTGCTCTAACAATTTTTTTGTGGTTGAGATTTTATATGTTATTGCAGGTTTCTATTGATCCCCTATTACTTGATTACAAGTATAAACATACATTAATCATGTTTTTTGCTTTTGAAACTACAATTTGAGATTTGCATGCACTCTACCAACAAGGTCTTTCTACTTGTAAATCTTCAATCTGGTTGATTATGCATTTTACACATTTTGTTTTAATTTTTTTAAACATAAATATTTTCATTTTTGCAAATATTAGTTTCTATTGAAATGCAATAGAGATAAAAAAGAGTTTGAGTATTTAATATCACTTTTAGAAGTGGATCAAACATGCACTAGCAAACTGCATATTTGATCAGGGATTTATAGTCATTTTAAATTTATTTTAGTATATTATACACTATGTTACTCTTTTGGTAAACTTTTTGATTAAACATATATACCCTTGGTGGGTTTCCACAATTTGTAAGACCATTCCGATTTACTGAAATATTGGATGAATGGCAGAGAAGATTGTAGTAGACAACTTGCATTTTTTTATCGGACTATAAACAACAACATGTATTCAACTAGCCTTACTCTATCTGCAATTTGCAAATTTTGAGGAATGAAATTAACCCTTGCATGTGAGGATTGATTTGAGGGAACACGTGATCTTAAAATTTTTCACTCCCAATCCACAAACCATGGTTGTGGCTTAATTGCATGTCTCCTTTTTTATTTTTAAGTTTATACATATTGTATTTATTTGAATGTTTCTAATTCGAGTTGAGGTTTTATAATTTTTTTTCTAATAAATTATAAATTTTCTACCACTAAATCATTATATTCCATGAAATAACAACCAATTATATCATATTATTCATGCACCTTATTTGATGTCTACACATTTTGCATGCATGTCTATTGAAGGTTTCATAGGTGCAAAATCTACAACCCATCAAACCTTCCCTATCTTGACAAATGCTTATGCTCTGAATCTTCTAGCTCAAATCTCTCACAATGGTTGAGGACATTCAATTTTATTTTATTTCATTAAATCTATTTTGTGCATGACTACTAATTATTTTCAACGAGATAACTACTATTTAAAGATATTTGAATTAATTTAATTATAAATTATTTTATAAAAATATTTTAACTAATATAGAAAATTTATATTTTCACATAAAAATATAACTTTTATTTTTCACATTTAAATTCTACCTATAATTTCCTATCGGCTTATCCATTGAACCTCCTTAGGTGCAAGTGCTAGTCTAAAAGACGCAATCAGTTCAAAGAGTTGTTGAGGCTTAAAACATAGGAGTTTTGGAAGTGCAAACAATAATTAGTTTATGACCTTGGTCTATGACTCCACATAGATTGGACATGACTCAAGGAGAGTTTTGAGAGTTAGAGCAACACTTTCACTTTAGTTTTGACTTTTTTTTAGGGGTCTTCCATGCTTGCTTGACCAAGGAAGATATTTTTATGCAAACTAAAGCTACATTCAAAGCCATGTCAACACGAGTTAGACCACATTTCAAGAGAACTCCTCCAATTCATTTGAAGTTTGACATTGATTTCACTTTGAGTCCTATTTTAGTTAAAGGAAAGTCCTTTTTGTATGCACAAAAATGTAATCCTTTCTCTCTAATTCTTTCTTTTCAATTTTTTGGCATCAATAAAGGCAAGCAATTATATTGAACACATTTCATACAATATTCAGTTTGTAATGTGGAAATTCCTTAAGTTTAATAATGAAGCAACATTCTTTCTCAAATATTTCTATTTTTTCAACATTACGAAGGTATGTTTTGATATTGTTTGGTTTTTTTTTCAAGAAACCTCTAAATTTAACTCATTTATACAATAATAAGGCTAGATATTTCATGTAAATGCAGTTCATGAGTTGTATTAGATTGCTAAGAGTAGTTTGAAGTTGTGAAATTTAGGTTTCCTTCATACAAACATCGGAGAAAAAAAACAAAAAATAAAACAAACTATTATGTATTTCTTGATAACCCAAGTTGTGATCATTCAAGACATTTTTCACTAAGTTTGGTTGCGAGTTTAGAGCAACAAGCAAGTTTTATCAAATCATTATTGCATCACCTTCCCTTCGAAGCAATTAGTTTCAATTTAAGCAAATCCTTCTTCCCTTTTACTTCTCAAGAATAATTAATTTTAAGAGGTATCTTAAAGGAACCAACCCATAATCTAGAGATTCACCTTCATTATGAGCAACCCATGAAGGTGTTTCCATGTTTCACAAGATTGTTGAGCTTCTAGCTTAGCATCAGGGTGCAATCTTCGTGACAATAGAGCTATAGTTTGCAACTCGTCATAGCAAAAACTGTTGGGAGCAGGTCGAGCAACGCACCTCAATCTTGGGAGTAGGTCACTCAAGGTGCCCTAATCCCTCTATTTCAACTCTGAATTCAAACTACATGTTAGCTACAATCCGCTATTACCATATCTTTTCCACAATTTGTTCTCAGTCTCCCTATGCACATAAAAACCCCAATTCACTTCATGTGGCCCTCAATCATGTATCTTTCATTCACAATTGCTTAGTCATAGTCCCCCAAATTTCAAAAGATCATTGAATCTACTTAATGCTTCATCATTCTTGAGGCCTAGTAGATCATCTACCTTCCAATATAATGTATAAGAAAAATAAATGTAAGATAGATTCCTTGTTTGCATGTATAAGCTCGAGAATCCTACTTTAGCTTATTTTCCCATAACAAAATGTAACACTATTTCTAATATTAACCCTAACTCTGAGTCTTAACATTATTTGTAACTTTAAGCATACGCCCAAGCCAATAATTAAACTAAAGATCTTTATATACTAGTATTAACACATGTTTAATAGGTTAGCTTGTGATAGGCACTTAGCGTTTTCTTTCTAGCAACAAAACACACACAATAAGCTCCGCCGTCGAAAGTCCACGGATCCCCTTCCAACTAACTATTTATTTCTTTATTATTTAGTTGGCATCCACGGAATCCAATTCCAAGAAAAAACCGTTTTTTTATTATTATTTTATAGTTGCCAATTATCCAGTCCGAATACATATGTAAACTGTGGTGTAGAAGACATACGATTGGGCGGGCATAGGAAGGAGGGAGGAAGAGGCAATGTTTTAAGAATCGTGCAATTAAAGTCAAAAGGCAGTTTAATGGGATAAGCTCAACGAAGATTGCGTGTCCGCTTCAAACACAGATTCAAACACCCCATCCAAGCATTAACAAATCTGTTCTTGGCATATCTGGGTAATCATAGGCACTGATCCAATCTTGGGGTGTGGTAGATGAAAAGATATATAGATTGATGGAGAGAGTGTGCTCTGTGGACGATATATTGGGCACCTTCTGGAAATTGGACACACAGGGGGAGAGCCCTAGAATCGCAATGCCTAGCCTGGAAGAGGAGGAGGATGCTCGTCGGAGGCCATTCAATCGTAGTGCTTCCGAATGGGCGTTTCAGCGCTTTTTGGCGCAGGCCCCGCCCTCGCCTTCTCCTGAGGAAGATAAAAGTAAGCCTCCTGAGGAAGCCGTACATCCAGTACAGACGGAAAAAGCAGAAAAAGCAGCCGACCACCATAATCCTCAGGATTATGAAACTATTTTGAAACAGAAGCTTGATCTCGCATGCGCGGCCGTTGCCCTCACTCGGGTCAGCCATTTATTCCTTATATTTTTCCCTTTTAACATCGGATCACGCCCAAATTTGCCCATTTCTGGTTTATGGGGGTGTTTGGACCGGGATTATACCTTTATACATTTTTATTGCAACAAAAGGTCTTTGCCCATCTTGTTTTTCATTCTTCCAATTAGTCACCAGATCTTTCTTTTAACGAAGGAATGGAACAGTTTTACGACGTTGCGCTGGTCCTGCTTGCATTTGACGAGCTTCCGATTTATGAGGTTTCAACTGACCAAATTAGTCTTCATCAATCCATTTTTTCATGAGTTGCCCATCTCTCATGTCACTGATTGTGTTGTCTTAAAAATTATGCAGTTAAATTTCAGTAAATCATCACATTATTTGATACACTGCAGAAACACCACTTATATGGAAATGTAGTTTACATTAGTTGATACATCTGAAAGTCGTTTACAAGTTTGCCAATAATATAAAAAATTTGATTTTATTACCGTAACCCAGTTACCTGTTCATACATTGATCTGCCAGACAAACAAGCAAAAGAAAAGATGAGTTTTTATTGAGTTGCTGAACTTCTTTTTGTCTGGACATCCTCTTGTATTGCTCATCCTAAATTCTAGCAGGATAATCCTCAGGTAATTTTGGGACTTGGACACGCATTTCATAGGCTTGGAAAGTCTTGACACTATGAGTAAAACAAACACATTTGTTTACAGGGATAGCCCGGAAAGCTGTAACACAATCGCTACTGCTTAGCCATTGCTTAATTGTTCAATTTATGAGTGACTGTAATTAGGCTTTTTAAAAGAAAAATGGGCCTCGTTTTGCAATCCATTTCTTCTATAACTTACTATATGCAGCAGGGTTCTCCCTGAACAGTATCCTTGTCTGCCAGAGTATAGTGACATAACAGTCTACGATTTTTTACTGTGCAACACAGATTTCTAGTGTACTCTGAATGTACTTTGGAAGCCTGTGTAGCCTGTTTATGTGTTTAACTAGATGTCTGTCTTATTGGAGAAGTATATGCAATAAAGTGGGCATGCTTGGTCTATCAATTGAATGATAGAAAGGTTTTTTATCTCCTACCTAAACAAATGAAATTCATTAAGTGAACTGCTATTGTTACTTTTAATTTTTATTGAACACACTATCGACAAGCTGGAAAATCCTATTTGTTTTGAGATTGTAGAGTTGATTTTCCACCTTTTCTGTTTAGAGATAATGTTGTAGACAGTAATCCGTGAACTTGTTGGCATTGTAGGACTTAATATGTTTTGTGAATATATCCTAAAATAAAGTTGTCTGAACACCTAATTGAGCTCTAGCCCTGGTTTTTTTTTACTTTTCTTATTACCTTTAGTTTCTCACTTTCAGGAAACAGATAGACAAAAGCTAGCATATCAAGCAGTATCTTTAACTTTAGTAGGTGTTGTTTTCCTGGAAATTTTGTATAAATGATTCTTATTAATGGTTTAGCCCCCTCGTCATTGGTAAAGCACCTAACAGGAATCAGTATTAGGTAAGAGCTGAAAATATTTTGTAATGTGGGAAGTTAATTCTTAGGAGGTTTCATTTGTTTGAAAGTTTTCTAAGGTACTGGAGGGAAACTTTACTTGAATGCATTGAATTGCTGGATGAAACAAATAATGGCTGCTGGTTGTCTTGAGTATCGAATTGTTGTCTCATTTTGTGCCTCACTTATTTCTACAGGCTTCAGGAATCAATTTCCAAGATACGACTCCCGTGGCTCGAGCTTCACAGCAGTCTCAAAATGTTGGAATGGAGCTAAAAACAGCGGCTTCAATTTCAGCATCGCAAACCTCTGGAACTGGTGTGCTTATAATTTGGCATGATTATCTTTAAAAAGATATTTTTTTATGTCCTTAAAACTTACAATATTACATTCTTAAGATGCAAGAAAGGGATTAGGAAAAGAAAATAATCTGTTGTAAAAGACTTTGGCACGGCCTTTGAATTATTTGTATCTTGATTTAATGTTCGTTCGTCCATTGTATAGTTAACCCTAATCCTTAAGGCATGTTGTATTTCTTTATCTGCCATAGCCTTATTTATAAATATCCACTGCGGTATCTTACTCTTGCTAAACCTTAAGGATCTGATTTAGAATGCCACATTCCATATATAAAGAAAGACAGAAAGAAGTAAATTATATTATTGTCGACAGGTCAATGGGATTTGAAAGTAATTTGAGCTACACTAGAAAAGTACCAGGGGAGGAAAGATCTTGTAGATTTATAACTAGTAGTTAAACAAACCTAAGAAATTTATCCTGTTTTCATGACAATTCATATGCATTTGTCTTTATATATTCATGCCATGGTGAATTGTGATTCATGGTGTCTATTGGCAGATTCTACTTCTGGTTTAGAAATTTGTTAAGATCAAATGCATCTTTTTTGGTAATGTGCAGGGTTGAAGTCTATTTACAGTGGGGCAGTGGGTTCAGCAACTGCTGAGCCAATTGGCATACCGGCATTGCCTCCTAAGCCACAAATTGGAAGTGCTCAATTCAAGCCCACTACCAGTGGATCGTCGAGGGAGCAAACAGATGATGATGATCTCGAAGCAGAATTAGAAGCTAATCAATCAACCATGGATCCAAGTGACTTGAAAAGAATGCGAAGGTAATGCAGAAATTTTGCTGTTAGTGCTTCCTACGGATCGCCTAATATATACTGTACTGTAAAGAGGGTATGTTAATGGTTGTAGCCTTTTTAGGTGGCTTTAAATGTTAGGGGAGAGGATCCAGTAGTTGAGCATTCTAACTTTGCACTTCTCAAAATCTACGTGAAAATTTCAAATCACTCCCAATTTTTTACAGCATCTTACTTGGCAAGTCCCCTGTTTATAACTAAGGTTTTTGAGCCACATCAGCATGCTTTTTTTCAAGTTGTCTAAAACAGCCCAAAAAAAAGTGAGACCGATACCTGTGCACTAAGTCATGTTTTATTGGTGTGCTGATGTGTCATCACATGATTCGTTGCTTTTTAGAACTAAGGGGTACATTTCATTCAATTATGGGTAGTCATCATCTATAATAACAATTTTAAAGTTACAACTATTGGTGCAGTATTGTCAAAAATATTGAGCATTAAATCAACAAATGTGGGCATTGAATCAACAAGTGCTATAACAGTTAGTGGAACACGCTCAACTATAACAATTAGTGGAACACGCTCAACTAGCAGGTCCTCTTCCCTATGTTATGTCTGTGGGACATGTGATATCAATAATCAACATGCCATCATTCAAAAATCATTTGTTGTATTTTTGTTCTTTTGAATCTTTCTTGATATTAGAGGTCAGTAGCATGAATTTCTATCCTGTTTTGTGAAGAATATTATCTTTAAAAAATTATTTGTTGCATTTTAGTTCTTTGGAATTATTAATGATATTAGAAGCCAGTTGTATGAAATTTCTTTCTTTCATACATGTACGACATGGTGTCTACCTGTTTTGGTTGCCTATAACTTTGAATCTTTAACTGAGTATTTGTGAGTGCTAACATGCAATGTTTCAAGAATATTTGGATAATTCCACATTGCATTCCTTTCTGGCTGTGAGCCTTGACTATAGATTGCATTCGCAGTTTAGGAAAGGCACATTTTACCCTTTTTCACTAAGTTTATTATTTAAAGAGCTTTTGTACCTGCCAGAGAAGAGGAAAGCTATTTGAAGTTTTTTTTTCTATTGATATCCAGATGATTATGATTATTGAATGGATTTATGGAATATTTGAACCTTATACAATTGAATTTAAAAAAATGATAAGAGGAAGTATTTTCCACAGCAAGTCAAATTGTGATATTGCTATCAGTATTCAACTGTGTAGTTTTCTGGTCAAACTCATTGACCCATGTTTCATGAGTAGCGGTTCACAAGAACCCATCTCTCATGAGAATGAATGGAACATTTAGCAGTCATTGCTTCAAGGTGTTGTTCACAATGGTGAAGCATGAGGCCTTCCCGGGAGGTCACCTAGAATGGCTCCTATTCAAGCGCACAATATCAAAATTCGATTTGTTGTGGAAAATGCCTCCTCTTATCAATTGATGAGCTAAAAGGCCTCTATAATGAATGGTTCATAAGGCACAACCCTTGCTTAAGGTTTTTTACAAATGTGGTGGCAAGCTAAGTGGGCTTAATCATGAAGGAAACTCTATGGTTAAGTGCACTTGATTTGGAGCAATATTGGGATGGGTGACCCCCTGGGAAGGCCCAATGCTTTACCCTTGTGAGCATCACCTAGATGTAATGACTGCTAAGTGATCCATTCATTCTCATGAGAGACGTGTTCTTGTGAACCTCTACTCATGAAACATGGGTCAATGAGTTTGACTTGAAAACTACACAGTTGAATCTTGATAGCAATATCACAATTTAAAAAAATATTTAGATTAATTACAAGACCAGTTCAATGCATTCGTTAGAGTTTTGGAGGCTTGATGAAAAGAGAGAGAAATGAGCTTAAGCTAACTTGGTAAAACCAAATCATCTAATTGCAGATAATGAGGAAGGGTCCAATTAATTTTTTGAAGAAAAGCTAGAGGAATGTATACATACAGTGCAATAAAATAGAGCAGAGATCCTATTGTTGCCATACAAGTTCTCAACATCAGCTTTTTTTTTTTGAAGGATTAAAAAAAAGAAGTGTGTGTATGATAAGGGACGTCACTATGAAATAAGATGTTGATGTTGAATTCTTGTTATCGCTCTCTATCTCTTTTACTAACATGGTCCCCTGCTGGGGATTACTGTTTTTTTTTTTTTTTTGGGTAAGAGTTGTCCCATGGATAATTTATTCACAGCTTACAAGAATTTTTAGAATCTTTTCCTAGAAATAGAAGCTGCTATTGTTTACGATGGGTAACTTTAGCCATTGATAACAGGTTGTGTGCTGAAAAGATATGTAACCGCTGCTTAACCACAAGTTTTTAACATCTTTGAATGTTATGTATTCCCGACCATTTTAACCTCCAATTTTCCTCCATTATATCTTTGACACACTCAAATACAAATAGGCAGCCAAAAAAGTGCTGCAAGTCACTGAGGGAGGTATATTTGACATCTGTTTGATTTAACTGCCATCCGATTTTTGCTGCCAGAATAAGCTTAGCATTGACTGATTCTATCCTTACACGTGAATAGTGAATACTTTAACTACCAAGTATGCTTTGTATCTTGCCACATTCTTGTTTGTTTTATTTTGACATTGTTCTATCCCGTTGGATAGTTTACAAGCTCCCAAGTCATTTGATATATTAATAATTTCAATTTGTACTCTTCCTCCATAGCCTTTTCTTGATTGTCTTTTCCTTAGTCTTCTATGTAAAGATGGAGGATCACATTTATCCATTGTCCTAGCAAAGAGTGTATAATTGGCCTGTTTCTTTTGCTTTGGTTCCTCCTGCTATGATCACATTTATTATGTAAGTGTTTTAAGAGCCCACCGAGGAAGGCTAATCTCCACCTAAACTCAAAAATGTTCTTGGAGGATATCTTTTGTCAAATTTGACATCTTCTGAATTCTAAGCTGGATAGGTTATAAGCTTCCTAGTCATTTGATATACAAATGATCTGTACTCTTCCTCAATAGGCTTTTCTTGATTGTTTTTCCCTTACTCTTGTATGTAAGATGGAAGATCACATCTATCCGTTGTCCAAGCAAATAGTGTATAACCTGTTGCATTGTTGTTTTGGTTCATTCTGCTATGATTTTTGTCCCATTATCATTTTTGGCTTCCTAAATGATCTTGGAGAATATCTCTTGTCAAATTCACCTCTCGTAGATTCGAAGTATCTTTTGAATGATTCACCAATGGAGGATCTTCATATGTCTTTCATTCACTGAGACAGTCTTCTCCTTAGTGATCACAAAAGGAGCTTGGTCATCGATCCATAGAGCTGAAACCATACATAATCAGCAGGATTGAAGTATCGTTTTGATAGCAAGTGCATCTCTGTGCCTTCATGTAATATTGCTTCATCAAATATTGTATCTCCCTGAATATTAAGCTCATGCTTGAAAGGATCTTTACATTCTAGGCATTTGAATTATTATAATAGCCCACCATTATATGCTTATGACTTTTTCGACCAAGTTTATTTTTCTTCTTATTCAGAACACAAGCCAATGCAAAACTCAGAAAGACTCTGAATGTAATGTCCCCTTTTCAAATTGCCTAAATTTTTCCATAAAATCACAATTGAATAAGATTAGGGTTAGGGTTTACCATGCATAGGATCTTCTATAGTAACGTACCCATAATTTGAAATCCTACAATATTTTTAGTACTTTTTTAAAATCATATCACCATAGGTAGATTCCTTTTAACTATAAACAATATATAAAGAATATAAATTAAATCAAAAGATTGCTAGAGTTAAATTTGATTTGATCTCAACCATGGGTGTGATAAGATGAGGGAGATTTGATGAGGTGTCCCAGAAACCTCCTACCCTAGGCCCAATAGCGGATACATCATCCCCTTGGCCTCATGTGGCCCTTGCCATGCATATGAGGTGGGCTACCCAGTGTGAGGTCCTATCGCTGTTTCCCTCTATCTGATCCATCCTGAACTTGTCTTCCATGGTTGAGATATCCACTTCCATGAATGAGATTATGAAGATTCTTTACTACAGGGTGTCCCGAAAGTCTACTTCTTTCTAAGCCCAAAGGCAGCCCATCTTGTCCCCCTTTGGCTCCATGTGATTCCTTAGTCACCGCATGGTGTAGGGTACTTAAAAAGGGACCTCATCACTGTGTCCCTGATTAGGAATCCTCATTCTCTCCATCTTGGCAAATTACAACAGTTAGAGGTACAGATTATATAGAATATCCTGTCTAAATCATATGATCTGTAGGTTTCTGGTATTAAATCAAATTATTGATATTGCATGAGAGATGTATTTATTATGCTCTTACATGTAATCAATAGTATGCTTAGTTCCAGAGACACGCCAATATGCTATCCGTGAATATTATTGCAGTTAGAGGTACAGATTATATAGAATAGCCTGTTTAAATCATATGATCTGTAGGTTCTGGTATTAAATCAAATTATCGATATTGCATGAGATGTATTTATTATGCTATTACATGTAATCAATAGTATGCTTAGTTCCAGAGATACGCCAACATGCTATCCGTGAATATTATTGCAGTTAGAGGTACAGATTATATAGAATAGCCTGTCTAAATCATATGATCTGTAGGTTCTGGTATTAAATCAAATTATCGATATTGCACGAGATGTATTTATTATGCTATTACATGTAATCTAAGTTACCGGTTCAAGTTTGGTTCGAAGTTCGGGTGCGAAGAACCGGTTCGCAAGTTTGACAAAATTTTGAAAAGGGGTTTGGGTTCGGGTTCGAAAATACATGTAAAAATTTTAAAATTATATATATATACATATTTATGAAGCCTAGAAGCATGAGTAAAAATAAGAATGTCACATAGTATCATAAAAACAACATTTAAACAACAAAAACACCATAAACTTGTAATCATAGCATCATGAATCATGATCATACCATCATATACTTCAAGTCATAGTTACACCACCCTAGGGGACGGGGGGATATAAGACATAAAGATGTAAAAGTATTGGTCTCTTTGTGTTGGATATAAATGTTAGATATTCATATAAGTTATATCTAACATGTATATGATATATACAACACAAAAGGACCAATATCTAACATTTATGTCTTTGTTGGTGGCTGTTTTCAAGTCCTTGGGTCTGGCAAATGAGGTTTGAGTGATTTTGGCCTGTTGGGAAGTCATGTCTGTTTGGGATTTGGGCGAGAGCTAAGCTAAGTCTGTCATAGAGATGGGGTCGAAACCAATTGATTTGTGATAAAACGAGTTAAAACCCTTTGAGAATTATTTTGCCAGCTTCAGTTTGACCTTAGAAAGCCATGATAGATTGTGGGAGGTAATTGTTAAAATATTGTGAGTTCGTGTTTAAAATCAATCATGAAATATATATATATATATATATATATATATATATATATAATAATTAATATGCAACTGTTTATTGGATCGACTGTTTTATTGGCGGAGAGTAAAGTCACATAGCGCAATTGGCATATGCGCACAGCCACGATAGTATCGTGACTGTTCGCATATGACAGTCACGATACTATCGTGACTGTCTGGTCTCCTTAAGCCTGCCGTCTTTGGATATACGACCTGTTTATTAATTGATAATCATTGGTTATTCAAATTGTTAATATGAACAGTCATGACTCATTAATATGATGAGTCATGTCTGTTCATATTCACACCCTTCAGATTCAATATATAGTTGTTACATTTTGTAGAATCAATCAATAACCAAGGCAATTGCATTCTACTACTTACATTCAGTTTATATCTTATCCTCTGATCTATAATTATTTAACATGGTATCAGAGCCAAGTTCCTTCTGTAAAGCCTAATCACTTGAAGGAAGATCTTATGAGCACACATAGAGGATGAATACTTCTGACACTCACATTACCAGTCTGGTTACAAAACTTATTTTATCGAGTGTGAGCCTTATAATTGAAGTACTGGGAATTACACAGCGTATAATAACATCGACCAGGAGATCACCGTATATATCTACCTTCAGGTAATACTTGCGGATAGAAGAGAAGAGGAATAGAAGTGGATATGAAAATTACGCAGCCAAGGAAAAGATTCAGACTTGACCTCATAATCCAATCAACAGCCAGTATATACAGTCAACCATTGAATCAACCAATGAGGAGTTTATATGTTATTGAATCAGCATCTGTAGAATGGTAAGAGAGAAAGGCATCGAAGAAGTCTGCAGCAGAGACAAGGAAGCCTAAGAAAGTCTGCTGAAAGGTAACACCGATCAGGAAGGAAGGTAAGAGATATTTATATTGTTGTGTATGAATATATATGAGTTGCATCTTATTAATATCTTGGGTGTAAATTACTACACTCGGTCTAATATAAATCTGGATAAAATATATATAAATTAATGTGTCTTACATTAATCGAATGGAATGAATGTATGTATGTGACATGAAAAATATATATGTGTGTGTGTGTATGAGGAAGGTATATAGATATAGATGTACTAGGAAGGTATATAGATATAGATATACATAAACAAAAGATTGTGTGTGTAAGAGGAAGGAACAGAAAACAAAGAATACAGAACGAAAGGAAGATGCAGAAAAACAGGAGATAAAGGGACTGTCGGCAGCAGAATAGAAAAGCATTTCGACATTGGTTAAGAAGATTTAAATTAAATTTGAGATATCACAATCATATGACGTTCTTGAGAGATGAAATAAATCACTCCACAAGTTTATTAAACTGTTGAAGTTAAGGATTTTGAAATCATCGCCAAAGGTTCCATTGTAGAGAACGCTTGACTGCCAAATGATAATTCTGAAAAGTTCGCGGAAGCCTTACTAATGATATCGAGACTAGGCGATAATCATTGTAAATATTGATTTTTAAATCCGTAGTGGTGCAAGCCATATTTCTGAAACAAATAAAGTGCAGTTTGTATAAAGTGGAGAAGCGGTATTATAAGAGGACACATCAGAGATCCTTCCGTTCAAGAGATACAGAGATTTCAGCAGACTGAGCGTTAGCAAAGCAGCAGGCATCCACTACCAATGGCCACTGCAGTACTCAGAGCATCACTTACAGCCAATATCAATTTGATATTAATTTTTGGCTTCCGCGTGGAAATCAAATTGGGATTGACCATAAATTTTGATAAATAACTAGTGCAAGTTCACCGAAGAGAAGTGAGAAGACTTTTGTAGATTATTGGATAAAGAAATTAAAAATGATGGAGTCCACCTTGGGTCGCCTGGTACATGAAGATTGGTAATGGCGAGTGTATCAATGGGAAATGAATATATTCATATATCGATGTATTCATTGCAACAAGTTATCATCATGATCGTTGTGATGCAGATATAAATCGTGCGAGGATATAAAAAGTGGATTAATGGTTGATAGCAACATACTTTTGAAAGCAGTGGGACTACATTTGATAGTGATCTCTGAAAATATTATCAGAGACTTGAAGGATTTGTGTTAATACTATCAGCATGAGATTCGAATATTCCCCTTGCTGTGCATATCCCATTCTAAAGTTGATATCCATCGGGAAATGGATGTGTTAGTTGATGTTGTGTTACATCAGTAATGGGAGAAATATCTGAATGTTACAGTGCATGTACAGTATCTTTCAGAATTGTTGTACATATAAGGTTTGTTATTGGTGTGCGTTGCATATCACAAGCATGAGAAAGTACAACATATCAACTTTTGCATTTTTAATGATACCATCGAAAATCTTCAACAATGACAAGATTTGGAATATAAATAGGGAAATTCAATTATATATCTCCCTAACTACTATGGAATCTTCTTTTCACTCATTTACGGGACTCATAGGCATATAAACACATTTTCTATTGAGATAGTGCTGTTAGATTTGAGACATACAAATGTGAAAGAAGCAAAGTGGTACAATCCTCTTATAATAGCATAATGATTTAATTGGTCGACAAATCTATGATATAACTATTCGATGGGTAAATATCAACATTTCCAGTTTGATATTGACTGACAATTATTCTTGGATTCCATATCACGTAATCAGGTAGATTTCAATGCAGCATTTGTGTTCTAAAGAGTTGGTTGTCAATTGCAAGACAATGTTGTGAATCATTGAACAACTTAGCACATGTGAAGTGGGTAGTCGAGTATTCAATATACATTGTCAAAGTTGGAGACTCTGAGATTGGGGTTGTGAGGCACTCAGAATTGAATCCTCTAGGTTTTGACATCTATGGCTACTCCTGTGAAATTAACGAACTGAGATTCACCAGTGAAAAGTGTGAGCACTAAAGAACAGATATAAGTTTTCGTATTTGATATGATGTAGAATTGTTTAAGAGTGGGAATTTTACATTGTGGGGGGAATAATAACCAATGTTGCATTCTCATTTGAACCATCCTTAGAGGGGAGATGTCAGAGAAGAGGCACTATCAGAGTTAAATGTTGAACCATCCTCAGTGGGGAGATGATTCAAAGGGGAGATGTCTCTCAAATAATCTGAGAAGGTGTTTTCTAATTTGATGTATATGGACCTTCTTTGAAGCAACTTGTATCAAGGATGTTGATGCATAAGATAAGTATTTATTATCCTTGAGTATTATATTTATCTACTCATTGTAGTCTCTCTCTTATCTGCATTTCTATACGTACTATAAGAGCTATTTGCCTTGATCTTTTCCGAGGATTCTCTTGCAGGAAAATAAGATTGATATCAGCTTTAGAGGGAGGATGACACTTCAAAGGTAACTTTGGACGAGAATGTCAGAAAGTTGATATCACATTCAAAAGAAATCTGATGAACTATCAGCAGCACCCTTGGACGCGAAGGATAAATGTTGACGTTAGTACTCAAAGTTTCAGAGGGAGTAAATCATATCGAGATGGTTTCCCTAGTGACCAGGAAACTATAAAAGGAAAAAGAATTGTGATTCAAAAGATGTAGTTCCATGTATGTGAGCTAGAAGGTTTGTATGCAGATATCCAGGTCATGATATTCCTAAATAGATGGTTAGGCATTCAAGAAAAGAGCCTAATGCAGACTAAAGAACTAAGAGATGGCTTGCTCACAGAAGTTTGATATTAAATTCAGAGGGAGTATGATAGTTCAACTTTGTGAGGAGGTTGTTACAAGACTTTAAAGGAAGCATATAGAGGACTATGATTATGAGATTGAGCCTTTTGTGTGCTGCAGAAATGCCTTTATGCTAGCTCCTACATAACCGGGGGTTCACCTAGTGAGATGCAAACTATATAAGAGATATAGTGTATAAGTATGCTATTCAAGGTACATTATCCCTACAGAACATATGGCTGATATTCTCACCAAGTTTCTTGCTAGAGGTAAGGTTGTGTACCTTCGAGGTAAACTTGGCATGTTGAAGAATGAAGCCTTAGATGAAAAGGACTTTCATCTACTATCTTGTATGTTATTGCATTCTTCTCCTTGATAGAGAAGTCTAAGGTGAAAGCCCTTGTTTCCACTCTTTGGAATGAGCCTTGATAGATCCACCATCTGACGTGAGTCAAGGTGGATGTCACGTGTGTGACTCCAGGACCTATGGGCCCTCCTGTGAACATTGGAGAAAGGTGACGACTTTTCGACAATGAACACTTGTATTTAATATTACAAGGTGACGATCTTGTAATAAGGATTCGTTATGGTAGACTCTTTGTCTGTGCACATACCATAATAGGGTTATATGTAAATGGAATGTAATGTTCTTATTTACTATATCCTAGTATCACGATCTGAGGTGATATGCAAACTGGGTATCATGTGTTAGGTGATTCCTCATATCACATGTTAGGTGATATTGAAAACTGGGTATCACATGTTAGGTGATTCCTCATATTACATGTTAGGTGATATTGAAAATTGAGTATTTAGGTTACTATGTGAAGGTGACAATCTTGACAATAGTAACCAGGTTTCAAGATTGACTCCCATAAGGGTTTGTCCCGGATAGGACCGGACATCTTGTTGCTTATGTTATTACTTGTTGGTTAATAAAATTGTTAGGATCGACTCCCGAAAGGGTTTGTCCCGGATAGGACCAGACATCTTAACACTTATATTATTATTGTGTAACAACTTATCGTGATCAACATTTTTAAAATGTCTTGGATTGGGCCAAATATCATGATATGAAAGGTTCTACAATTCTATTAAACTCTCTCTCAAGAGGGAGTGTTAAAATATTGTGAGTTCGTGTTTAAAATCAATCATGAAATATATATATATATATATATATAAATATAATTAATATGCAACTGTTTATTGGATCGACTGTTTTATTGGCGGAGAGTAAAGTCACATAGCGCGACTGGCATATGTGCACAGCCACGATAGTATCGTGACTGTTCGCATATGACAGTCACGATAGTGGTCTCCTTAAGCCTGCCGTCGTTGGATATACGACCTGTTTATTAATTGATAATCATTGGTTATTCAAATTGTTAATACAAACAGTCATGACTCATTAATATGATGAGTCATGTCTGTTCATATTCACACCCTTCAGATTCAATATATAGTTGTTACATTTTGCAGAATCAATCAATAACCAAGGCAATTGCATTCTACTACTTACATTCAGTTTATATCTTATCCTCTGATCTATAATTATTTAACAGTAACCGTGCTGAAGGTTTGCTGAATCCTGAAATTTGGCTAAGTCTGGAATTTTTAAAATCTAGAATCTACATCTTAACTCTTATGAAGCTGGAACCTATCCCAAACATCCTGAAAGTATTATATTTTATAATTTATACAAATATAACTTAAAATATAAGAAATTAAATAAATCAAACTTATACTTAAATGTTATATTTGTACAAATATAACTTAAATATAAGAAATTAACTTATAGTTAAATGTTATATTTGTATAAATCCTCCTGTCCATGAACCTTTCATATCCACATGCAATAATATGCTTAGTTCCAGAGATACGCCAATATGCTATCCGTGAATATTATTGGAATTATCTATTAATATGAATTATATGCAGAGATCACAGAGTGAGAATTACAGTAACATTCATAATTCGTGCATAGGAGTCTGAATATCCATACCCGATTATCGCTGATTACAGGGACTGATATTAATTCTGCTCAGTCTATATATATATATATATATCGATCCGAGTCTTCTTTTCCCGTATTTTACCCTTCTTCCTGCTCGTTCGCTGATGATGTGATTGACTGAATTTAATCTCTATATGTATTCGTATTGCTGGAGGGGAATGGGAGACGTGTCCCATGTCTTTTCCAAAATCGCATCTCTTCATATATTAAACAGATCGTAATACTGTATTAATCGTATTAATTAATCTCTTACACCGGTTTATCCTTTACTATTATCGCTATTAATGAATTACGTTAACCGCTTGTTAATATTCACCAAATATCCTTCTATAATTACCGATTTTCATCGTTATTTATTATTTAATATTAATGCCATCGATTTACCAGTTTGAGTATCTTCGGGCTTCAACTGTCCGTGGATGGCTTCCTAACCGTGGCTTATTTCATTGGGATATGACACTGAAGTGTGTGACAACCTGTTTCATTCCGCTCCATTTTCAATATGGAGTGACATCTCAGATAATTTTGGTAGATTTCCTATTTAAAGTGTAATGGTGCTTCAGCCCAAAAATCTTTGGCTTTGTAGCATATATAATGAAAGCTATGCCAATGTACTGGTTTTTCTTTTGGCTACATTTTCTTGAGGAGAGTAGAACGTTATGTGTTGTCATGATAATATTGCGCTTGGAACAATATGCCTTCACGGCCTAGGCGATGTGTTCTCAATTAAATATCAATCATTTTACTGGGTGCCCAGATTGGTTTCCAACCATTCTTCCAATTCAATTAATTTCCCCAATGTAGAGGGCTTTCCTGTAGAAAAGACACCCATATTCTTCTAGAGAAATCATCACTAATTAAAGAACTTAGAATGTACCTGGCATCTGCAATAAGTTGATTCACTGGCACACAAATTTAAATTTTTACGGTAATGTGTCTTTGCACGCCATATCTTGCCTCAAATTTTTCCCGGTGATGCTTTCTGAGAATGATTCTTTCACAGAAACTCCTTTTACTCAATTGTACTCTCTAGAAGTTTTAAAATATTAACAATTAATCAGTGTTATCTGGGGATGTGTTCTGGGTCTAAAAACTCATGTTCCTTAATCGGAAATGTTTACAGGACTTAGGGACGGCTAGGGGACATCCCCACCTGTTCCTATTTTTTGAAAATTCACATGAAACGTTTTGGAAATTGGGTACTTAGAGAATTTTTTTGGAATGGCCATACGTTGCGGGGATGGTCGGGGACACCTTGGATGCCCCTAGAATGGATGGGCGTCAACAATGTGATAGGCGGCATCAGCACTTTAAAAAACACATTTTTCTTTTATAAATTTTTTTTAAATTTTTTTTAAAGTGGCCTCTTTTTTTAACTTTGCCCTAACATGTTTATTATTGTTTTGTAGTTAATTCCTGCTATTTGAGGTCTTCTGATTAGTATTTCACAACATTACTGAAATTAAGAATGTTGCTACAATCATGCTACAATCATATAGCAGACTATTTGCAAGATGTTGGGAACAGACCTGGATCATGCATCTTTATGTTATTTTGTGACAATACATCAGTGTTGGGTTAGTTTTGGGTGTTTTGTGGAAGATTTGGTGAATATTAGAAGTTGCATCAAGGTGTCATCTTGCTGTAACAGACCTATATCATGATTGGAACTGTATAGCAGACTTGTTCATATTAATATCAGTCCACTTATTCAAGGTTTAGTTTTAGGAGTGTAACCCCAATTTAGATAATTGGTGAATGTGGTCTAGAGTTAGAAGAGTATTGAGAGACATACTTGATCCACTATCTGTAGAAAGCCTTTTGGAGTCAATGTCAAACTTATAACAGTTGAATCCAACACAATTTCCAAGGTTTTTCACGTTAGTATTTCATAGGAATGTTATTTCATTTACTGGCACTACTGTGCAAATGATTATCTTCCAAAGCAATTGTAACACTATGCCTATAATGTTTACACTGATAATTTATATCAGACCTAAATGATAGGAGTGTGTTTCAATTTGGAAGGTGGGTTATTGCTCTTATTGATATTGACAATGAATTCCGAATTGTGTTCTTGGGTGTATTACAATTTTGTATGTTATTATTTTAATATTACATGCATATTGACAATGAATTCTGAATTATGAGTGCATATTTAGTATTGAAATGTTGTATGTTAAGGTTTTAGACTAAGTTACAGGTTTGGGTTTGGGGACGGGTACAGGTACGAGAACTTGGTACACGGGTACGTGAATTTTTTTTAGGGGTTTGGGTACATGTGTGTGTGCATGCATTATATGTACAAAAAATAAGAGAAATATATAGAATTCTAAAACTAAATCATTTCATAGTATGATACTTGATCATTGATCAATGCCAAGAGCCAAAGATAAATATTAAATGTCAATTGACAGTGGAAAAATATTCAAATAAGCATACACGTACCCAACAGGTATCCTGTGCAAACCCAACAGGTACCCACAAACGTACCCATACCAGGTGCGTACTTGAAACCTGATACAAGGCTTGTGGTTAAGAATCTGGTAACTTAGGTTTTAGATGTTTAAATGACATGTTTTATCCATGTTTTCATATGAATGTAATGTATATATGCAAATTTTTTATATATTTTTATATTTTCTCTACATTTATATAACCGTCCCCAAACATGACAAAAAGAATTGCCATCCCAGAAAGTCGTCCTCCTATCCTTTGCCATCCCTATAGAAAAAACTTGAGGTAACACTACAATTAATTAATAATAAACTAATTAATCATTGAGCAACATAGTTTCAATAATTAATAAATTTATAAACAAATATTAACTGTTCATTGTAGGTTTGATGACTAATTAATTAAATGTTACTTATAACTCTAGTTATTTCTAAGTGCTCGTTTGAGATGGGAACTGAATATCTTTCTGGAAGGATGTATGGATTTGAAGTGGATCTCTAATCCCCCCCAAAAGAAAGAATTTGGAGGCACAGCAGAATACGCAATTAATCAGCTGGCAGCCAAGGTCAGTGCTGGTTTTGGAAGGAAGCAGAAGTTGGGAAGTGATAGGGAGAAATGTGTTTAGAAGGAAGAATTAGTGGAAATGGAAACTTTTGGTGTGAACTTGCTTTATGGGAAGATTTGTACAGGATGACTTCCCAAGGCAACCTCGACTTGTTTGAACGATCATCATCTTGTTCATAAATAACTTCAACAAAATCACAACTACCAAACCATGAACATAAATCATCACATGACCCATCGATTTGACTTCTTTGTGGAGGAGAAGAAGAGTAATCCGAATGTGTGCTTTTGAACTGCTAATTCTTAAAAAAAAAATGCAGTAGGTGGCAATCCGAAAATGGGATCTAGATTTTATTTTCACCAAAGATGTGAAGTCATTATTAGAATGAGCATTCAAAATTAAAAGCTAACGTTTGAAGATGTCATGGAAAAATCTTCTATCGCTAGTACTTTGGGGAATTTAGAATGAAAGAAAATACAAGGATCTCAAAATTTAATAGCAGTTACAAATGCAAACTTGAGTTCAATAAAGCCTTCGCTGCAGAACTACCGCCCAACCTTACGCCAATCCGAGAGATAAATGTAGAGGAAGAAGAGTGTTGGAACAATTGGACAAAGTAAATTTCAACAATTAAAGAGGTTTCCTTGATAATGGGATTGAAATATTTGTTAAAAACAGAGAAAAAAATATGGACACTCTCCTCGTTGAAATTTGGTGGATGCATATTTAGAGATGAATGGTGTCAGCCAAAACTTTTATTGGCTGTAGATGTCGTTAAGGATGCCAATCACTAGGTGGAAGCTATGACATTCAAATAATGATAGTAATGAATTGCTACTGTGAAGTTACCGAATCGGCCCGGGGTATATATATAATGTTACTAATTTGTCCCCTGAACCTGTAGATTCGGGTGCAATTCGACTGGAATATGGATTCGGGTTTAATTCGTAGGGTGTATGTATATATAAACTGTTACCATTTTGTCCTTAAACTGTAGATTAGGGCACAATCTGACTCGAATATGGATCCGGGTACGATTCGTAGAGGGTCCCTCTCAGGACTTGGGAAAGCACTATGGGGTTCGTCTGCGTCAAATCCATTCCGAATTCTTTAGTCTTTTCCGAACGTACTACGAATTCTCCAGTGCTTTCATCTATCGGTGCAATGAACCCGCAATTTTCCTCTCTAAATTGTTTTTAAAAGATTTGGAAATCTCATTTTCATATATATATATATATGTAAAGATTGCATATTCATTGGGGGAGGAGTTTTTGTTTGAATTTGCGTTTTGTGAGTTAGGAGAAATGTATTAATAGTTATTATAGGTAATTTCATGTATATGTAGAGTACAGAAAAAATATTTTTTGATTTCTGGGTTGTAATGGAGTTCTTTATAGAAATCATTGAGTTTCAAAGGGTCAAAAAGTGGCCATTTCAAAGTTTTGCTGGATACCCATTTAAAGATGGCCCAATAACCGCCCATTCAAAATTTGCAGTATTTATGGACAAATGTCCCAGTAGTCATGCACAAATGGGCTAATTATGAACTGAAAAAGATAAAAATGATTCGCTATTGGTACGTGTTATCACTGTTTGGTCTTCTTTCATTTGGTTCAAATTTATTTTTTTATTCATCTTTGATATTTGAAATTCATTTTTCTTCTACAGCTCGCACATTCTGATGATGAATCATAGAGTGTGATCTAGAACGTTGATGCAAGAAAATCATACGCAATAAAATCTAAAAACAAAACATAAAATAATCATTATAAACATAAAAATCTAATCTCTTAAATAGGCTTGACAAATAAACATAAAATTTGAAGAAGGCATATGAAATACTTTATATTGACATTGCTGATTTAAGTTTTTTCCGGCAAATATTTCAATAGTTCAACGAGAATAAAATCTGCAGTTCGATGTTTGTTTAAGTTGCATAAAATCTAATGACGTTCCTAGGATCTCAGACACTCCATCACAGTTTGAAAAGTGCTCTGATTAAAGGCATGAACTCCGATGCACGAGGATATACTCTTTTTATAACCTGTGTTACACAGGGATGCATCCCCACCCCTCAAACACCTGTCTGGGCCTGAGGCATTTCGGGGATGGCAGGTCATTAGAGAGAATGTGGAAATGGCTTGGAACACATTCCTAAAATCAGGGACTGCAGGACTGAGAAAACACATAGGGGATGCTTGGTCGTCCCTGAGGTGGGCGGGCACATCTCATATCTCTTGATCATCCCGGGGACAGGAAGGCATCCCCTGCAGAAAAGCAATTTTTTATAACGCTTAAAAGATTATTTATAATATTAATAAAGAACTGTTAAATATATTAGGACAGCATTATAGTAGCATTATAAAATCAGGGACTGTAAGACTGAGAAAACACATAGAGGATGCCTGATCGTCCCTGAGGTGGGTGGGGACATCTTATATCTCTTGACCATTCCATGGACAGTAAGGCATCCCTGTAGAAAAGCAGTTTTTTATAATGTTCAAAAAAATTATTTATAATATTAATGGAGGACTGTTAAATATATCATGACAGCATTATAAAATCAGGGACTGCAGGACTGAGAAAACACATAAGGATGCCTGGTCGTCCCTGAGGTGGGTGGGGACATCTCATATTTCTTGACCATGCCGGGGACAGCAAGGCAGCCACTGCAGAAAAGCAACTTTTTATAATGCTTAAAAAATCATTTATAACATTGATAAAGGACTGTTAAATATATCATGACAGCGTTATAATAGCAGAATATCATGACAGCATTATAACAAAAGCAATAAATATATCATGGCAGCAGTACAGAAAATAAATTAACCATTACAGCAGTGACGGAAACAACTGTATTTTATCATATATCATGATTCGGATTCAAAGTTAATGCTATAAATATTATAAGAGGTAATATTAACACTATCAGCAATAATTTGGATTTCTGATTTTGTTGTTCAAAAATGTCTGAAATTTCAAAATTCTTGATATAGTATTAGGGTCGGGTATTATTCTTATTTGCAAAAGAGATTAAAGGTATATTTGTCATGGTCTTGTGCAGTGTGGTAGTGTCTGAGAAATACAAACACACAATTTCTTTAGACTTCTGCAGACACCATCCAACATCATTTTAACATTGTGATATTATATTGCTTCTATTATACTACTATTTGTTACCTTGTATAAATTTGACTCTCCCTCTCCCCCACATATATAATTTAAATATATTGATGTGCAAAAAAATGGCCCCAGACGGCACGCTGAAACGTGTTAACTGCCATCTCGCCATTCTCATTCTGGAAACGACCATGGAACACAGTTTTTAACAAGAGCTCTCCCAACTATGATTGGAACACTAACTATCTGCAGTGAGAATTCCATGGGCATTTGATTAGGTCTTTTCAATTTTCACTATGATCTGCTCGTTTTGGTATATGAAATTTTCTTACTGAATTTACTCTTTGTTCAAAGAAATTTTCTTTTTACAAACTTGCAGAAAATGTAAAGACATGGAAGGGAAACAGCATGTTTTCATGTTACTGCTTAGCTTATTTTGGTTAGCAATGGCTGCTCAATTATTTTATGAGATATCTGTGGAGCTAGTGGCCCTATTAATATGTATTTTGCTGCTTATTTTCAAGCATAGAACTTGAAATTTTGATTAATTAATTTAATAATAAATTGCACACAGAAAAAATAGAAATAAAATCTTAAAAAATGGAGGGAAAAATATTTGTGGAGCCACGTCGTTCTTTTAACAATATACAGCGACTACTTATTTCCAGCCCCCCTCTTTTCCCACAGCTTATTTTCAATTCCTAAATAATAGTCGCTCCACTAAAATAGCAAAAGATTCTAAATTATCTTTTTTTGAGACTTTAAAATTTTTATGAGAACACATCACTGCTTAAATTTAAGTACAAAATGTACTTAAGCAACGGCATAGAAACATGAGAAAAACTACAGAGTTGAATTCAACTCGACTGCACAATTGAACGCTCCTCAACAAAGAGCTCTTCAGTGTGCAATAGGAGAACTAGCTATTTCCATACGTTCTATGTAGAGTGAACCTTCCACAAGCTTAAAAAATTATATGGTCAATTTTTTTGCCTCTACTTAATTAAAGAGTTTAACTGTCAACTGTGCTTCTTTTTGAGACTGCAATGGTGAAGACGTTAAGCTTAGAGAACACAAATGTTGTTCTTCACATTCTCAAGTTTATGGCACATTATGCTTACATTTGTTTATATATATATTTTTAGTTTTATTGAATTTCTCAAACCTATTACATTATATTGCACTGGCCTAAATATTATGCGCATGAAAATGATTCTGTGAACCTCGCGCTAGTATTTTTGCCGGGACTTTGTTGCACCTACGATAATTAAGTATTTTGATCCTAAGATCCTTATGCTGAACTATTAAGTCGTTGTCGAATTTCATGTCAACTGAATTCATTTTCATTGGATCACAGAATGCTATCAAACAGAGAGTCTGCAAGGCGTTCCAGACGAAGAAAACAAGCTCATTTAAGTGACCTTGAGTTGCAGGTTTATATTGTTGATTGTCTGCTTTTTTTGGGCTTTGCAAATGAATCCTTGCACTGGGTCTTTGTATTAACTTTTACTCTATATGGCAGGTTGCACAGTTAAGGGTAGAAAATGCTTCTTTATTTAAGCGTCTCTCTGATATGAGTCAGAAATACAATGAAGCTGCTGTTGATAATAGGGTACTTAAAGCAGATGTGGAAGCATTGAGGGCAAAGGTATGGCTTGGGCTCGTATTTTTGTAAGTCTTCATATGGTAGCTAGTACTAGTGTTCAGCTATTTGCTAGTGTTTATGGTTCCTTTCATTCTTTTTATCTTTAAATGGGAGTTTAAGAGGTGAAAATTTATGTCATTCTTCAAGTATTGCTACTTTGTCCACAATTTCATGCTTTATGTTTTTGCCTATCAGGTGAAAATGGCAGAAGATATGGTTGCCCGGGCATCTGGAGTTAGTCATTCACTTCAGAATCCATCACAAATTCCACCTGATTCTCACCTGCAATATGTGGGTGGTTCACTGGAGTTGCCTGCAACTTCTGGTGTTCAAGATTCCAATAAATACTTGCATCAAGGGCAGTCAACTGCAACTCAAGGAATTCCTCGTACGGTTTCGGACACGACCCATCAGAATAGAGAACTGGCAATGCATAATGCTGGAACCAAAATGGGACGTACACCATCCATGCAACGTGTAGCAAGTCTAGAACACTTACAAAAGCGAATCCGTGGAGGAGTGACTTGTGGATCCAACCCATGGGGTGGAGCTTGGGATGTTGAAAGCTCCCCAAAAGTTCAAAATGGTGGGCGGTAGCATAGAATCTACATGCCAAGTCATCTCTACTGGGAATAATCTTCTAATTTATTAGAATTATGTTAACATTACCATTTAATGTCGAGTGTAAAAAATTGCATGCCAACTGGCAGCAGATTTTACAGA
Organism: Chamaecyparis obtusa; assembly: GCA_027943335.1. NCBI lineage: Eukaryota > Viridiplantae > Streptophyta > Pinopsida > Cupressales > Cupressaceae > Chamaecyparis > Chamaecyparis obtusa. The sequence goes on from BSBK01009080.1 coordinate 276,752, forward strand.
CGACAGAATCTAACTTAGATGTGAATTTTTTTTTAACCTTTAGTTGTAGAGTACAGGACTGGACTTCTACAACAGTTGACAATGGTTTTCCTCTTTAGCAAGTTGTATTCATTGAGAAGCAACAAAACTTTGCAAATGTACAAATGAAATTTATATCTGCATTAACATATTGGGTTCGTCTTGGTTGGTAACTTGGTTAATAACAAAGGGGGTCATTTATCATTGTTTCTATCTCAGATCTACTCTCTTGAGCACTTCAGTGGTTTGTCTTCATGAGGGGTTTAGTGCAAAATGGTGGCAAATCATTACACACTTGTTGACCATTTCCTTTTGAGAGGTTCGTTGAGTCTCTGGAATCTTTTAAGGTTGTTTTACACACAAATGTATACGCATGGTAGCATGTCACTTGCATGCTGTGACAGAAATGTAACCTAAAATAAAAACACATAAAACTTAAAAGAAAAAATAATATTACAAATCAGCCAATTATTTTTTATATTTCAGAAAGTTCTCTAAAATCGAATTCCCTTTTCTTTTCATTAAAATGCTGGTTTGACGGAAATTCTCGTTGGGTTTGACGGGTACATTGTCAACTTGTCAAGTTTAGCATGGTTTATGAATTGTTTTCAGGTTATGTATATAAACAAAATATTTACAATTTAGTCAACATTCAAGAACCCCTTAATTTGGTCGAACTTTATTTTATAAATGCATTGGTCCTTGCAAACTGCAACTTGGACATAAATTCTTTTGCAGACTTTTTTTTCAAAAGATTTTTAAATTATTGCACTGAATAATTCGAACTTAAACAGAAATAGCAATATATTTCAGAACAATTATGAAATACTTCTGTATCACAAGTTTGCTATTAATTTAACTGTTTCTGGAACTCTCGAACGCGAATGCTTGGCTAGGCTTCGATTTTCTCTTTTATGATGCAATTCAAAACATTGAAATTAGTACTTGTGTTTAAAAGTTTGCATTCCTGACATTATTAGTATGGACCTTAAGTGCATTAGCCAAACTTGTTACACTTACATCAAAGCCATATATGGCATTATGTTGTACTCTACTATGCAAACAAACTCTGAATTTCAAGGCTACATGCTATAACTTTGCAATAGTGGTTGATTTTTGTGAGATATTGTAAATATTTGTGAGCAATATTTCAAAAATGATTCCTGTTTAGCAGTGTTACTGCTGATTGTGAGTCTTCTTTATTTTTGCACATCAGTCGATCAGTATATCAAAAAAAAAAAAAAAGGGCGGGGAAATTTTGTAATCTAAAGGACGTATTGAGGCTATGGACTGTTGCTTAACGCCTCCTCCCAATTTGCAGTGATGAAAAGTTAGGGAAATTGATTTTTGTTGCTATTTAGTGTCTTTTGTTATTTTGTTTATCTATGGGACTTGACATTGGAGAAACGTAAGCATAGGTTTAAGACCTGTTTGTTATTACTACTTCTACAGAACATCCGATGTCTACTTGCAATATATTGCCATTTTATTAGTCACGAGTTGTTCTATTGGAGACATTGGAGCTTTTTCATGAGTTGTGCTATTGGAGTCATTGGAGCTTTTTTGTCTAAGAAAGTGCTTTTCTATTTGGCATGCATTTGTGGAGTACTTATATATAGCCCTGTTAGCTGTCAGTGGGTTTGCTTGTCTGATTTCTAGGATATTGTGAACATAACTGAGAGTTGGCAGTAGTAAATAGTTAGGATCTCTCTCTAGTCTCTTAAGGGCCTGTGAATCTTATCCGAGATTAATAATGTACGAACTTGGTTTGGGAGGCTGAGTAAATAAATAAAAATTGATTCATAATTTCAATGTTTTTCTTTGTATTTATTCTATACGTTACTGCAAATGCTAAATATATTAGTTTCAAGAATTATTAAATTACTAGAGTAATCGTCATATCCATCAGCTTAACCTATAAGTTTATAGCGAATCTTGAACCATCTCTATATTGTGATTAGATTGCTAAATAGTAAATACCTTTATGTAGTTGCAGTTATCTATATGGTGAGAATAGATTGTTAACTCGCATGTTTAAGAACTGAAGGTGCGCGTTGTCATAACTGTTTACAAATATAAAGCTGTTCTCTTTGTTTGGCATTAAACCTGAATGTCATTAGGACTTAAGACCACTCTGCACATCATCCAGTATCAAAATATGCTAATAGAGTGCTTTTTAAGCATCAAATTGTCCAGGAAGAATCAGTGTAATGTTGAAATAGCACAGGATGAGGCAGTCTTATTTGTGAATTTTAAGTTTTGGCCCTATAATGCATATTATGAAGAAAATCGTTTAGAAAAACTTAGATTTATCCATCAGCTCGAAGGATTGTATATTGAAAATAGCATGACTAGTCCAGTCTAATTTTTTCTTAGGTTTTCTCAAAATTGTGTGTTTCTTGATCTGGCAACATAGGATATGCTAAATTTGCCCAAGCAGGTGGCAACTTTTGTATTGCATTACATATTTTTTCCATATATAGGTGTTTTGAAAACTTTAGTTAGTCGTTATGTTGGGGTCTTTCTATGATGCAGGTGCATGCACAACCATCTTTTTGTCCTATGCAGACCAAAACACATGCACGAGAGCTCACCCAAAGGACAGCACTCCCCGTGGATCCTTTTAACAACTTGTTCGAAGAAATATGGAAGATGATCATATGCACATATTTACTCATACTTAGCATGTTCTGGTTAATTATCACTTGCTATTTTGATTCATTATCAAAGATACACAATTGACTTGGCACTAAACATCTCTTATATATAAATAAATAAGTCTTAACATTGTTTAGTGTGATTTTGTATGACTATGCTTAGAGTTAACAACTTAAGTACAAGTAGTTTTCCTATTTCTCCTAGTCTATATTTTATGTATGTATCTATCTCTTTATATCTCCATTCATCAACCTTATTATATATACAATTCTGATTTTGACTCTTCCAATGAACAACTATGATTGCTTGAGGAATACTTGCTCTTCTTAATCTTGCAAATGCTTAGTTCCTCTCATCTTGCCTTCTAAGCCATGTTTACGACTCTTGTCAAAAAATTTCCACAAACCATTATGCATATTTGTTCCTCAACAAGTTAGCCTTGTCCATAGATAAAAGACCCATAGCTTAATAAATTTAAGGTATTTGATCATAGAGCTTTATTATAAATTCTTTGCACCTCTTACTCATGCTGTCTATTGCAACAATCTCTTTGGCAACCCCTTTTAAGTATATTGCACCTAAAGGATCTTGTTGAACATGCTCTTGCTGGATTGAATGCTTTTTCCACATGGCTAGACGGGACTCCAATTAATGAGCAATCACCATCTATATCAATGGCTTCTTGTAGTGCAGTGAAAATTCCTTTGCATGGCTGCACTAATGTCTAAGCTCTTTTTTGTCTTTTCTTCCAAAGCTTGCTTGTGTGTGGCTTCATCCAGCTCAACATACTTCATATATAGCTCTTTCATCCACTAATCCATGTTATCATTTCTTTGGTGTAAGCATGGAGTGTGTTTCTTGACGATTTCGCAACCAACCTCGCAAATCTCTTTTAATTTTTTTTGTTGAAGTTATATATAACTATTTTTTAATCAAATTTTATTTTTTATTTTTATAATATTATTTATTCATTCTCTGTTAGAAATCCTTGATGACTCCTTTTTTGAAATCTATTTAGAGTCCTGATATATAAATACGTAATATGAAATATGTAAATGATTAAAATTTCCTTCCAAACGAATGCTAAGAAGTCTGCATCCGTTGTTGCATTCTCTTGTTGAAGAACTTTTAGTTGTAGCTCCCATTGTCCTTTCTTTTTTGTCCACTATCCTTGGACTTTTTATTATTATTTGTGCAACAATCAACTCTTCTTGAGTGGGTTAGATTTCTAATCATTTAAAGATTCTCTCCACCAACGACTGAATAAATGATATTATCTCTTTTTGTATTGAGTCAAAATCATGTCCTACTTGTCATAATTGAATAATAAATCTAGTAGTCTCCTCGGCTTCCCTCTCTATTTCTATAATTCACATAGAAGTAGTAGTGCAATCAGACTTATCTTTTTGGAATTTTTACCCAAGTTAGCACATGTAGCTTGGAAATCCTTTATATTACACTCAACTTGTTTACATGTCTGCTTTAAGATTTCACACCTAGTTTGGGGCTCTCCAACTTTGGCTTAGTGGTGGAGTATAGTGCTCCTATCTTATCTCAATTTTACTTGGCTATTTTCATTTCAATCTTGACTTAGCCTATGATCATATAGGCTTTTGATAATAATTTTTTTTTATCTTGACTCAGACCCTGATCAACTAGGGCTTTGAAAACAAATTTACTTAGGAAGTTCCTATATCTTTGAGACATTTAACACATCTTGAGGAAAGTTGAATTAGGGACATGAGTATAGGCTTTCATTAGTTATATGAAATGGAATATAACATATTTTGATTTGGTGAACTTGGTGCAAGAATTGGTAAGATGTTTTTGAATAAGGTAAAAACAGGTTTTGAATGGAACCCGAAACCATTTACATCATAGCAAAATGATAAAGCATGAAAGTTTTCCAAAAAGAGACGCCTGTTGGAAAGAACAGAGTAGGACCCAAAACAACACTAGAAACAACAACTAAAGAAAAGAAAAACAGATCTAGCAACACTACCAGCAACACCCAGCAACCAACCAGACAAAACTAATTGCATATCATTTTGTCCGCCTTCATCTTCAGCTCCTCCATCTTTTGGATTGCTTTTTTCAGGTCCTTCAGCTCCTTTGGCTTCTCAGGGATCTTCCTCTGAGTACACCCTCTGGTTCTAGTACCTGGTCCTGCATTCCCAGTGTTGTCTTCAATAGTAATGGTTGTATTTTCTAGCTGGTTTTTCTCTAGGAAGTTGTGAAGCATGTTCAGGTTGATGATAGTCGCGTTGAGTCCTTCATTGCTGTGGCTTAGGACTTCATTAATCATTTTCCCATTGTTGCTAACTTTGACCTTAATTTCTTTAACCTTGTTGTCAACGATTTTGTTGATTTCAGCAGTTATCTCCTCCTTCCAATTTTTATTATTTACCTTATCCAGAATCTTGTTCTCCAGCTTTTCTAGCTTCGTGTTCAAGGTTTCCGTGGTTTTCTCCAGAGTATGAAGGTGAAGCTTAATCTCCTGCATCTCCTGCTTGATCCAGTTCTGAGGAATACTTTGACCTTCATCATTGTTAACCTTGTCCGGATTCATAGCATCCAACAGGGGAGCGATGGTATCCTCCTTTTGACTTTTTTCCTCCTCAATGGCCTTTCGATCAATACTAGCATCAGTTTCTTTTTGTTCCTCTTCTTTTTCATCAATGATAGGGGAGTTCTGACCAGTTTCTATTTCCTCTTCATCCTGCCCCTCCAGGAGGCCCAAAGAATCCTCCTTTTGGATTTCTCCATCCTCTTTACTAGCCAAGTCCAAACTTTCCTCATTATCCAAGTGGGTGTCACTTTTTTCTTCTTCAGTAGGGAAATCCGGAGCATCATTCTTATCAACCTCGGTAGGGGAGACCTAGGCCTCTTCTTCCTCCTCTTCAACTCCTTCCTCTTCTTTTTCATCATCATGATAGTCCCCATCTTTCCCTTAGTCTATGTTTGGATTCATTTTACTTTTGATTCATATCTTGTGGGTCTCTTAGTCTATTCTTTTGTTGGTATCTAAATTTCTTCATACACTTCTTGATCCTCCATCTTCTACTTCAATTTTGACACTTGTGCAACCATAATATCTATTGCTTTATTCTCATGCCTGCATAGTTGTAGATTTATATGGAGCTTTACTGTATGTTCTCTAACCTTCAAATTTACCCTACCATTTAGACTAGGCATACAAATACGAATAGGTCCAAACTTGCTATCTTGATAAGGTAACATAGTGAAAAGTGTTATGGATCAAAAGGCGAGGATGCCTCATATATTGAACTACATTAGAGGCATTCCTCCATATATACAAGGATTTTCAAGAAATACATTTTGGATTATCCTAAAAGGTGTTTAGAAAAACTTAGATATATCCATCAGCTCAAAGGATTGTATATTGAAAAGGCACATTAGAAAATAACATGACTACTCTAGTCTAATTTGTTTCATTCTATGTTAACATATAATCTTTACAATTCTTAGGTTTTTTGAAAGTTGTTTGTTTCTTGATCTGGCAACACCAAATATGCTAAATTTGCCCAAGCATATTTCAACTTTTGTGTTGCATTCCATATTTTTTTCCATATATAGGTGTTTTGAAAACTTTAGTTAGTCATTATGTTGGGTTCTTTCTATGATGTAGGTGCATGCACAACCATATTTTTGTCCAGACCAACACATGCATGAGAGCTCACCCAAAGCACAACACTGCTTGTGGATCGTTTTAACAACTTGTTCGAGGAAATTGGAGGTCTCATTGTGCTAAAAAATCACAAAAATTGAAGATGGTCATATGCACATATTTACACATACTTAACATGTTCCAGTTATTTAACACTTTCTATTTGATTCATTATCAAAGATACACAATTGACTAGGCACTAAACATCTCTTATATAAAAATAAATAAACCTTAACATTGTTTAGTATGATTTTGGATAGCTATGCCTTGGAGTTAACGATCAAAGTACAAGTAGCTTTGCTATTTCTTCAAGTTTATATTCTACGTATGTATCTATTTCTTTATATCTCCATTCATCAACCTTCTTAATTATACAATTTTGATGTGGTTATCATGTAGTCAATGTTGGCTCTTCTAATGGGCAACTATGATTGCTTGAGGAATACTTGCTCTTCTTCATCTTGTGAATTCTTTTTTCCTCTTATCTTTCCTGCGAAGCCATGTTCATCACTCTTGCTAGATGTTTTCTCAAAATATTATGCATATTTATCCCTCAACAAGTTAGCCTTGTCTAGATAGGTAAAAGACCTATAGCCTGACAAATTTAAGGTATTTGATCATGTAGTCTTACTATAAATTCTTTGCACCTCTTTCTCACTATCTATTACAACAATATCTTTGGCAACCCCTTTGAAGTATATTGCACCTAAAGGATCTTGTTGAACATGCTCTTGCTGGATTGAATGCTTTTTCCGCATGGCTAGACAAGACTCCAATTAATGAGCTAATCACCATCTATATCAATGGTTTCATGTAGTGTAGGAAAATTCCTTTGCATGCCTACACCAATGTCTAAGATCTCTTTTGTCTCTTCTTCCAAAGCTTGCTTGTGTGTGTGTGGCCTCATCCTTCTCAACATACTTAATATGTAGCTCCTTTAACCACAAATCCATGTTATCATTTCTTTGGTGTAAGCATGGAGTGTGTTTCTTGATGACCTAACTGTTGGAGTTGATGAGTAAACAACCCACAACTCCCAAGAACACTTGCATGCAAACACTTGTCGCAGAAATAAAGAGAAGCAAGAAGCTAGAGAGGCCTGAATGCATGGATCCATGAAAGAGGAGACATTCTCGATGTACAAAAACAAAAGTTGCAATTCAATAAAATGAATGTTTCTCAATAAGATTACAAGAGAGATCAATCTTTATAAAAGGAGATATGAAACCCTAAAAGGGTGAACAAACCTAGGTTGCACGATAATAATTAATAAAGTAATTAATTATTATATACCTAAAGTTTAGCTTAAGTAGAAAGAGATAATAAGTGACTTAATAATTAAATCAAACATGATTTAATTAATAAGCAAACACTTTATTAATCTAACACCCCCCTTAAGATGAACTTGGGGAGAAGCTAAAAACCTAGATGAACAATTGAAAGCAAATGGGTCTCGACAACAAAAGGCCTGATCAGGTACCCAAGTACAAAAGAGAGTCTCTATAAAGCAGAGAAATAGAGAAAACTACATGGGAAAAACTCTACTCCAAAAAGAGACAAAGACTAGTTTGAAGGACTGAAGAAAGCTCCAAAACTAGGAATGTTCTAGAAAATAGGAACATAGATGAACATGTATAACATCACTAAAACAAGAAGTTACAAACTTTGTCAAGAAGTAATCGATGATTTGAAGATCCTCCATTGAAATATGACTAGGCATATAAGACTGTAATATGCATGAGTGCCCTCAAATGACACTACTCGAATCAGGAAGTAAACAAAGGCAAACAACTGAAGTTGAAGACACAAAATACTATAATCTGCATGAGTGCTCTAAAATGACACTACTTGAATTAGGAGGCAAACAAAGGCAAACACCTGAACTCGAAAATACAGATGGCATAAAAACACCAAAAGTCTAAAGAGCTGATCAATCAAAGCTGGAAGAGTGCGTCCAAAAATAGGAAAGAAAAGAGTGTCCATATGGTAAATGATTTATCTCACCAGAATGCATAGGTACCCAACCACTGCATCTGCCTAGTACATAGAGTCAAATATTGAATACATAGCTCACACTATCGAACCAAGGAAGTAGTAGAACCAATAGTAGAAACCCCCCATAATTCTAACAAGGGAGTAATGACAGGTACATTGAAAAGATCGTCCAATATGAATTGCATGATACTAGGAACATCAAAGGTGCAGAGAGAGTACAAACACAAATAAAGATACCCGAGGCTAATGTCATTGGAGGAATGCTCACATGACAAAAATATATGACAAACAAAGGCAAACATCAAACCCTCGTGGCACTTTATAATGGAGTGCAAGTACATAGATCACGAACATGTGCAAGATCCCATACATGAAATAGAATGGCACTTAACCTCACAAATCTCTTTTAATTTTTTTCGTTGAAGTTTATATAACTATTTTTTAATCAAAATATTTAAAATTTTTATAATATTGTTTTTTCATTCTCTGTCAGAAATCCTCGATGACTCCTTTTTTGAAATCTATTTAGAGTCATGATATATTAATATGTAATATAAAATATATAAATGACTAAATTTTCCTTCCCAAGGAATGCTAAGAAGTTTGCATCCATTGTTACTTTCTCTTTTTGAAGAACTATTAGTTTTAGCTCCCATTGGCTTTTCTTTTCTCTCCACTATCCTTGTTTTTTTTTTTAATTGTTTGTGCAACAATCAACTCTTCTTGAGTGGGTTGGACTTCTTATCATTTAAAGATGCTCTCCACCAACGACTAAACAAATGATATTATCTCTTCTTGTGTTGGGTCAAAATCATTTCCTAATTATTGTCATAATTGAATAATAAATCTAGTAGTCTCCTTGGCTTCCCTCTCTAGTTCTGGAATTAACATAGAAGTAGTAGTGCAATCAACCTTAGCTTTTTGGAATTTTGACCCAATTTAGCACTTCTAGCCTACAAATCATTTACATTACACTCGACTTGTTTACATGTCTTCTTTAAGATTTCGCACCTAGTTTGAAGCTCTCCAACTTGGGCTTAGTGGTGGAGTATATTGCTCCTATCTTGTCTCAATTTTGCTTGGCTATTTCCATTGCAATCTTTACTTAGACTATGATCAACTAGGCTTCTGCAAACAAATTTTCTATCTTGACTCAGACCATGATCAACTAGGATTTTGAAAATAAATTTTAATTGGGAAGCTCCTATATCTTTGAGACATTTAATGCATCCTAAGGAAAGTTGAAGTTAGGGCTGATAGTATAGATTTCCATTAGTTATGTGAAATGAATTGTAACATCTTTTGATTTGGTTAACTTGGTACAAGAACTTATTAAGATGTTTTGATTCATGTCCTTTGGGTCTCTCAATCTATTCTTTTGGTGGTATCTAAATTTCTTCAAACACTTCTTGATCCTCCACCTGCTACTTTAATTTTAACTCTTGTGCAACTGTAATATCTATTGCTTCATTCTCATGCCTACATGGTTGTAGATTTATAAGGAGCTTTAATATATGTTCTCTAACCTTTAAATCTACCTCACCATTTAGACTAGGCATGCAAAATAAGAATCGGTCAAAACTTGTTATCTTGATAAGGTAACATAGTGAAAAGTGTTGGGATCAAAAGTTGAGGATGCTTCATATCTTGAACCACATAAGAGGCATTCCTACATCTCTAACTTTGATAAAGCATATAGAAGGAAATGTACAAAGTTGAGGGATAACAAAGGCTCTAGCTCTAAAAATAACATAGTATAACAGACCAAGGAATTAGGGCTTTAAAGAAAAACATACTAGTAAAGAAAAAGTGTGGAACTCTAACAAAGGCAAATGGAAAGGGCAAAAGATAGGGGAAGGGATGTGGGGAAGGAAAGCTCCAAAATCTTGAAAGGAAAAGGGGACAAAGGTAGAGGATGGATGAAAGGTATTTTGAAATCGGGAAGTTCGATACCTCAATTAAGACAAAGGAAAATGTGAAGCTGGGAGGAAAGCCTTCATAGGAAGGAAACTCCAACATAGGCACATTCCATAAAAAATGAACTTAAAACTCCCCACACACCCATAATTTTTGTTTTTTTGCAATTTCCGTCACATTAGTAGGCACATGGGGGATAGATAAAAGTAACACTTAAAATTTGGCATCTGCAGACCCATACACATTTTTCAAATTGGTTATACATGTTGGATAAAATGAGGCTTAGTGGAAAAGTGGCAAGGAGTCAAGCAAAAATGGACAAGGTCAAATAAGTTGTCAACAATATTCTCCCTTTAATGCGAGACATTCACCTTGCAAAACTCAACACATTATATATTAGTCATTAAATTCATAAAATAAATGAATGTAACAAAACACATATATCTAATCATAATGTAATAATGATCATGAATGCCCTAATTTAAACATGCACTGAATTCAAAGTTCTAACTAATTAACATATATTGTAATCATTTCAATAAAACATGTAATTGTTATAATTAAAACATTTAAAATAATAATTAATCAAGCTTTTTTTAGAGCTCAAGCTTAGAAATTTGACTATATTCGTTAAAGAGTGTCTCTTAGGATTTTGAGATCAATGGAAAGGTGTATGTTCACACTTTCAATTTATATTACATTAATGAGTAGGCGATGCAAGTGACATTGAGTTTCAACACCTCAATGACTTAATAATGGTAGTTGTGGAGCATTCATCACGACTCACATTTGGTTCAATCAACTTCTTGCCATCTTTCCATTCATAGGGCCTTAATACCATCATAATTACTCTTATAACCCTCTCAATCCTTGATTTGTTGACTTTCCTCCTCTCTCAATAAAAGAACACAATTACTCATAAGAAGACCTCAATGTTAGTATTAAGGTGACACCTACCTTATTACACTTCTTAGAGTTTTGGTTACATGCCATTCATCACGAGTCGCATTTAGCTCAATTAACTTGTTGTCATCTTCCCATTCATAGAACTTTAACAATATAACTGCTCTTATAACTTTCTAAGTCCTTGATTTGTTGGCTTTCTTCCTCTCAATAAAAGAGCACAATTACTCATATAAAGACCTCAATTCCTCAATTGATGATCCACAATTTGATTAAAGCAGTGAGGCTGTTTGATTATTTGGCCTTTATCCACCTCTTTATCCAAACTTGGTAGGGTGTTACATCTTCCCATGAACGACAATATATAATACAACCCCAAAATATTATGATACCTCAAGCCATATTCATTACGCTATTAAAAATTCAAATGATATTCCACTTATAGAAATACAATAAGTTTGCTGAGCAGGGATGAAAGCCAGTGACTACACATAGAAGTCTAGGACCGTAGGTACAGTACCAAAGACCAGGCCATAATGTGTATCCTGCACCATGATTGCGTTCATTCTAAATATGGGGATGAAGAGCATGCATTTGCCCAGGGGATGCTACAACCATTGCCTCATTTTCCAATTCCCAAGTCAAACGAGATCATCTGTTACCGGGCACACACTGTAACAGCTCGTGTCTGCTCGCTTCCTCTGACTTCTCAGATGTGCATCATGCGTAGACTGTACCTACTAATACTAATACTAATATCCCCACATTCTTTCCATTCTTCACCTGACAATCAGTTTGTCCCTACAACATCAACGGTGCAGGTCTTTTCAAGTGCATTGAAATACAGGGGACTGAGTGAGGGGTCCTCCAGGTTCTACTTCCAAGAACAGACGCCATAGGTAAAGCTCAAAGCTCACCCTGATTCTTCATAGGTATTGGGGAAGTGGGTTGTTGTAGGGTCACATCACTGCCTCTTTTTGCGCGCCTGGGAAACAGAATCAAATCACACCTGCCTCAAACAGCAGAGCACAGTGTATGAATCGCGCAGAGTGTATAACCATGCGATTCAGCAATTTGGGGTACTCAGTGGAGGTGGAGATGGAGGGTGCATTATGGAGCCGGTTGCCGGAGAAGCTGATAGAGAGGATTGTGGCAATGCTGCCATTGGGGAGCTTCATGCGGCTGAGGGCTGTGTGCAAGCACTGGTACAATCTCATGTTTTCCGACAGCTTTCTTGAAGTGTGCAGAGAGGTGCAGAGGCAGGAAAAGCCCTGTTTCCTTCTCTTCCAAAGGGGGGTGTGGAATGAGGGTTTCCTGTATGACCCATCATCCTCATCCTGGTTGAGGATGAGCCTGCCCTTTCTTCCACCAGGCTTCACAGTGGCCGCCTCATCCGGTGGGCTTCTCTGTTGTGTTCCAGACCAGCCGGGGTGCAAGACAATCCTTATGTGCAATCCCCTGACCCAGAGTTTGTCCCTCCTGCCCTCCACATTGAAAGAGCGCTTTGTTCCTTCTGTGGGTCTTCTTGTGGACAATGTTACCCAATCCTACAAGCTCGTGGTTGCAGGGGATGATCTGATTTCCCCCTTCGCTGTGAAAAATCTGAGCACTGAAGTCTTCGATTCGGGATTCCCTGAGTGGAGAATGTCTGGAGCTCTGCCTCGGCTGTGCAGCCTGGAATCAGGTAAGATGACTTACTCCGATGGGTTTTTGTATTGCATGAATTATAGCCCTTTCAGTGTGTTGGCTTATGATGTTAGGCAAGGGGTGTGGAGTAAGATTGAGGCCCCAATGAGGCGTTTTCTTAGGGCCCCGAGTCTTGTAGAGTGCCGGGGAAGGCTTGTTCTGGTGGCTGCTGTTCGTAAGAGCAAGCTGAATGTGCCCAAGAGCATTCGCATGTGGGGGCTTCACCATTCCAGAAATGGCTGGGTGGAGCTCGAGCGCATGCCCCAGCCCCTTTATGACCAATTCATCGTCCTCTCTCATGAGGATTCCTTCTCCTGCATTGCCCATGGGAATCTCATCCTCATCACCATGACCAAAAGCCCACAAATGCTCATGTATGATTTCTATGACAAGATCTGGTCTTGGGTGCCCAACTGCCCTTTTGTCGATGCAGGGGAAGGGTTGCAGGGTTTTCCTTTTGATCCAAGGTTCGAGGCTTCCCCAACCGCCATGGACGAACGCTCTGCTCTTGTTGCACCTTCATTCTTCACTACTTCTGAGCAACTCTAGACAAGCTCCATGGATGAATCAATGGACTATAAAAGCATTGCCTTCGTATAACTGAAGTAGAAGAATTTTAAACTGGTTTTTATGAACTCGTATGGGATTCCGCATGAACTTCCAACTTGGATTTCATGGCAATTAAGTAACCGAACTCTCTTATAAGTTAAGCTTTTAAATTTCTTGTATCGTTTTTTCCATATGTTTTATATTGACTTAAATTTCAGATTAGTTACTATTATCATGTGAGATTTCTATTTTAGAAAGTTATGTGACTGGGTACTTGATTTGTATTCTTACCATAACTGTTATTACCCACAGTTTTGGATGAATGTTGTGGGGATTTTTTTATTTAGTTTTATATATTGTGAAGGTATATCTGGTTTATATGGAAATATATTTTTCAAAGTAAATTATGATACAATGGTTTTTAGGTAGATCTTAATTGATAAAAGTATTGAACTCACAATCATCTATTTGTTGTGATGTGCAATTTATTTTTGAGTTTCTTTTTATTAATAAAATCGACTTATAATATTGAATATAAGTTCGTCCAACATTACAATTAGACAAACTTTAAAAACAAGCCTTTTCCTTCATAGAGTATGAAAATTATAGCATAAAAGTAAATTTTCATTATTGAGTTCTCAATTCATTTTAGATTTCCATGTTTTTGTTGAAGTGAATGTTTTTGCCACTCATCATCTATAAGCTATTCTAAAATAAGCTTCATGATAGCCTTCTATGATCCTTTTCTATTTTTTCCAAAATTATGGTTAGAAATATATGTATGATAAGGTTTAATGAGAAATGTGTTTTATTATTCCCTAATTGTTAGAAATAACAATTTCATGCTAAACTTTTTACTTATTTGAAGATTATTATACTTTGTGAAAATTTCAATTCTTGTGCTTTTGTACATTTAGAGAATTGATTTATATAATGACATTTTTCATTACTATACTTTTGAATGATTGAAATTTGTCTAATATTCTTAATTTGTTCATTCAATTATTATCAATTAAATTCTTTAAATAGTTGGATTAATTGGATTGATTTTATAGTTAGTGAAATATAATATATTATGACTAAGTAGTTATTGTAATGTAACTATTTGTTTATGAAAAATTGGAGTATATTATGTGAGTAGTAAATTTTTTACTTTAGATATGCATTATTTATTTATATCACTTCCCCTTGCCTTGATAAGATCTTTGAAGCTCGAGAATTCCATGATACTACCTAATAATCACACCTTGAGTTCCATCTATATATAATTGTAGATAAAAAAATGTAGATTAACAAAACATAGAGTAATAGCTGCAATTATATCTCGATTTTAACATTGGAATTCTTCTTGCCTTTCTTAATTGTTGCTCCTAATACAACTCATTACGAAGCATACAAAATTGTGCTCAAACATTTCTTAACAAAACTAAGATAAACATCAAATCTCATAGAATGCCTTAATGTAGATGACTATGTTTACTTACATCCTCCCAAGATGTATTATTATTAAATACAACCAATGTGCTTGGATTTTTTTTGAGTGAATATATATTGGCTAATAGCCAACCATATCTTTGAAAAGTGAAAACAGTAGTTCTATCTTTGCATCAAATTGCTTGCCATTGCCTCTTCATTAAGTACTTTCTTTCTAGAAAATGTAAATGATTTTTCCATGTTAAAAATTATATGAAAAAACTTGTTGACCCATAGAGATTTACACTTGATTTGTTAAAAACACAAAAAAGGTCGCACAAATGATTCTTTAGATTAGATTAATAACACAATCACAATGCTTAATCTCCCCTTTCTATTTATACTCAAGTGGTAAGAAAACCTCAATAATATTGAATTCCAACCCTATCTTAACATTTAATCATATCTTCACATAGCCAAATTGTCCAAAAGGCAAGGACATTTTGCCCATTTTATCTAAAACTTTGTGTATTGCCCCTCTAATTATAATATTGGCATTAATTAAATTTTGATATATCATTTACTTTAGCTATTTCTATGTGTGGTTTATAAATAATGTGCACATGTAAACCATAGATCAATTGAAAATTTTAATGATAAAAATATATTTATATTATAATTAATTCTTTTATTATACTATAGAGATTTGTTTGAAAACTTTTTAAATAGTTGATCTAAAATAAGTATCATAAAAAAAGATTATTATTGAAGTAAATATCAAGTGTTATTTCTGTAATACCCCAAAATTGGCACCTAATAAATTCAATCAATTTTGGTGGATTTTCGTCAATTTTACATCTCCAAAGTCCTAGTTTCCTAGGCAATTTTCTCTCTCCTACTTGACTTAATTTGACTTGATGTCAATTGCAAGGACCCTAATTGCATTAATCAAATATTAAAATTAATTCCTAAAGTCTTCAACTTTTATTAGCTAAATTACTCCTATGATAAATTAATTTAATCCTAAAGTCCTAAGTACTTGGAATTAAATTAAACCCACCCCATTTGGCTAATATACATGAAAAGGAATTAATAATTACTTGTTATTTGAATGGACACTCATTTTTGAATTAACAATTCATAATATTCGAAAGGTCACCCTGTGTGGTATTTTCCATTCTTTTAATTAAGTAATTCTTGTCTTTTTGTCTCAAATGGGAATGAAAAGTCAGGAGTTTCAAATCAAGAACCCCTTCATTCTCTTCCCAGGCTTTTCTATTTAATAGACCTCTTTTCTTCACATAGGAGGCAATTTTTTTGAGAGTAACTAAACTATAGTATTTTTGTGTCTCAATTTCATTAATTCAAAGCTTTTAATTACATTTTAGTATAATTTTCATTTAGTTTAATATTGCATACTCATTTTACTTAGTCTGGCTTATTTGCTCATAGCTCAGTCTAATCTCATATTTCTTTCAAGTACTTTAGAATAATCTGCACTTCATATTTCCTTTCAAGCTATTTAGATTAATATCATATTTCTTTTAAAGCTTCTTAGATTAAATTGCACTCATTCCAGTTTAATTCCATTTTTGCTTATCATCATAGCTTTTGAAAATCCTCCATTGTAGAATCGGTCTTATGGTTGTTGGCTCTCCAATCTGAGAGCAATTAAACACCCCATCTACATAGGAGGCAACAGGTTGCATGACCACGAATTTCAGATTGAGTAATTCATACTCTTTTGTAATTCGATCATGTGAGTAATGACCATGTTGCGTGTGTAGTTGGATTTGAGGTCCACATCCCACCACATACATTTTGGCACCCACCGTGGGGCAGAAAGATCAATTTCTGGCCTCATTCTCATTTTTTTTAATTTTTTTTTTCTGATAGGAAATTTAAGCTCTTCGTGCATTCGTACTGTCTGTGTATGGATTCTCGCGCGAGAATTCAGAGTGTGTCGTGCGAAGATTCACTCCCTGTAGCACTCTCTCGCGTGAGTTGATGCATCCTTGCGCGATGCCATGTACTTTCTCGCACGCTGTGGAGTACTTCCTCGCACAAGATTTGGATACAGTGGTTTAAAATTTTTAGTTTCTGTCTTTCCTGTTGAAGATTTCTAGCAGTTTACTATTTGCTGTTGTTTATTATTTCTCTGTTATTTTCACAGCGTAACAGTTTTTTGCAGAACGTTTGACCAAGAACATAAAACATGCTAATGGTTTGATTGTAGGATGATAGTCGAAGACTTACTAAAATGTTGTGTTTGTTTCTTGCTTTCATTCACATAGTCTAAATAGGACTCCATTAAAATTTCTTGAGGATTTTGATAGTGAGTAGGGAATTTGGCTCTTCATTACATGGAGGTGATGACCATGAATGAACCCGAAATCCTAATGATCTTACTAATATGACAAATTCTTGGGGAAGTGGAGAAAGGTAGTGAATCTTTATGCTTCTATTAGCCAGGGGATTATGCTTTTCTCTTTGAGAGAAACCGAAACCCAAAAGCTTGTAGTTGTGGTGGAGTGAAGCTAACTCGGTGATGAATCTTCTTGATGTGTTTGGGTGAGGAAACGGGATAGATAAGTATGCTCTTCTCCCTTTGGGAGAACCAGAAAATCTGACCCCCAAATCTAAACCAAGTCCAGTGTCACCTTTAGAGGGCCTGCCGGAAGTTGAACCTCCGGGAACAACCCAAGTGAGTATGCACCTATCGTCGATGATTCCGCCTCACTCTAATAAAGAACGTTTTGTTGAGTCTAAAGACTCCAAAACCATGTTAGCTTCCTTCTCAAGACTTTGACTATCATCTTGAGAAGGCTCCATCTGTTATACTGAGCGGCACCGCTCCTAGCCTTGCTTGCGGGGGTGTATGACTTTCGGGTGTTGGTGTGGCTGTGAGGCCTCAACCCTGTATCGAGGGCATCGAAGGTTAGCGTGAGCGGAAGCCTATTAAAAACTTTCCTTAGCTAGTGGCCTACCCGGTTCACCTCCAAAAGGAGTCATAATCTTTGCGTAGGGAGGGGGAAGAATCTCTTCCGTAGATTCCCATCATAGGCATACACCTGGATGCTTGAAGGTGGTTGCAACACTAGCCCCTGCTACAAGGGTAACCTTTGAATGTACACCATTGAGTCCTTGGAAACACCAAAAACATGGGCGCCCTCTAGGGGGTGACATGGCTGTGTGAGGTGCACGTATGCACATAAGCAATGGGGCAAAGGTTTTGGCTTCTCACCATTTTTTTTGTAGGACTAAGCTATGTGTTTGTTATCAAGTCTTAAACATTGTCCAATCATTATCAAACAAAGACTCCCCTGATGCTATCAAGTTGCTTTGTCCTTGGTAGGTCTGTTAACGACTGCTTCTTGTATCACAACTGCTTGATTTGAACCTTTGTGTCTTTAAATGAATGCTTGAAATCCTAAAACAAGATTGTTGATTAAACTGCTCTTCAAACCTATTAGGAAACTGGATTTTCTGTCAGACATCAATTCAGGCTGTACCTCAAAATTCAACTTTAACCTTGAAAACTGTGTTAGATTGTCAGATTTTGCACTTTTCCCACGCGAAGTTTCACACTTCAAAGCACTTTCTCGCGTGAAGGTTGGTGTTCTCTCACCTGGCCTGGTACTCTCTCGCGCGAGACTGTAGCCCAGTTTGCAAAAATAGAGCCCCGTTTTCCATTGACTATTTGACTTTTTATTTGATCTACTTTTTGTCTGAGGTCTATTTTTCTATTTTCCTGTCGTTCACTGTCAAAAACTGGTTGTTTTGAGTTAGGAATCGATCAATCTTTGCTTTGACTTGTGTCGTCTCTCATTGGTTTACCTTATCTCTTTATGCCTTTTGTATCTCGTGTTGCGATAGTCTTATCTCAGCTGTTCTAGCCACCTCTTTTGACGATTCGTACTAGGTCCATCTCGCATCTTGGTTGTTCTAGCCTTTATCTTCTTTGCGTTGTTCTTAGAGACCGATTCTAGCATTATCTCGAGTCCTCTCTCGTTTCATCTTCGTCTATGACTGTCACGACTAGAAGTGGCAAGACTTATCCCATTCAGAATCCTGATCAAGGTAGAAGCGAACCTCCTAATCAAGAAATAGATCCTCCTGAATTTGTTGCAAAATCTGAACTTTGTGAGATATCCTCAATTTCCTCATTAAACACTTTGAAAGATAGTTCGTCTCAACCGTCACCTCCGATGTTTCAAGAGTGTTTTAACCCATTGTTTGAAGCACAACTTGGTTTCTCGTTTCAAGACCAAGACAACTTGTTCTTCCAAGATAACTCATTGTTTCACAACTTTGGAAGACCTCTCCCTTGAACTAATCCTATTATTGTACCTATTGATCCTACTGAGAATAGTTCTATTATTGAACCTAGTGACACTATTGATGATATCTTCTCGCCTGAACTTGTTAAATCTTTTGATCCTGTTCATTCACCAAAGGTTACCGTGGTCACACCCTATCGACACTGGACATATCATTTCACTGAGAATTTGTGTACTGCACAAGCCTACAACAAGATGGGAGATCCATTTGACTTCCAACTGGTCAAGTACTGTCAAACCTTTGATCAATCTCAAAACAATCAATATCATGGTCAATCCTCTAATGACCCACGTCATGCTCAACCTCGAAATGAGCAACCTCATGGTCAATCTCAACATGACCAAAATCAATCCCACAATGATGATCAATCTCGAAGCAAACCTCAAGGTGATCGACAATCTGCCTATTTCTATCGTCCTCCTCCATTCGATCAAAACCAAGATGATCAGTAGCAAGATCAGATTCTGAGTATTTATGAGATTCTTGGGAATGAAAATGAAGTGATAACTCAACAAGATATAGACGCTGCCAAAGCTAATAAGCGTCTTATTAAAATGATGGAGATCCTTCTCCTAGAGGAGAAAGAAAAGTACTTCCTTGAGCTAGCTAAACAAGGGGCCAAGTTACCTCGAGACTATCAAGTTGAAACACTTGTAGCTAAGGAAGAAGAAACTGAGACTACAAAGTTGCAAAAGATGGTATGAGAAATGCAAGATCAGATTAGTCAACTTGAGAGGAATAAAGACAAACCCACTCAACAATTTACAATGGAAAGTATTTTTCCTTTCCCTTTTGACAAAAGGCTTCATATGCCACCTTTTCCCAGAGGTGTGGAACTCCCTAAATATGAAAAATACTTGGGTGCAATCGATCCCCAAGATCACTTAAGGGAGTTTGGTGCATTCTCTATGGAATTCATGCACAATCAAACATATCTTAAGCACTTGTTTCCTCGTAGTTTAGGCAGACCAGCTATGGAATGGTTCTCTAGATTGCCTACTGGTATTAAATTTTTTGACAAAATGGCTAATCTTTTTCTCCAGCACTACTCGCATAATATTCAACATCCGGTCAACATCCGGGATCTTTGCAACTTAAAACAGCAACAAGGAGAATCCTTCCTAACATTTCTCCAAATGTGGAGACAATTATGTACGAGGTGTCCTCACAAGTTTTTGATTAAGGAAAACAGGTTTTGAAGGGTGCCTGAAACCCTTTTACACATCAAAATATTTTCAATGAAGCCTGAACAAAAGATACAACAGACCAAAGGTGAAATAGGTCATCAACCAAAATAAGGTGACCAGGGTGGCCTCACATATAACATAGTACACTTCTGCCACCTCATCAAGTGTTTTGCAACAGGCTCCCTCAACCTGGACTAAGCAAAAAACCAGTAGTCCAGAAACTTCCCACGGACAACAAAAATAAATCCTTCCCGCATAGGTCCAGCTGTCTGCGAAGAAAAGCTCAAGAAATGTCACTTCTTCCCCTTTAGGAACGAAGGGACATATCAAAAGAGGGCTGAAGAATAGGTTTTTTCTTTTTGCCTTTCACAGAAGTCCACCCATCTTCCGCTTTCTTAGCCATATCCTGCCAAGAAAGTGAATCAAGAACCGAAGCACCCTGACACGGAGAGACACGAGACAGTCCCAAGATGGGGCCTGAAGAATCCAAAGGAGAGACATCATTAGCAACCAAACTGGAGTGATCTAGAGGAGCTAGATCAGAAAGAGGAACAGAGGTCTTGCACCCAATAGAACCCTGGACAACGGAGTCCGAACAATGAGGCAAACCCTGGATAGGAACAACGCCCGGGGGAGAGCCAGCCACAGCCACTGGAGGCACATAGGCTTCTGTAGACTCCTGCGAAGAAGAAATGACCTGAGAAAAGCTTCTAGTAGCTGAGTCTTTCACAACCGAGTAGTGTTGGGCGGAGGCCCCCTTCCACCAAGAAGCAGTTTTTTAACCTTTTCCAATCCACATTGATCCACTAAGTGACTGGTTTTAAAACAATGTCTACATCTGAAGGGGATTCCTTCATAATCCAAAGATTGGATCCAGAAACCCTTGGGATGCTTCAACATAATCTTTTTCGGAAGACCCTTGGAATAATCCAAATCAACCAGTATCCTTACATAAGTGGAATGAAGAATGTCTTCAAATTCCACATCAATCATCAAAAAATCTCCCCAAGCTTCACCCACAGCCTCGAGCAAAGAGTCTACCCAAAAATGTAGAGGAAGGTTGGGAAGCCTTACCCAGGTAGGAACCTTGGAGAAAGTCTCAGAAGAGACATCAAAGTCAGGATGCTAGGGCTTCATCATGAGCATGAACCTGTCATCCCAACTAAAGAAATTATCGCAGAGAATCAAGTTCCTATCATCAATATTCTCAAACTTGGCTATGAAGAAACCCCTTGTTAGAGGGAAAATGTGCACATAATTTGAGATGATCGGATCCCATAGGCGTTTGATCCAGGCATGCAGCTCAGGGAGTCTAGGCCAGAAGCCCTTGAATCTGTAGATTAAACCATGCCCTGAGAAGACAGAGGATGCTCCATCTATGTCTTTCACAACCTCATCATCCAAAGAGAGGATTAGAGGGTTAGAGACACAGAGAGGAACAACACCCCTGTGTCCAGAGACCAAAGAAGGACGTGAGGCAGCCAGTAAGTGCTGAGAGGAGCTCCCAGGAATAGAACCAACAACCCCAACCTGCACCAAAGGGCTCGACACCCGAACGCCATCAGAAGGAGGAGATACCTCCTTAGAGCCTTTCGAGATTAGAGAAACGCAACCAAAAGGGGGCATGCAACCAGCAGCCGCGTCGACTTGAGCTGAGGCTACGACAGGAGCCCGAAAAGGGACGACATGTGAAATACTGCCGGAAGGAGGCTTAGGCCTGGAGGCGAAAGCATCGGCAGCGGCAAAGGCAAGCATTGCGGAGGGAATCCCGAAGGCGAAAGCAACATTGGCGGCTACAGTTGCAGAGGCCGCTACGGGAGCCCTAATCGCAGAGCCATTCGACAACATAATGACAACATGATGGCATTCAATTGTTCTCACAAGTTACTAGAGTCTGAGAGACTCGACATTTTCTTAGACAATCTTGTCCTAGACTTCAGATACCAAGTGCAATTGCAAGGTCCTCTTACTTTTGATAGTATGATCAAACAAGCAGTGCAGATAGAGGCCTTTATGATCAAGAAGGGAGAATTAACTTTGAATAAGGACAATAAACAAGGATTCTCCACAAACAAGGATAAAGGAAAGACTACCAATAAGAACAGAGATGTAGTAAATGATGGAGTGGTGGATAATGTTATCGTGAAGCCTTCAAAGTCTACTTTTAATCTTACTTCCAGTATACAAGTGGCTAAGGTTGTTGAAAAGGCCACAATGGATAATCAACAAACTTCAAGATTTGCTAGGAACAAACCTTGGGCCTCTTGACCCAAGCGTGATTTCACCTCTTTGGGAGAGCCTCTTGATGTGGTCTACAAAACTCTTATAGAGAATCAGGTTCTTACTCCTTTAGAAAAGCGTACTTATGACCCACAACCACGACGTCATTGGTGGAATGATAATGCTTACTGTGACTATCACCAGAACATTGGTCATACGACTTCTACTTGTCTCCAACTGAAGCATAAAGTTCAAGATCTCATTGACAATGGTGACATCCTTGTGGAGAACCATAATAAGAATTCAGACCATCAAGCTTTTAAAGATCCCTTCCCTCCTCTTGAGAAGGGCGAGTCTTCAAATGCCAAAAATACCAATGCTAAAGTCAATTACACGTACACTAATAATGATAATGTTATTGGTATGATCGAACCTGTCGAGATAGAGTATTGTGACGTGATCAATTCTAAAGGGAGCGATGATGCTCCCAAATCTAAGACTCCTTTTATCTTGCGTAGCTTTGCGTCTCATTCATCTGAATCTAAACAATCTCAAGACTGTGCTAATGTTGTCACTCGATCGCGAGGAAGAGTTGTTTTGAAAGGTCCCGATGTTTCCACATCCGCTCCAAAGCAAACTATGGATAAAAGACCTGATACTCCCGCATCCGCTCCGAAGCAAATTGTGGATAAGACTGCTGTTGGCCCCGCCAACAAAAAAATGAAATCTGTTCCTATGGCTAGCTCGGCCAGTTATAGCATCTTAGATCAACTCCAGCGAACTAATGCTCAGATTACCATTTTTGAGTTGCTGAAGATCTCACCTGCTCACAAGCAGATTTTGGATAAGGCCCTTGCTGAGGCAAACGTTCCCAAGGATCTCGATCTCAACTAGTTCCAATCTATGGTGGGTCATTTGACTTCGCCTCACTATTTATCTTTCTTTGAGGAAGATGATCACTCTTTGAATCACCCGCATAATGCTCCCCTGCATATAGAGGTCATGATAGGTTCTAAGTGCATCCGCTAAGTGCTCATAGACAACGGTGCTAGTCTTAATATCTATTCCGCTAAACTGCTCACTCAGCTAGGATATGATGAGAATTGTATAGACCCTCACAAAAAGATTACCATTAAAGCTTATGATGAGGAAGAGCACAAGTCCCAAGGCTTAGTCGTGCTACCTATCCGCGTAGGTCCTATTGAGAGAGATGTTACTTTCCAAGTGCTCGATATTCCTCTTGCCTACAATATCTTGTTGGGTAGGCCTTGGATTCATGAGATGCAGGTTGTTCCCGTCCACATATCATCAATGCATTAAGTTCTCATTCCATGGGGCGGAAGTCACTGTACCTAAAAATACCAATTTCTCTTGCAATACTCTTGCGCAAACCGCAGATAGCTTTGTTTCAGCAAATAGAGAATCCACTGAGTTTTATGATGCTAAGCTGAAAGAAATGGAACAAACTTTGAGACTTAAGGATAATGGCATGGGTGAATACCAAATGTAACCTATGCTATCACTGGCTGCTCTACCTCTGTCTCCACGCTCTTATGGGAGACCTTCTGAGGAGAACAAACTTTCTAATGCTCCTACTCAAATAGTTTATGATGGCGCCTTTGTAAGGGCCTCTACGCCTTTAGAAGATGAGGATGAAGAGAGAGCTATCAGAGTGTGGATCTATAAAGGAAAAGAAACAGCTAAAACAACCACTCCATCTCCAGATTCAGAGCAAGAAGCATACAATGAAGCCTTCAAGATCATGAAGTGCTTTGGTTATAAGGGGAGTGGTCCTATAGGGAAAAATGATAATGGCTTACTAAAACCCATTGAAGCTACAGGCTGCTACACAAAAGATACTAGTGGCCTAGGCTTTAAAAAGACTCCCTTTCATTTGGGGACCAAGAAATTTGTGTCAGCTCTTGAGCCTGAACTTGAACCTGAGCAAGAAATTAAAGATGCTACTCTAGAAGTGAATCCAGAGGAAAACTTTGATGAAGATACATTTCCATATCCTATTCCTCCGGATTTGGTGACACTCTTTGCCGAACCTGATGAGCCTATCATACCTGTTCATATGGTAGAGACAGATACTGATACTGATAATGATTCTGATAAAACTTCTTCAGTGTACCAATTCACATATGAGGAATGGAAAGCAACACTAAATGATGATCCTAATTTTCAAGGTGAATGACATAGGCCACCCCATTTTCAAAAGTATTTGAACAAGAACAACTTCAACAAGCTATTAATGCCACAAGGAATAATAATGAGTCCGATGATGCTGCTAATGAAATTCCCAAATCAAGTACTGATTCACATGAATATGAGTTAGACTCTTTGTCTGATGCTACTTATGATGTAGACATAGATACTATTCACGTGTATGAAAGACTCCTTGAAGTAGGTGAAGGGTCTAGCACTAGGCCACACGAATTAGACACCACTAATGTTAATGTGTCCTCTACTTTCGATGCAAGGTCTTTTAGGGATTTGAACACTCCTTTGGACGAGATCGCTCTAGGTCTTGACTTGCTCTTTAGTGCTTTTGAGGGTTATACCTTGAACATAGTTGAACCAGTCATTACTTCCCTTTCACTTCGCCATCTCGATCTGATAAACTCTAACTCCCCTTCTGAATCCAATGAAGTCCTCACATTCCAGAATGATTATGATCTAGCTTGTTACCTCCATGCTATTGAACCTGTGATGTTCTCCACTAGCGAAAGCAGTGTCAACATGACAGAGGCAGATATCAAGTATCTCAGTCAAAAAATTAAAAGAAGAAAAAATAGATGCTCTGATGGTGAAAACCACTTTGTGGCAGTATCAGAGCAAAAAATAGTAAAAATAAAAGACATATCCGAGGGTGAAAACCTCTCCGAGGCACCCAATGATGAGATACTTGATATGCTTCCGAGCTAGTTTCAAGAGAGGTCATCAGTATTGATTGAGTCGACACAGCCAGTCAATTTGGGTACAGAGGCTACTCCACAGATTATTCATCTAGCACAATCATTGTCTACTGAAGAAAAAGAAGAGTTCACGAGCTTCTTTCAGAGCAAGAAAATAAACTTTGCATGGACCTACTCTGACATGCTTGGATTAGACCCCAATCTAATCATGCATCATTTGTCCATCACACCAGGTATCAAACCTGTTAAACAGAAGCTGCGAAAAATGCATCCACATGTAGCGCTTTTGGTTAAAGCAGAGCTGGAGAAGCTTCTTAAAGCTGGCTTCATAAGAACTATTGATTATGCAGAATGGATTTCAAACATTGTTCCAGTCACTAAACATGATAAATCCATTCATGTGTGTACAGATTTCAGAGATCTAAATAAGGCATGTCCAAAAGATGACTTCCCATTGCCTAATATTGATGTGATAGTTGACATGACAACATGATATGAGACGTATTCCTTGATGGATGGCTTTTCTGGCTATAATCAAATAAAAATTGCACTAGAAGATCAAGAAAAGACTGCTTTTACATGTGCCTGGGGCACCTTTTGCTGGAATGTCATGCCTTTTGGGCTTAAGAATGCTGGAGCAACATACCAGAGAGCTGTTACTACTATCTTCCATGATATGATGCATAAAACGATGGAGGATTATGTGGATGTTACTTTAGCCAAAAGAATGCAGCGAAGAACTCACCTCATAGACTTGGGTCCCATCCTTGATCGCATGGAACAATTCAGTCTCAGGCTTAATCCAAAGAAATGTGCTTTTGGTGTTACTTTTGGGAAACTCTTGGGTTATATCATTTCAGCTAAAGGCATAGAGGTTGATCCTGAAAAGGTGCAAGCTATTATGGACATGCCTCCACCCAAGAATGTCAGTCAAATGAGAGGATTACAAGGAAGGCTACAATCTATCTAATGCTTCATTTCACAGTTGGCCGACAAGTCACAACCATTTACTAAAACTTTGCATAAGAATGTGACCTATGAATGGAATGAGGAATGTGACAAGGGACTTACTCAAATAAAATAGTATCTTGCTAATCCACCTATACTGATGCCTCCTATTCATGGGAAGCCGCTTATACTGTAGATCTTAGCAACAAACACATCTTTGGGCGCTCTCCTAGCTCAAGAAGATCAAAACAATAAAGAGAGAGCCATATACTATATTAGCAGAACATTGGTTGCCTATGAAATGAATTACTCTGTCATTGAGAAGGCTTGTTTAGCAGTGGTATTTGTTTCTTAGAAGTTGCGGCATTATATGCTAGCTCATACCACAAGGCTTATTGCAAAAATTGATCCACTGAAGTACCTACCAAGCAAGGCTACCCTCACGGGTAGATTAGTGAAATGGGTAATGATACTTAGTGAATTTGACATTAAGTATGTGGAAAGAAAAGCTATTAAGGGACAAGCAATTGCTGATCAGCTGATAGAAGCTCCTTTGAAAGATCATTAGCCTTTGAGTATTGAATTCCTAGATGAATCCATCATGCTTCTCACACATCAATCTTGGAGCATGTTCTTTGATGGATCATTCACTCAACAAGGATCCGGTGTAGGCATTCTATTTGTTACACCTCAAAGATACTCATTGCCAAACGCATATAAAATGTTGTTTCCCTGCATGAACAACATAGCTGAATATGAAGCTCTCATTAATGGAATGAAGATGGCCCTTGAATGGCATGTGGATGAGCTCAAGGTCTTTGGAGATTCTCAGTTAATCATCAATCAAGTCAATGATGTCTACCAAACAAAAGATGACAAGCTAATACCTTACAAAAGGATGGTGGATGATCTTAAACAGTACTTTGCACATATTTCTTTCCAGCATATTCCAAGGGCAGACAATAAAGCAGCTGATGCAATGGCCACTCTTGCTTCAATGTTACAAATGTTGGAAAATGACTTCAGACACGAGTTCTTAGTGGAGGCATTACACTACCCTGCCTATGATATTCTTGAATCCAGGATGATCTGTTCAGTCATTGGACATGATTCATCCCGCTACCACCATATCTTTTCCTACCTTCATGACCAGATCATTCCAGACACCTATACTTGGAATGAAAAGCATCACCTAATTCGTACTGCTTCACGGTATGTCCTCATAGCAAATGACTTGTATAGACGGGGTCTAGACGGTACTCTCCTTAGGTGCTTAGAACTCGATGAGTCCAAACGTGCGCTAGCTGAGGTACATAAATGTATTTGTGGGTCTCATTCTAGTGGTCTGACGTTAGCCCAGAAACTTATTAGAGCTGGTTATTACTTGCCAGATATGGAAAAAGAAGCTATGCAATATGCCAAGACTTGTAAGCAATGTCAATTTCATGGGAATCTAATTCATGCTCCTGCTAATGAGCTTAGTCCTCTCATCAGTTTCTGGCCATTTCAGCAATGGGCCTTTGACCTGGTCGGTCAGATACATCCTTCATCTTCAAGAGGGCACAAGTTTATCATTATAGCTACTGATTACTTTACCAAGTGGGTTGAGGCGGTGCCTCTAGCTGTAGCTGACGACAAGACCATTTCTATGTTCAAACTGAACTATATCATTTGTAGATATCGCATACCCTCATCTATTATTACTGACAATGGGGACAATTCAAAAATAAGGACTTGACAGACTTATGCACTAAATTCAGAATTATTCAGCATTGGTCATCCATCTATTATCCTCAGGGTAATGGACAAGTAGAGGCTTCTAATAAGACAATTCTAAAAATCTTGCACTAAACAGTTCATAAATCTGGTAGAGATTGGCATCTCCAGATTAATCTAGCTTTGTGGGCCTACATAACAAGTATCCGAACACCAACAGGGGCCACTCCCTTCGCCTTGGTTTATGGAGCAGAGGCAGTATTACCTATTGAGGTCGAGATTCCGACATTGCGAATCTCTCTGAAGGGCCTCATCACTGATGAAGAAAATAGAATATCTCGGCTTTAAGAGCTTGAGTTACTTGATGAACATCGGAAGGTGGCATTCGATCATCTAAGAGCATACCAAAAGAGAATTTCTAAAGCTTATAATAAGAAATTCAGACAAAGAGAATTCCAAGTGGGTGATCTCGTCCTGAGAGAGAACCCCAAAAATCAGCAGCAGCAAGTCCAGAAAGGAAAATTTGAACCAAACTGGCTTGGTCCATATATCATTACTGCAGCATTTGGGTCTGCACTTATTGACTCTCCACCACTGAAGAAGAGCAACTCAAAGAGCCTATCAAAACTCTTCATCTAAAGAAGTTCTACAATTGAGACATTCTCGGCGTGCTCATGTACATACTTATTGGTACTGAAAAAATCCAAAAAAATGATATATTGCAAAAAATCTTAAAAATTGCAAAATGTCCTAAAAAAAATGATCATCTTAGTGAAAACCTGGTAAACAGGCACTTTGATGTATTTATTATCCTAGTGAAAACTTGGTAAACAGGCGCCTTGATAATAATAAAAAAAAATAAAAATTGAAAATTGAAAAAATACAAAAAAAATGAAATATTCAAAAAATACAAAAAAAAAAGAAAAAAAAAGAGAAAAGTACAAAAAAATAAAAAAAGAGAAGTACAAAAAAATTGAAAAAGAAGAAAGTGTGCCATTGATGAAAACTTGGTAAACAGGCGTCATGGTAGCAAAAAAATAATCTCTGCCAAGATGGTGAAAACCTGGTAAACAGGCGCCTCTTGTTTCCTGAAGCTACATCTCATTTCAGCGTCGCTTGGCTTTTAGTTTCCTGCCTTAGTTTGCTTTCCCGCTTTCCTGCTTTAGTTTGTTTCTTGCTTTTAGCTTGTTTCCTGCTTTAGTTTTCTAGCTCATGCTCTTTCTTTCAGTTGTCTTTGAGTTTTTCTCGACTCTTCATGGATTGGAACTGGTTCACACTTGGGGGCATCTTCCTGGTCTAGGGGGCATTGTCCTATCGCTTTCAAAAGTTTTGTTCGTGCATTGGTCACCAGCGGTTCCCATTGCGTCTGCCTGCTAATGCCTAGCTACTTTTGAGATTTCTCTCCTTGAGGATCTCTCGTGTATCGGTCGCCAGTGGTTCTCATTATATCTGTCTACTGATACTTAGCTCTTGTTCGAACCTCTCTCTTTTGGGATCTCTTCCTTACATCAGTCACCAGTGGTCCTCACTGCATTTTCCTACTGATGTTTCACTCACGTTTTATTCTCTCTTTTGAGAATCTTCCTTGTATCGGTCACCAGTGGTTCTCACTGCGTTCACCTGCTGATACTTGGTTCGCGCTCCGATATCTTCTTGAGACTTTGTCTCTCACGACGGTCACCAGTGGTTCTCACTGCGTATGCCTGCTGTCGCTATCCCGTCGAGACTTTGAATGTTGTTTTCTTTCGATTCGATTTCAATCCGCTTGAACACAAACGTAAACTGAAACTGAAAACTGATCTTGTGTTCCTTTGAAGCATGCTGAGCTTTTCCTTTTCTTGTTTGTTTGTTTGCTTTATCATTTCTCCTCAAGCGAATCTAAGACGTCTTTCTTGACTGAGAAACGTGAAGATTGGAGGCATGATCTTTCCTTTGCTTTCCGTTTCCTGGTTTAGTTCCAATGATCCAAAGAATCTATCTAAGAGGGGTGTCCGTCTGTAAGAGCCTTCATCTCGTATTGGATGGCCATGCATACCTCGACTCCTTTTATATGGATGCTTTGGTGAGGTTGGTTTTTCTCCTTGTCTATTTTGTGTGACTTCTTTCTGCTATAAGTAAAATTGCTAACGCTCATCCTGCTAAGTGAATGTAAGGGTCACTGCGAGCACTCTTTGGCAAAAGAAGGAACTCTCTTATGTCTAGTGTGTTTGTTCGCAAGCAAAATTTAGGTCATTCTAGCAATTGTGCTTTGATGCTTATGTTAACTTGCTAAATCAAAAGGAATAGGTGTTCAGGTCATTCTGGCTTCTTGTGCCTTAATGCTTACACCTCATTCCGACAAATCTAAGACTTATGTCATATTCATATTCTCATAATTGCAATATTAGTGAGAATTGTATGACATCTTGTGATTGTCCCGTGCTTAAATGAACTCGATGATGATAAATATAGTGAGTCCAACAACCAAGTCCTAGGGCTTGCATTTTAATTCTAGGCTTGCATTTAGCATAGGCTTGCATGTTCATGCTAAGCTTGGATTTGAGACGATATCTTGTTACTCTCTTAATTGCTTTCTGTTCATCAAAGGTTCTCATCTTTTGTCTCGGTTTAATCTTGGCTGCACAAGTGTCCGGTCCTCGCTCTCGATCTTCGGCGCATAATCTCTTTGATTAGTACCTGTCATATATTGTGACAATCCTGCATGAGATGATTAGTACCATATACATTACATATTCATTGCATTTCCATTTCATTTCCATTTGCATCCATAAATTCATTTGCATCTACATATACATGTGCATCCATTATAAACATAACTCAAATCATACATTACACATATGCATACATTCTATCCATCTATCACTGCATCATCATAAAAATAAACCATGTGCATATTCATATTCATAAAATAAAGCATGTGCATTTCATACATTTCTATCCATACATCTAAGCATATAAAAACATCTCATAAACATCAATATCAAAGCAATATAACAAGTACAATGATATCAAATTGTCAATCTCATATATATATCTATCTCGAACAATGTCATGTACAAAAGAGGAGGTGCTACTTGAGCACAATATCAAAAATGGGCTACAATGTACAAATATATCAAAAGTGCTAACTGAGTCCCGCACCACTTGGAGGAGGTGGTGGCAATGGTCTTTG
This sequence comes from Chamaecyparis obtusa, assembly GCA_027943335.1. Classification (NCBI taxonomy): domain Eukaryota; kingdom Viridiplantae; phylum Streptophyta; class Pinopsida; order Cupressales; family Cupressaceae; genus Chamaecyparis; species Chamaecyparis obtusa. The sequence goes on from BSBK01009080.1 coordinate 308,081, forward strand.
GGGAAGGGGCATCAACCATTGTGGAGGTGCTTGCTGAGGAGGTGCCTGTGGTGCCTGCTATGGTGGGGCCTATGGTGGTACCTGTGAGGGTGCTGGTGGAGGTGCCTGTGGAGCTCCAGCATAATCAACAAAAGGTGGTACCTACTCTGACAGATCTAGAATGACCCTGCAGTAAGCTGCATAGTAATATGCTCCATGAGCAGCCTCATATCTGGTCTCAATCCTCGATCGTGCCAGCTCCTATGTAGCTGCTTGATCTTGGCGTCCCTATCAGCTACTCGGGTCTCCTCCTTGATGACTCAAGTGTGGTAGTCATCGCACTCTCGCTGGACCTGTCGTACTCACTCATGGCTCTTCCTGAGAGTCTCCTGCAGCTGTGATGAACCTGCTTCTGTCGGAATGTCAGACATATCAGTATCATCGTCTGGTGGTGCCTATTGTGACGTATCACTTGTCCACTATCGGGTGGACCTTTGCTGGACCCCACTGCTCCCAGCTCCTGCATCTGAGCCCATCGTCCTAGCAAGGATGCTAATCTACCCTGCTCGGGGTCTCAGTACTCTCTACTACTACTGTCCCTACTGTGCAGTCAGCTAGGTTGGTGGCTGTTGGGCTGGAGGTTGTTGATCTGGTGCCTGCTGTTGCTGTGCCCCCATACCAACCGGATCTGTGAACCTTGGATGAGGGCATGCAATCAACTGATCCCTGTATGCAAGTGTCACCCCTGCATTGGTGACACCCACCATGTAATCCCATCGCACGGCTGGAATGCATGCCTCTATAGCACACCGCCCTGGATCCAATCTAGCATGCCACCCCTTCTTCTCCTCATTAGAGAAGCGGGCATAGGGGCACTACTCCTGTGATATGTCCTGTTGGCTACCAAATTTGCACAGGATGCATGTAACAAGGAATCTCTCGATGATGGTAACACTACGTTCAATCAGTGGACGAGATACAAACATATGTGATAGCTCTCTCCGAGCATCATCCCATGGCTCTGTAGCCACCCAAGGTCTCCATACTACAATTGCCATGTCATCCAACTATCCTCTCCATTGCTCCGTCTTACCTAGTAGAGGCTAGGTCATCGGACCCGCATACCTGTAAATGTACAACTCAAGCTGTTGTCGTGTGTTGTGATAAATCAGCCTGCAAATGGGGAGATGCTCCCAGGCCTAGATATGAAGAACAAAGACTCCTGCTGCCATCATCCTCGCCCTGCGATATACTATCTCATGCATCTCATGATACATGTGGTACATACACTCGCCCCATTCAAACCTGATAGTTGGCCTCTCCAACATCCTCTATAGCATTGTGCCCCAGCCACACTCTAGACCATGCTGACCTCGATCTGGAACAAGGTAGAAGCTCAGAAACATAGCAAGAACAATGACAAATGGATGAGTGCCGCTGTGCCTGCTGATCAAATTGTCCCAGGAGATGGCCTGACCCATCACTAGATCATCCCTGAAGATTGTCCTCAAGGCCACTGTACCCTGTCGCGGCTGTGTCTCATACTCTACTCGAGCACCATGGACTGGTATCCACAGGATCCTGTATATGTCCTTGGGAGTCATAGTCATCTCCCCCATCGAGAAGTGAAAAGTGTTCATCTCTGAATGGAAACGCTCTACCAATGCACCAAGAAGACCATGATTTACCCGAATGTCGGGTAAATCACACAAAAATCACAAACTGAGTCCCTCAATATGAGCACTCTCTACATCTGTCAGTCTCTGCACTAGGGTGGTAATCACAGGATGGTGCATCCAGAAGGCAACATCAGGGAAGTCAACCTGCAAAGCAAGCGACGACATTGGATTGATATCTCGATATGGTGGTTTTCAACACAACAACAACAAATGCAACAAGACATCTATCCTAGACATGACTCTGTGATGCTATACTTGGCTGATTTTACACAAATTTGACAAATTTTGGCAAAAGACTTCAAACTTTGTAGCAGCTTTTCACGTGAGAAAACTATTTTCTCGCGCGAGACAGGACTCGACCTTGCGCGAACTGCTACAATCTCATGCGGGACCACCTTTCAGCTCGCGCGAGCTTCCAGATAGAGCCCGCGCGAAGAAGACCTAACTGGTCCGAGGAAACTACTTCCTCACATGAAGGGAGACCTAGGCTGGTGCGAGGAAACTACTTCCTTGCGTGAGATTGGAAGAACATGCTCCTAAAGTTGCTAGATCTACCCTAAATTGACCTAAAAAGCAGTATGAATTGAAATGCAAGGAGGTTTATCGACTACTTATAGGCATGTCATACTCCGCTGGCCGGGCGTGTCATTGGGAGCGCTCAAATCAGCGTGTATGTAGCGGAAGACCCTCCATTTCTCTCTCAAAGCTCAAAATCACAAGAAGACAAAGGTGAATAATGAATTAAAAATGACCCCTCTGGGCCTTATATAGCTTTTGACCTAATTTTCAAAAGTGCTTCATTTTGCGTGAAAATCACACCCTTGGCTAAATCGACTGCTCTGAATCCATTTTTGGGATTGAAATCAAAATTTGACATCTCTAGATAGCTCGAACTCACATTTTAAAATTTTGGGACCCTTTTAGGATCGGACGCTTGTGCAGTCAGCCTTCTGGCGTCATCTTCCTGCCAGACCCTCATCTTTGCATCATGTCTCAAGATCTTTTCTCTTTTCATCAAAGTCAACTCTAGTCAAATCTAGTCAACCATGGTCAAACTTGGTCAATAGGACCCTTGCTTTGCTCTGATTTGCTTCTGCAGCTTCTCGAATCTAGTCTAATTTGCTTCTGCAGCTTCTTGAATTGAGTCTAGTTGTCAATCATCCTTCCGATATGACATCTTTCGATTTCGCTCCCAAGGGGGTAGGATGATTGCATCATTTGAATCTTGTCGAATCAATTCTTGAATCAGTCTAATCTGAATCATCAGTTCTCATTGCTAGGGGCATCTTGGTGCCTCGCATCTTGCTATCTGGTCATCTATCTTTTAGGTATATGAGCAATCTAAGTCAGATCCTCGGGAATCAAGCTTCTTTTTGGAGATGGTTCTTGAAATCTTTTAGGTATTGGGGCAATCTAACCCTAATTCCTAGGAGTCAAGCTTCGTTTTGAAGATGGCTCTCGAAATCTCTCTTGGACCGTTATTTGGGCAATCTAACCTGGGTCTCGGAGGGCTAAGCTTTGTATTGGGGCAATCTAACCTTGATTCTAGAGACAGTCCTAAGTTTGCATCTGAATCTCATTCTGGGCATTGGGGCAACCTAACCCTGATTCTCGTCTTCTCTCAAGACCGTTGTCTTTGCAATCTAACTTAGACTTCAGAAAATCATGCTTTGATCTGTTCGGTGTCTTGGCAACCTAACCTAGACTCCCAAATTTCTTGTCATCTGTCACTTCAGGCTATTCTTTGAATCAATGCACTGTTCGTGCATCAATTCAAAGAGGGGCAAATGTAATACCCTAAAATTGGCACCTAATAAATTTAATCAATTTTGGTACATTTTCGTCAATTTTACATCGCCAAAGTCCTAGTTTCCTAGGCAATTTTCTCTCTCCTACCTGACTTAATTCGACTTGATGTCAATTGCAAAGACCCTAATTGCATTAATCAAATATTAAAATTAATTCCTAAAGTCTTTGACTTTTATTAGCTAAATTACCCCTATGATAAATTAATTTAATCCTAAAGTCCTAAGTACTTGGAATTAAATTAAACCCACCCCATTTGGCTAATATACATGAAAATGAATTAATAATTACTTGTTATTTGAATGGACACTCATTTTTGAATTAATAATACATAACATTCGAAAGGTCACCTGTGTGGCATTTTCCATTCTTTTAATTAAGTAATTCTTATCTTTTTGTCTCAAATGGGAATGAAGAGTCAGGAGTTTCAAATCAAGAACCCCTTCATTCTCTTCCCGGGCTTTTCTATTTAATGGACCTCTTTTCTTCACATAGGAGGCAATTTTTTTGAGAGTAACTAAACTATAGTATTTTTGTGTCTCAATTTCATTAATTCAAAGCTTTTAATTACATTTTAGTATAATTTTCATTTAGTTTAATATTGCATACTCATTTTACTTAGTTTGGCTTATTTGCTCATAGCTTAGTCTAATCTCATATTTCTTTCAAGTACTTTAGAATAATCTGCACTTCATATTTCCTTTCAAGCTATTTAGATTAATATCATATTTCTTTTAAAGCTTCTTAGATTAAATTGCACTCATTCTAGTTTAATTCAGTTTTTGCTTATCATCATAGCTTTTGAAAATCCTCCATTTTAGAATCGGTCTTATGGTTGTTGGCTCTTCAATCTGAGAGCAATTAAACACCCTGTCTACATAGGAGGCAACAGGTCGCATCACCATGCATTTCAGATTGAGTAATTCATACTCTCTCTTGTAATTCGATCATGTGAGTAATGACCATGTTGTGTGTGTAGTTGGATTTGAGGTCCACATCCCACCACAAACAATTTCAAACAAAACATTTTATTGAAGTATGATTGGAACATTAAGAAAATTCAGTTAAAAGTTTAGAATTTGTGGAGCTTTCTAGATAGGAAAACACTTAAGTTTAAAATTGACTGACTTTTTGTATCGCTAAATTTGGTGTGTGGTTATAACTTGGTTGTTACCTTTTTATAATTAGACTATTATTATTAGAAATGACTAATTTTAATGTTATAATTTAAAAAATTATCTTTTATTTGATTGGTGTAATCTTATTATAGCAAATTACAATTCACCTCCTTAGTAAATTTAGAAGCAACAAGAGGGGAGATTCTAGGAAAACTATTGACAATAAAATAATAAACAAAAAATAAATTCTAAAAATAATAAATTTAATAAGAGATACATATTTTCATTCGATTAGTTTTGTTGCAAATATCAAATTTGGATGTTTACTATTAAAATCAATAAATTAGTTTTGAATTTGCAAATCCATGATTGTAATTATCTTTTTAGTGTAGTTTAAATTTGGATTCCCCTTGATCGTTGTTGTTTTTATTTTCCCTCCAAATATGCAGAGGCTACCTCTATATTTAGAAGTTGGTGATCTAGAATGTTGTTGAATTGCCCTTCTATGAATATCCATGATATTATTTTTAACATAAATTTATAGATAAGAGCTCTATCATAATATACTATATTATAAAAATATATACATTTCAAATGTGCAATCATTAGTGAAAAATGATAAAGGAGAACAAAAGCTTATACACATCTACCTTGCTCTATCTATTTCTTAACTATTCGACCTTCTAAAATCTACACGAAATGATTTTAAATAAAATCATGAGATAAATTATTTGAATTGAACAAGTTCTCATATCAATCTCTTGTACCTTGATGTGGAGTACAATCACATCTCTTCTCCTTAGTGGATCTAATTATCATTATAGAAGGGTTTCTTCTTTTTCACATGAGATATTTCTTCTAAATTTTTACTTCAATCTAGTTGGTCTCAAGTGATGACAAAAGTTGCTTTCCAAAATAAAGATACAACACGATAGAGTGCTTGGTGTTGGTGTAAATACTGATTTTATCAAATTTGTTAGCTTTTAGCATACCAATATGAAGTGAATATAGACTCTATGTCTAATTTGCACTATTTAGCTATTAGTATAGCAACATGAAGTGGATATACACTCTATGTCTAGTTTGTAATAAAATAGAAAAATAAGTAAAGTATGCATAGTCAATATATCTTATTTAAGAGTAATCAATATTTTTCTCTATGTTTATAATAAACAAATTCTAAAAATTAATGCACAAACATGGTTTCTTCCATGACATAAAACACTACATTAACATGTTAGAGTCTCTTCCCTTATAATGGGGAGTTCAAGAACTTCATCATGGAAACTAAATTTACAAGAATTATAAAACACCACAATACAATAATTTGTTTATATTAATTTTTTTAGAGGTTGTAACACACACACACACACACATGTATAATTTGAAAAATTTATAATTTTTCAATGGAAGTGCTCACCTTCAAACCATAGGGTTTGAATTATCCACCCTAGGAGGCTCTCTAAAAAACCAATAATCTCAAAATAATAATAGAAACACATAAAATCCAACGTACTCCAAGGAATCAAATGGCTCAACAACACCATTGAATCAATATATGATTCACAAATAGAGGGATTAGAGAAAGATGAAAATTACTTGGAAAGTTAAGGTATGAATTACCCTTATATAATACCTCTAAAAAGGGCGATCCTTTCATAAATAATCTAAAATCATCCTCTAAGGAGTTACTCCATTGAAGCATGTAAAAAATATTCACAAAATAGCTCAACATCCATCATCCATAGTGTTGCTGTGTGTTTTAAGAATGCATGTGAACACAGATAGGTTTCTACAATAATATCCTATCTCTTTTGAAAGATATGGTAAATTCAGAAGAATTTACAATCTAACACTCTATTTCTCAAGGCTTGACATACTAGTTTCACTTAGGGTTCATTGTATTTACTATTTTACAAATGGATGAATGGTTCTTTCTTTCTTTTCAACCTTGCTAGATAAATTTACAAACTGATTTAAAGATAATTCACAAGAGTTTGTATAATTTCCATATTTAAAAAAATATAATTCATTATTCACAATTTTCTAGTATGAACAATTATCATCAAGTCTTATCAACAAAATATTCCTAACATCAAAAGATCTTGAAATTCTCAAATAAAATAAAATGGTTTAAGAGTTAGAATGAGAAGTTATATAAGTTTGTTAGATATTGCATACATATTCTGCAAGATAAAGCAAGTAGAAACAAACTACACATACTTCATTATAAAGCTTGCACAATTACATACAAATATTGTTACCTTCAAAGGGGAATTGATTGATGCACAAGAAATGTATTTGACTTGCCTAGGGTACTGGCACAATGTTGATGTTTCACAAATATTCAACTAGGAATGTTACAAAATTGGCAAAATTCATAAGTTTCTTTCAATATTAGCCTTCCAATATGCCAATCTTCACATAACATGAAAGTCTTTACCAAAGTAAAATAAAAAGCATGAAAACTACACAAATTTACTCAAGTTCAATTTGAGTATTTTAAATCTCAACGCTTTTTAAATGTTTTAAAATGAATAAGAAGTCATTTACAAGCCATGTGCATCAAAATTTTTCTTCAAATTGGAAAGGTAGGAGCATCTTTTTCTTTAGCTAGTGGCACATGGGTGATGTTAGGTAAATGCAGTTGGGAATGAGTTGGCAAGGGAAATATTCCACTATATCTTTACACCTACAAAAAGACAAAACATTGAATTGGTAACTAACTCATTCTTACCATCTTCCTCTTGAAGACATTTTCCTTCTATTTTGGTCATGTATTCACTATAAGCAATGAGGTTCTTAACCATCATCCCCTTATTAAATGCCTAAGATTCATGCCATTTAAATAGACAATCATTGAAGGTCTTCTCAATAGACTGAAGATTCTCTTTTCTACATTTGACCACATGTGTGTATTCCTTTATTGTAGTATGTTGCCCCACGATATCTTATATCTTTTCATTGTTAAAATTCCTTGTTGGATCATTAAGAACCAAGGAAAACATTGCCCAAAAGTATAAACTTTATAGATGGAAATCATGTTTTTTTTGAAAATTCTTGATGACAATTATATCTTCAAATATCCAATCATTAAGTGCTTTCCTCAAGTTTTCTAACCTTACTTTTCCCTATTGTGTGAGACCTTTTTCAAAATTGAGTCTTGGTTCCAATTGAGAATTCCACACTAGTATCAAGTGTAAGGATATGCTCTTCTAATTGTAACTGGCCTTCTAGTCTACTAATGACATGCAACTTTGATAATTCTATGTCATTCTATTCCAGCCTCGTGGCCTCATGATCAAATTCGAGGTAAAAAAACTTTCCTCTCCTTTTGAGAAAAAGATGCCAACTATGGCAAGAAGTAGATATTGCTTCACCTTTCATCAAGAAATATTTCACTAATTATTGTGTATCTTTGAATACATGTTTCTTGATTTCCACCTTTGCAATATGCTTTCTAGAAACCAGTGTCAAGTTTTGCAATACTTTTCTAATCCTTTCTCTTGGTATTATAAGGTTCTTTATGAAACCCTATAGCTGGGCTTCTCCTATTTTTGATGAAGAGGTTTTGATTACAACCTCCAATCTCTTTTTGGTACTAGGATCTTAGGTTCATTTTGGCCCTTCCCCATAAGAAAAATTTGTCTTTTTAGTCCTTGTTATGAGTGGAATACTTTATTCCATTTGACTTGTCAAAATTATCTTTCCAAACAATGATGCTTCTTCTTTTGATGTCTGCATACCGATCATGGGGTCCACATTGGTTCTTTATATGCATAATCATCATCTATAAGGTCAAACACCCACTAGTAGAATTTGGGAAATATGCGACTAAAACTTTTAGTCACGTGACTAAAACTGATCAAAGTCTACTAATTTTTGGCAATTCACAAGTATAAATAACTAAATAAATGACTAATTTTGTCATTAGGTAAAATCACAAGTAAAATCAAGGTCAGACAAATACAAATGACTAAATAAATGACCAAATAAATGAATAAATAATTAGTCACCCAAACACAAATAACTAAATAAATGACTAAATAATTAGTCACCCAAACAAAAATGACTAAATGAATGTTTATTACTCATTTATAATAACATTTGATAAGGTTCAGAGCTTCGCGCATGTGGTTGAGCAGGTTGCTGGCCTTGTTTCTAGTCCTATGGCTGTTCCTGTTCCTTCTACTTTGTTTGCTGGTGTCTCTTTTGTTGGTACAGCTGGTTTGTCTGCCAGTAATTCTTTTGATGTTGGGGTTTCTCCAGATGGTTCTATTCTTGCTGGGGTCTTTGTGTCCGCTGGTGTTCTTGTTGGAAGTAATACTTTTGTAGCTGGTGTTCCTCTTGTTACATCTGGTTCTGCTGGGTGTACTGTTCCTTCTACTGGTAGCATAGGTGTTGGATTGTCTACTGAGGCTGCTGGGTCTGTTGGCCCCCTTCCAGCCAGTTCTATTTCGAAAGCTCCTACTGGTGCTGGGAAGTCTGGCACTGGCTATGTGGCCTTTGTAGGTTTTGTCCAGACTTCTTAAGCTAGTTCTATTGTGGCTGGCTCCTCTCCTGCCTCTGACTGGTAGGAGAAAGATTCTTTGGTAGAGGAGGGATGGACTACTATTTTAGGCAAATATAATAAAAAGTCCCCCCTACATTTTGATATGACTCTCCACTCCCAGAAGAAGGGAGGCAAAGGAAAATCCTAGGATTGTTTAGGGTGCCTGTTTACCCTAGATACTTGATGTTGTTGTAAAGCATTGGCTTTACATGTTTGGCTTCAGCAGTTTGAGTCTTTCTGTGTATCTTTTGTTTGGCTACTATTATTTTGCTGGAATTGTGCTGCTGGTAGTTCTACTGGCATTTTATGCTGGGGGGCGCTGTAAGGTTACTCTTTTTCCCCTAGCTATTTCACTTATATCTAAGCTAATTCTTTCTATTTTTTGGGGGTTACAGTTCCCTTCAAAAATTGAATGTATATGGTTTCGGGGCCCATTCAAAACCTATTTTTACCATTTTCAAAAACATTTGATAATATCATAGACTTATATACTTGGAATTTATATTTCATACTAATGCTTGTTCATCAATAGGTTTATTGCGTGAGAAATCCATCTGCACCTATCTCATGCCATAAATTTGGCTTTCAAATGATTTCAAAATTGACCGATTAAAAACATTTAAAGATATAATCACAGAATAGTTACCATCAAACAAATTTTCAGTCATGGTTTATTGTTTTGAAGTAGTCATCTCTAGAAGCAATTAGATTCAATTTACAATATGGATTGTAGAAATGTAATGGTCAAGTCTACTAAAAATGAAGCTTTTTCCCTTAAAAAATAACATTTTCCCCTAAAAATAAAGATTTTTCTCTAAAAATAAAGATTGATTCAATTCTATCTTCACTTGCTAATATACTTGACTATCTTAATAATTAAAGATATAAGTTTTCCACAATCCATCGTATAGTAACTGTTATGTTTGGAATTGATTGTGCTTTCAATTTTTTGCATCAGTTACTATCTTAATAATGTGAAATATAAATAACAATGATTGCTTTTGGTTTTTTTCAGACTTTATGTTAATTATTTATAAAAAAATAGAATTATATTATATTTCTGTAATTACAATCAAACTTTAAAATTTAAACGCATTATTTATTATTTAAGAACTCAAAATTTTAAATAATAAATAATATAATTTGACTACTTATCCTATATAAACACTAAAAGTTAACATTAAAACACAATCAAAACAAATCTAATTGGAACATTAACATTAAAATATGGTTGGTGAAAAGTATATGTCCTCGTGATGAAGTCTCCCGCTCCCGCTCCCAATGCTACTCTTTTTGAATCTGTTACTGATGTGCGACCTATAGTTGTTGCAGATGCTTCAGGGCCCTTTGGTGTGGCTGCTCGACCTACTATTGTTGCTACTACTCGCTTAGGACCTTTAGTGTCTAGCGCTTCTCACAGTGATGCTCGCTCAAGGTTCCCTCCTTTGGCATCTGGTGGTGCTGCTATTGTGATTCGTGATTCTGGGCTTGTCTCTCCTCTTTTGAAAGGGTCATCTGCTATTTCTTATGCAGATGTTGCATCTTTTGAAGCAGGTCTCTATGGAGCTTCCTCTGCTGGGAGAGGGGGTTTACGGTCCTCCCCTTCATCATTGCCTCTCTCTGTAAGTGAACCTCTAGTGGTAAATCTTGATTCTAAAATTGCTAATGAGATCTCTAAAAATGTGGAGTATTTCTCATCTTTGGCCACAATGTTTCGAGTTAGGGGTTTTTAACCTTCTCTCTCAGATTTGCATGCCTGGATTTCTCAAAACTGGGAACCCATTTTATCACTTTCTATTCAGATTTACCTTATGGCTAAGGGTTTCTTTATTGTAAAGTTTGAAACAGTTGAAGATAGACAAACTAATATGTGTAATAGAAGCTTCTCTTGGGGCCACTTCCCCCTACTGGCCAAACCCTGACATCCAGGGTTTGATCCTCTCTTGGAGTCATTCAATGTTATTCCCTTATCGGTGAGACTGCCGAATCTTCCCCTTCACCTTTGGCTGGATTCTATTTTGGAATATGTGGGGAGGGCTTTAGGGGTTTTCCAGATGGTTGAATCAAAATCCTCTGATGTTCTTCATCCGACATATGCTCGTATTCTTGTAGATGTTGACATTTCCAAGGGGCTCCTCAAGATGATTACTTTGGCTTTGTCTTTGGGCTCTTGGACCTAGAATCTTGATTACGAGGGAGTTCCATTCCGTTGTAGATCTTTCCATAAGACTGGTCATCTTGCTGCACAGTGCTCTTCTCATGAAGTTAAATCTAAGAAAAATTCTTCATGGTGGTAGGGGGCTACTGTCGACCATTATACGGTTCATAAAGTTTCCAAGGATTTGGCTGGGGATGCCTACCACTCTTCGTCGGAGTTAGATTTGGATGATGCTTCTGCTGTTGATCCCGTTGATTTGGTTCAGCTTGTTGACGCTGTGCCTTCTAGTGTTGCTATTGTTCCTGACTGGATTACTGATGCTGTCTCTGATTTTTGACTGCTGGTCTTGTGCATTCTTCTATCCATCTTTCTCCTGGGAAGGTTTTGGGGAATGGTAGTGGTGCTATTCCTATACCTTCTATGGATTCTGATGTGACTAGCCATTTAGCGGGCTCTTCTAGTTCTTCCTTGGCTTGGCAGAAGGCTGCTGCTAAGGTGGAGGATGGATGGATGACAGTTAAGGGAAATAAATTTAAACCTTCCACTCCTTTTGATATGAATTTACATTCTCATAAGGATGGGAAAAAATGTAAATCTTGATAGCCCTTTGTTGTGTCAGGTAGGGATGTTTTTATCCATTAGGTAAGAACTATGGTTAGTTCCTTTGGTTTGACTAGTGGGGCACCACAGTTGTATTTTGGTCTTTCAGTGTCATATATTTTTATGCTTGTTGTATAAGGTTTCAAGACCTTTCAAATCCTATTTTTACTTAATCAGAACATTAAAACACAAAATCATTTAATTAAAATTTTAATCCAATCTCACTTTCTCACAAGGACCTTCAAATTGTAAATTTGACATTTTGCGGGTAATATGTGCCCCCAAATCTCCTACATTTCACTCAATCACTATTTCATGAAAATATCAAGTCTCTCAAAATCGTCCATCTAAAATGACCAAACCAAAGAGAGAAAGTGTTGAAGGCAGAGGCAAAAATGTGCCTGATGTAGGTATGCACTACAAATATGATGCACCTGAAGGCTATGACAAAAAATGAGAGTAGGGATGAGGAAGAGAAGGAGGTAGAGGGGCCAGAGCTTCCTACAAGAAACCCCATCTGAACAAGGTCAACCATGGTGAAGAGTAGGAGCTAGAAGCCAAGCTAGGGTTTAAATTAATATAAAATCTAGTCTGTAAAATAAGCATACCCCCTCAACTTTATTTTTCTTATACTTATTGTGAACTTTATGCTAGGTTTTTGTCAATGGAATCTACCCATGTGTATCAATATATGATGGTGCAATACACCGTGTTTTGTATTTAGTGAACTTCTGTTGGTATTTACAATAATCAATGAACCTTAGTATTTGTTCTTTAGCAAATTGAATTAAATTTGAGATAGGGCATTCTTTTAGTGTGACATCACTGAGATCTAAATATTTGAAGACATTAAGAACAATATTATATGGAATTTCTTCAAGATATTTAGTTTTTTTCCATATCAATATGCTTTTCATCCTTTAACTGATACATACATTTTCTAAAATCTTTTGAATATATAGTGAAATCTTTCAAATCATGGATCTTTAATATTGACAATGTCTAGGTACTAGGGGTGTATAAAGAAAGTGGTCCTCCTCATCATCAGAGAATCAGAGTGTAATTTGTAATTAATTTTTTTATCTAGAAAATTTTTGAGCATAAATATTATCTTGTAACAAAACCACAAGACATATAAAAAATGAATCTTTCACCATATCAAGTCATTTATTGCATTGCGGATACTAAACAAACAAAATCCATTTTTAGCGTTTTACCTTAAGAGTTGTGGAGAAAGGGTATTGGATGAAAAAACTTGCCAAACATTTGGGTCAACATAGAGGCAAGCATCGAGAGCCAACTATTAAAATAATTTAAACAAACTAAAAGAAACTCCAATTATATAGATTATTTATAATGTGCTACATTTGCAATGGAAATCCTCCTCTAGACTTTTAGGGATTGTTAGCACTTTTTTCTTTATACACTTTAAAAAAATGAAATACCATGTGGAAGATTTGCAATGACGATCCTTCATTAGACTCGTAGGGTTTCTTGGTATTAATTTTTAAGACATCTTTTCTTGTATTTTAATTTTTTTTATTTAAATCAGGTTTGCATATTTTGGGAGATTGCAAATTTTGCAAGATGGAATTATCCCTTTGCTACTCAATTGACCATATCTTGGTCAAGGTTTTCAACACCATCATTTTGTTAAGTTTTAACTTCAGAGCCCTGCAAACTTGCACAACTTGAGCTCAATTTCTATACTATATCACCCCTTCACCATTCTTTCCATCTATGTACAATTTTGCAAGCTTTCATCATGTCCACTTTGTTTCCCAAAGCTATGCTCTTTTTCATGTACCTACAATGCCATTGCATCTTACTTTGATGGAAATATACCCATGTCTATAGTATTGGATCTAATCCTACCAAACTTACAATCTCAGTTGCTCAAGAAATAGAATGAAATGTTGAATGTCAAATCAATAGTTTTGCATTGTGCTTGTTTTGGCACTCATGTTGAATTTCACACAACCTAAATTGCTCCTCCTCAAAACAACCTTAATTCTACACTTTCAAGTCATCCCATGGAAAAATTAAACAAAAAAAATGTACATAGCATGATTCATGTGTGTTTTTTTGCCCCATATATTTTGACATAAGTAATTTCATTTTTATTTTACTCGAGAAGTTACAACAGCTAGTTAGTCATGCACTTAGCCAAGATGGTATGAAATGATGCCATACAAACACACTTCAAGATAGGTGTTGTGCTTGCATTCCTACAAAAATTGCAACATTAAATATCCATATCCTTTGAAATATGTTCTTTGATTGTTACAAAATCTAATGAAATTTGTCTAATTAGATGGAGCTGCTACTCCAGGAAAATATTAATGAAAGACTAGTTATAAACTGATTCATTTTAAAACTAAGACTCTAACAATGGGTCTTGATTCAATAGACTAGTCTTGATAGTTTCCCCCTAATATTTAGAGTGGTCACTTTTATGTTTATGAAGTCTTTGATTTGGGCACCGACACCTCATTAATGTAAATGTTGTTGATCCTCAATAATTATTATTAGATTAGTTGAATAACATCTGCTTCCATTGTGAATGAAGCATTTTTCAAAATAACCATCCATCACTTTTTTATAGCATTTCACACATTAACACTTCCCTCTCATTGGTAGGTTCATATCAACTTCGGCTTGTCATCTAGAAAATTGTCATTGATGGGGAACAAACTTGCAATTTCTTTTGTCACAAGTAAGCTTAAGAGAGGAAGTTGGTGTACTTGATATTTAGGTATATTTTTCTAGATTCAAGAAATCTATTCTTAAATATGATAATGTTTCTCCTCTAAAGTATAACCAAGTAACTAATAAGCTTAACTTTGGAAGAAATCTCAATTCTCTCTCCAATAAAATTTTAGAAAAGACTCAAGATAAAATGATCTTTCAAATGTAGATCCCATTGAAGACTGCATGACATGTAATTTAGTATGGAAAATCACTTTTTATTTAACAAGTATAATTTTGTATTTTTTAATTGAAAGTGTTAGAAATGAAGCTCATATCTAAGCTTGATATGATTCTCAGCTCTTGGGAAAACACATCAATAAAGTATGTATATATGTATAAGATGGTGTTGGTTTCCTAATCCCCTCTTCCACTAATCCTCAAGATTTGACCAGATTACCAAGACTCAAGATGTCAATTTGATAACAATAAGCTAGAACTCATTATTGGACATAGGGGAAAGCTCAGGGATGGTGCATAGTCTATGCTAAACTAAGGAAGGTGATCCGTTGAGTTTTCTACATATAATTTAAGGACACAAAATCAATGATTAACTTTTCTTGGTAACTACCCACCCTTACCAAATGAAATGCCTAAAAACTATTACTAGGCTTTATTGTGCATGTTTGTGGATTCAAATTCAAGTCCCATTTGATCAATATCATGCATGATAAAGAAGACAAACAATCAACATAACCTTCAAAACATTTATCAAATATTGGATTTCATAAAATGGGACAACATCAAGTTTATCAAGCTTACATTTCATTTGGGTGCCTCTAAAATTGATTGACTGGGGTGAAAATTGGTGCAAACCTTGATAATATCCTTAGAGGATAAATACAAATTTTTTGTGTGCATTGGGATTTGTGGTTAGAATGAGACTTAAAGGTGAAACAATTAGGGTGACTCCTAGGGTTCCTATTATGGGGGATTGGGGAAGAAGTATTAAGAAAGAATATGTGTAGGTGATATTAAGAAAGAATATGGGGGATTAGGTCTTTCATTTTTCTTGAAGGTGATATCTTGATGTCATCTATCATGTATAGTTCTTGAAGTTTTGTTAAGTTGTGTAAACAAAAAAATGAGAAACTTGAAAGTGTCAAAATTACTATCTAAAGGGTTCCTCATAGCTAAACTTGTTCCTTATTTTAAAAAAAATTATAGAGCCATGTGTCAAGAGCTTCTTATGAAATATTTTTCAGTGTTTTGGCCTTATTTGGTCTATTAGTAAGATATTTATTTAATAGAATCTTCCAAGATTAATATTAACTAAAACCTCATAGAGATTGGGGTGGTAATAACAAATAATCAAGACATAATGATAATCTAGTAAGTATTCCAATTTAATGGACAGTTAGAATTTTGCAACTCTAAAATCCTTCCAAGTTCAAATGAATTGATTAAAAGTTTGTACTTGGTTATAGTTCTACATAATTTCCTTCTCTCTTGGTATAGGATCCATCCCATGGGTTCTCATGTCAAAGTTAAATATATGTTCTTTGCATCAAGCTAAAGATGGGTGAAATTATCTCATGGTTTTATTGCATGAAAATATTCTTGTAGGTATCAGGAATCTATGTTAATTCATGAATATTACAACTAATTTTTTCACTTCTCCCAGTGTAGATACTTCCTCATAATGCAAAAGGTGTCAAGGTGGTAGTGTTGCAACTTTGGAAAAAATGGTTTTCATCTTGGGTAGTGACCATGATAATCAATCTTATTCTACTATGGAGCGGTGCAAGTAACTTTTCAACTTCAAAACAAATTTTAGGGTTAGCAAGGTTTTCATCATGCTTGTCTCAGGGAATTTTTATTGATTTATTTTGGATTCCATTAGATTATTGGTTGGAAATTGGGAGCCAAAAATAGTAACTTAAAGGAAGGCCTTTCATGATTATAAATCATTGATGAATCCTCCCACTTTTATGAAATGAGAATATATATTTTGAACCTATTGTTCTTAGAATATTAGCAATATATTATACAATTTTCAATATTTAAATAAAATTAATGTAGTTTGTGATTTCATGTGCATGTTGAGCTTGTATTTCAATTATGAATTTGTCCAATCTCAACAGGCACGCTCTATTAAAGTTGTGAATTTAGAAATTGACCATGACTATTTTAATACAATGCAACTAAAATATTTTTTTTTATTGTTGAATGAGGAATTTTTGGATTAATGATGGTGTGTCTCTTTTTACTCTGATCTTTGTGGCATTGTGGGTGCCTAAAAATAAGGCCAAGGTCTAGAATAAATCCAATCATCATTTTGGGGTTAGCAGTTGAAATCCAATTTGCAACACAATGCTCTTGATTCATTTTTGATCTCTTTGTTATGAGGAATTTCTTCTCCACGGAGTAGTTTTGTTCTTACTACCTTTGGACTATCATTTTGATGTATTTCAATAGCATTGTCTTTTCCTTTGATCGATTATATTTATTGAAGAAAGGATTCATAGACTTTGAAGGATAGTAATTCAACTTTGGAATAAAAGCCTAGATCTTTTCAAACAATCATACCTTTGAGAAAGAATAGTATTTAAATTTTTATGATTCTTTTCCATAGGTCTATTGACAAGGATTTTATCTTTACTGTAACAATAATGACCTTTTATTTCCCTCTACATATCACTATTTAAAGAAAAATTATCTAGACCATTTAATATTGTTATTGAGCATGCATCTTTTTCTTTGATGACTGCAGCATTGATTCTTACTCTGAAAGATAGTAACTCATTTTAGCTGAGTGTAGAGATGGTCATTGTAGATACTTTAGTTGAGTATAGAGTTGGTCATTGAAATATTCTCTTGTAGATATTTTAGTTAGTGATGTATTGATTCTTAGTTAGTGATGTATTGATTCACCATAATCAAATATTCGAATTTCTATTTTTTTAGAAATGTGTGTTTATAGGCTAATATAGGATACATGGTGTAATTTAAATGGTGCTAGCTCAATGGAAGAGTACTTTCTTTACAAGGAGGATGGTGATTTGATTCCATTGCACCTTAGCATGACTAAATATATGATTAAATTAAGGACTAAATATATTGTTGGAAAATACAATTGAAATAATTCTTATATTGTCATTGATGTCAAACCGTAACTGGTAAGACAGTTGCTATCTAGGAGAGTACCATATCTTTTGTTTGATGAACAAGATTTGAAAAGAGGAGATAACAAGAGGACCTAAGGAAAGGTTGAGTTATGTGATACTTCAATGGGTACTTGATTAGTTGGCACATTGACAAGATAATGTGGTGTTTATCTTTAATACCAAGTGAAGAAGAAATACTAGAAACATAGGCTTGACCGAGCAAAAATGAAGAAATCTAGTTTAAGCCAAGTGATGTTAGTGTCGACCGAGTGCCAGTATATGCTGAGAAAATCTAGTGTCGACTGAACATCAGTAATTATTGAGCGACAGATAATTGTTGAGAAGGAAATGTTAGCAATGACTGAGGAGATGAACACAGTATTGATTGAGTGTCAGTAATTTAAATTTTGAGAAAGAATTGAGAATCCCAGCTGACATAGTTGAATTCTTGGGATATGTAAAATGTGTTAACATTATTAATGAATGGTATAAAATATTTAATGCATGGTAAATCATTTTCTTATGATTTCAAAGAGAAGTTTGAAGATTTATCTAGAGGGAAAAGGAGGAGAACATAATGATGGAAGGATTTGATGAATCTGACCTAAACCTAATATCTACGGAAGAGATTAAGTGGAAAAAGATTAATCTACCTAATCAAGGAGGTATTAGGATAACCTAGTTGTGAGATTACAATATAGTATATAGAAGAGGTTGATGTTATTGATTGATAAGTCTAAGCAGAAGGCTGAAGGTGAGAAGAGATGAACATAATTATGGTGATTTCTTGAAGAGAATTTCGAGAAGATCAGAGATGAAGATGGAAATGAAGGTCAGTCAGTAAATCAACATATATACGAAGTGGATCTGTATTTGCAAAGTGAGTTGTATATTTTTAGATCAGAACCTACTGTTACTTTCTAACCATTGTATCAATCTAAATCCTTTAATCAAGGTTGACCTAACAATCATTTTGTATAAATCCTTTAATCAAGGTGACATTATGATGGAATGTTCTTAAGCCCTCTAACAAGACCACTCTTAACATGGTGATTAAATCCTTTAAATAGGTCACACCTAACAATGTGTATTATAGACCTTTAACCAGGTTGGCTTCTCATAGAGCTCACTTCAGAAGAGTGAAATTCAGTAGTATCTTACAAGTGGTTTTTCCAAAATTGGGTTTCCACTATAAATCCTAGTGTTATACTTGTGTGAATGTTATTTTTATGTGAATGATGTTGAAATTTCTGAAATCGTTGAAGAACTAGAAAGTTGAATTGGTACGTTTGGACCTAAGGACAACTAATTCACTCCCCTCTCAGTTATTCTAAAATCATTCTAACAATTGGTATCAGAGTTGTTGGTACTTGTAGAGAAATTTTTTAAAGGTACTTGAAGCTAATGATCAAGATGTACAAAAAGGAGGTACCAAAGTTGAACAAGGAGAACATCCCTGCATGGCAGAGTTTGATGAAATTGCATCTAGCTGGTATTGGTGATTTGGAAAAATACTATGTGGAAATGAAAGCAAAACCAGAACACAATCAGGCAATGTTAGAGATTGCATTTGCCCTAAGCTATCCTAAATTTGAAGACATCAAGGACTGTACTAATGAAAAGAAAATGTGGGACACTCTAGCAACTATCTATGGTGGGGACACAAATGTACTAAGAGCCAAATCTGAAAGCTTGAGAGGTAAGTTTGATGAAATGAAAATTCAAGATGGTGAAAATATTGCTTAGTATTGTGGTAGAATTAAGGAGGTAGTAAATGCTATTAGAGGAGCAAACGGAAAGATTGATGAGACTGTTATTAGTAAAGTATTGAGAACCTTGCTTCTTATCTATGCCATCAAAGTTTTTGCAATACAATAATCAAGATGTAACCTTGGCAATGTTCTCACTTTGGAAAGTCTTGTTGGCAAGATTACTACTTTTGAGCTATCTAATTATGATAATTTCACTGTTCATAATATTGAATCTAAGTTTAAAATGGTTCTTTATAAGCCTAAGAAGGGAAAAGAAAGATGTGAGACCAGTGACAACAACAATAGTGATAGTGACACTTCTGATGATGATCTAGATGATCTTGAGGCACTTATGGCTAGAAGAATAAAGAGAGGAAAAGGGAAATATAAAGGTAAAATTCCTATTATCTATTTTTCATGTAACAAAGTTGGACATATTGCAGCAAGATGCCCTGATAGGACTGACAAAGATGAGAAAAGGGAAAACAAGTACAAAGATGAGAGAAATGATAGAGATCACTAAAGGTACATAGACTACAAAGACAAAGGTAAGAAATCTTTCTATATTGCTGAAGAGGAAACTAATAGTGAAACTAGTGAATATGATGAATGTGATATAGAAGTTGTTTATGTTGCTATGAAAGATGATTATGATGAAGATGAGAAAACTACACTTTTTTCATATGTTAGTAAAGGTGATAAATGGATTATTAATAGTGGTTGTTCACATCACATGATTGGTGATAAACGTAAGTTTAAAATCCTTAATCATTACAAAGGTAGAAGTGTTAAGTTTGGTAATGATGCACCATGTCCTGTGAAAGGAAAATGATCAATAAGATTGACCGATAAGATTAGATGTGATAATTCTTATTGGGTTGAAGGTCTTAACTATAATTTTGTGAGTGTGGCATAATTGAACAGTACTGGTTACCGAGTTGAATTTCATCACAGAAAGGCTAAAATCTTTGATCCCATTGGTGAACTAATTGGAAGTGGAGAACATACAAGAGGTAGCTTGTTCTATCTAGACCTATCTGAAGAAACATGTTTGTTTGTACAATTTGATGATGTATGGTTATGGCATAAGAGGTAGTGTCATGTAAACTTTGACAATTTGGTAAATATCAATAAGTTGAAGAAAGTTAGAGATTTTCCAAGATTAAAGAAACCTGATAATGTGATGTGTAAATAGTGTCAATTGGGAAAAATGACAAAGGCTAGTTTTGAGAGAAAGACATATACTTCTGACAATATTTTGGAATTGGTTCATACTGACCTTTGTGGACCTATGGGTGTACAATGTTATTGTGGTGATAAGTATTTCATTTTGTTTGTTGATGACTATTCTAGAATGATGTCTGTAATGTTTTTAAAAGAGAAATTTGATGCATTTCAGTTGTTTAAGTGGTATTTGGAAAAATTTGAAAAAGAAACTAGTAAAAGCTTGAAATGTTTGAGATCTGACAAATGAGGAGAGTTTATATCAAATGAGTTCAATCTATTCTACAGTGATAGAGAAATAAAAAGATAAATGTCTACACCTAGGACACCGCCATAGAATGGTATAGCAAAAAGAAGAAATAAATCAATTATGGATTGTGCTAGAACACTGATGATTGAAAATAATGTTTCACAAAAATACTAGAGATAAGTTGTAAGTACAACTATTTATACCTTGAATCGAGTACAAATCAAGAAAGGTACAAATGCTACACCTTTTGAGTTATGGCATGGTTATGCACCTAACGTGAAATATTTTAGAGTCTTTGGGAGTAAATGCTATATACTGAAAGATAATAGAAATGGAAAATTTGATGCTAAAAGTGATGAAGGCATATTTCTAGGATATTCCACTAAGAGAAAATCTTACAAGTGTTTGAATTCTAACACTAACAAAGTTATGGAAAGTGCAAATGTTAGAGTTGATGAATATGCAGAAAATAATGAATTTGAGTGCAAGCACGAGCTTGAAGATTACAGATCTTTTGTTTACACGGAAGGAGTGGCTAGTAGTGCACCTAAACCAGATGCCGAGAAACTGCATGAGTCTTCCAAGCCACAAAAAGATATTTTCAAGCTTCAGGAGGATGTTGTCGAGAAATTAGAAGAAGAGGTAGAGAATTTACAAGATGAACCTGAAGATCAAGACCAAGGAGAAAGGAAATTTGAACCTACATTGGCACTGTATGTGAGAAGACATCATAAGCATGAAAAAATCATTGTAGATAAGGAATCTAGAGTTATGACAAGAAGTAAGTTGAAAGATCATACATGCTTACTATGTGATTTTAAGCCTAAAATAGTGAAAGATGCTTTAGAGAATGAAGACTAGATACAAGCCATGAATGAAGAAATAGAGAAGATAGAAAAGAACAAAACCTGGACTCTAGTGCCGAGACCGGAAGACAAGAATTTTATTGGAATAAAATGGGTATTCAGAAATAAGCTCAATGAACATGGAGAAGTCACTAGAAACAAAGCCAGATTGGTATGTAAGGGGTATGCACAAGAGGAATGCATTTCCTATGGGGATACATTTTCCCTAGTTGCAAGATTGGAAGGAGTGAGGACTCTACTTGTATATGTAGCTTATAAAGGATTCAAAGTATATCAAATGGATGTCAAGTCTATATTTCTAACTGGGATATTAGAAGAAGTATACATTAAACAACTAGAAGGATTTTTTGACCCAAGAAAGAAGAATATGGTTTGCAATCTACACAAGGCACTGTATGGATTGAAACAAGCCCCCAGAGCATGGTATGCAAGACTACATAACTATCTGATAAAGATTGGATTTATAAGGATAAATGACAAAAAAAATCTGTATATGAAGACTGAAAAAGGTAATGGGATTTTTTTAGCTGAAATATTTGTTGATGATATCATATTTGGAGGACAAGATGCCCTATATCAAAACTTTTCAAATGAGATGCAAACTGAAATTGAAATGTCTATGTTTGGTGAGATCAAATTCTTTGTTGGTTTGCAAGTCTATCAGATGAAGAAAGGTATCTATATTAATCAATCTAAATATGTCAAGGAGATACTGAAAACTTTTGGTATGGAATATTCTAGACCTATAAGTACACATATGACTACTGGATAAAAGTTATCTAAAACTAATGATACAACTGAAGTGAATCAAACCCTGTATAGATCCATGATTGGAAAGATACAATATGTTATCCATAGTAGAACAGATATTTCCCTAGTAGTTGGGATTGTTGCAAATTTTTTTGCAAATCCTAAAGAGAGTCACATGATGGAAATGAAAAGAATATTGAGATATTTAAAAGGAACAGATGACTATGGATTGTATTACAAGAAGAATGACAAGTTTGAACTAAAAGTTTACACTGATGCAGATTGGACTAGAAATGTTGATGATAGAAAGAGTACAAGTGGTGGCACATTCTTTCTAGGAAAGAGATTAGTCTCTTGGAAAAGCAAGAAACAGAACCACATTTCCCAATCTACAACATAAGTTGAGTATGTAGTAACAACTGTAAATTGTTCAAATTTAGTGTGGATCAAGCAATTGTTAAAAGGTATAAAGGAGGAAATCATTGAGCTGGTTGTTATTTTCTATGATGATATAAGTGCTACTAACATATCAAAGAATCATGTTATGCACACTAAGACTAAGCATATTGCTATCACGTATCATTACTTGAGACAGTTAGTTCAAGACAAAGAAGTGAGATTGGAATATCTGAATACAAAGGAACAATTAATAGATATATTCACAAAAGAATTACCTAAAGATTCTCATGAATACCTTAGACATAAATTAGGGGTGATTCCCCTAACTGAGGCTACCTATAAATATAGGAGAACTGCATCAAATGTGCTAATTAGACTATTTGGAAAATTTATGCAGAAGAGGTCACACTTAAGGAGTTGCCTAAAGTTGTGAGAAGTAAAGAAAAGATGATAATTAGTTATAAGAAAGATGATAGAGGGACTATCCATCATACATAACTGACATGAAGACATCTACATGGTAAAGATGTAAGTGAAAGATAAAAAATTTCTTTGGCATTGTTGTCAAAGAGGGAGAGATTAAGTGAACCAGAAGAAGAAATACATAAAAGTAAATGATCCTAAGAAAAGAGGGAGAGATTCAGAGAGAAAGATACAACATGAGAATAAGAAAGAGATTTAGTGAACATGAAAAGATAAATTTATCCAAGAGGGAGCTAGTACTTGGATGTGTTGGATGTGAATCAAAATGAAGTTAAGGATATTAATGGATATCTATTGCACAAAGATTTTGGATTGTTTAGTGAATCATATGATGTTCATGTGGTGTTTTCATCAATGCCAAAGAGGGAGATTGTTGGAAACTACAATTGAAACAATTGTTATATTGTCATTTATGTCAAACCATAACTGGTAAGATAGTTTCTATCTAGGAGAGTACCATATATTTTGATTGATGAAGAGGATTTGAAAAGAGGAGATATTAACTAGAGTACCTAAGGAAAGGTTGAGTTATGTGATACTTCAATGGGTACTTGATTAGTTGTCACATTGACAAGATAATGTGTTGTTTATCTTTAATACCAAGTGAAGAAGAAATACTAGAAACATAGGCTCGATCGAGCAAAAGTGAAGAAATCTAGTTTAAGCCGAGTGGTGTTAGTGTCGACCGAGCACTAGTATATGCCAAGAAAATCTAGTGTCGACCGAACATCAATAATTTTTGAGTGATAAATAATTTCTGAGAAGGAAAATGTTAGCAACGACCGAGGAGATGAACACAATATTGACCGAGTGTCAGTAATTTACATTTTGAGAAAGAATTGAGAATCCCATCTGACATAGTTGAATTCTTGGGATATGTAAAACATGTTGACATTATTAATGAATGGTATAAAACATTTAATTCATGGTAAATAGTTTTCTTATGATTTCAAAGAGAAGTTTGAAGATGTATCTAGAGGGAAAAGGAGGAGAACATAATGATGGAAGGATTTGATGAATCTAACCTAAACCTAAGATCTATGGAAGAGATTAAGTGGAAAAATATTAATCTACTTGATCAAGGAGGTATAAGGATAACCTAATTGTGAGGTTACAATATAGTATAGAGAAGAGGTTGATATTATTGATTTATAAGTCTAAGTAGAAGGCTGAAGGTGAAGTTGTGAAAAGATGAACAAAATTGTGGTGATTGCTTGAAGAGAATTCTGAGCAAATTAGAGATGAAGATAGAAATGAAGGTCAGTTAGTAAATTAGCATATGTGCAAAGTGGATCTATATTTTCAAAGTGAGCTTTATATTTTCAGATCAAAGCCTACTATTACTTTCTAACCATTGTATCAGTCTAAATCCTTTAATCAAGGTTGACCTAACAATCATTTTGTAAAAATCCTTTAATCAAAGTGACATTCTGATGGAATGTTCTTAAGCCCTCTAAAAAGGCCACTCTTAATAGGGTGATTAAATCCTTTAACTAGGTCACACCTAATAGTGTGTATTGTAAACCTTTAATCGGGTTGGCTTCTCACATAGCTCACTTCAGAAGAGTGAAAATTAGAAGCATGTTACAAATGTTTTTTCCCAAATTGGGTTTCCACTATAAATCCTAGTGTTATACTTGTGTGAATGTTATTTTGATGTGAATGATGTTGAAAGTTTTATATTCTGCAAGTTAATTACTTTAGGATAGTGGATTGCAAGTTTTATGTTATTGGTATATGCTATAGAGACCGAGTTGAAAGTTGATTAGATCTGAGATTGTTGAAGAGCTAGAAAGTTGAATTGGTACATCTAGACCTGAGGATAACTGATTCACCCCCCCTTAGTTATTCTAATATATATGACTAAATTAACGACTAAATATATGACTAAATCAAGGACTAAATTAATCACTAAATATGTAACTAAATTAATGACTAAATAAATCACTATCATGACTAAATCAATGATTAAATTAACAACTAAAACAATGACCAAATACATGAATAAATAAATGACTAAATAAATGACTAAAATAGTTTACTCATAAATCTAGCCGCATTATAAATGACTGCAAATAAACTGCTAATAGTCAATTGACTAAATTTAGTTACTTATATGTAATTTTTAGTAGTTTATTTAGTCACATATTATTGTTTTTGTACTAGTGACCTTTCCAATGGAAATGAGGGAACCACCATTAGTTTCACTTTATCTTGCTTCATCTAAAGAAATACAACTACAGTCATTGAGGCAATTGATTCTTCTCTTATCTTTCTCTCTAGAGTAATCATCACAGTTCCCTTATCTAAACTTAATCCTAGAGAAAGAGTGGCTTAGGATGGGGTCCCATGGAAGGGGTTTCCTAAAAAACAAAGTTGTAGCTTCTTGCTACTTTTTAGGAATATTTTAAAGGTGATAGTCCCATAAATTTCATAGCCTAGTTTAGCTTAAAAGTTTAAACACTGACATTTAAGGAAGCTGGTGGTCTCAAGAACATAATATCTTTGCTTCCCATATTTTGGGCATAAAAAATAAGTAAAAAAATTATTTTTCCTCCAAAATTATTTTTTAAGAAAATTTTGAAATTAAATGTTTGACAAGTGGCAAAAAAAAATTCCTAAGCCGGTGGGGTAATTTATAACCTCACCCAATTTTCACCTGCTTAAATATGCAACACTAAAATGTAGGAACTCCTATTTTGAAAGAGAAGATTCCAAATAATCTTGTAGCCAAATAAATTTTGTTCATGGGAGCACCCTCTTCCTAAAAATAGAGCTTAAGCCCCTGTCATGGTTGACCCCTACCTTAGGCTATAGGGGGTGACACCTTGGGTTGAATAAGTGAAGACAATTAAACCATGCTTGGACTTAATTCTATATGATGATCTCATTAGTAGGCTAACTTTGAGTACCATTCTCAAATTGCGTGGGTGTTTGAGATGGAAAGGTAAATAGTTGGGTCTCTACATTATTATGATCCTTGTAGGGTTGCAGATCATATTTCCAAGAATGGAAATAATAATCACCTCTAGTGTTGATGGTATATTGCCTTCCTTGGTTAATATGATTACTTCATCTCTTTGAGTCTCTCCACCTTTTCTCTACTTTGCCAAGAAGTCATCAAATATAGTGAACTCTACTTTTCTCTTTCTTATTTTTATGTCTTATTTGGTGTAGATAATTTCTACTCCATATCTCTTTAGGATCGTGATATAGTGACTAATCCACATTTAAGTAGGTTCTATTACCCTCTTGGAGATTTTATTTTGAGAAGTAACCTCACATTTAGGCTCATGACATAGTGCGTAAGCCATATTGAAGTAGGTTCTATTACCCTCTTGGGGATTTCATTTTGATAATTAACCTCACATTCAAGAAATTCAACTCAGAAATGGATTCAATAAATACTTTATTTAAATCATATATTGTGTTCACGACATTCTCATTATCTTGTGTAATATATTGTGGGAACTCTGTAGGTCCTAGAATTTTGACCTATTTCAAAGTGAATCTTTGTTACTCCCTTGTTCTCACTTCATTATCATCTTGGAAATCTACACAATAATCCTCTAAAAGAGGCTCATGCTTCTTGTTTTTTTAAAATATGTTGAACAAGGTGGTGGTAGGGTTCATATTTAAGCATTTTCATCTTGAATGGATCAAGGTACATCATATTCAATTCTCTATTTGCAATCTAGGCATCTCAAAATCCACCTCCATGGTGTGTATCTCCATACATTTTATGATGTTCCAAGGCTTTCCTTACATGCTCTACCAATACTACTTTATTTATTGAGTACTTTGACAACATGTCAAAAAAATGAGTATCCCTCAATTATGTAGGAAAATATGGAAAACTATATAAACCAACACCCATGAGGATTAATAGTATTTTGTGTATTCAGTGAGAGTCTTTTTCTATTTTTAGCCATCCATTTTCTTGACTCATCTCATAATGAAGGCATCATTTAGTCTTTGGTAATACTTAAGGGACTCCTTCAACTCAAGCTAAGGATAATGTTGATATATCAACTTTTGACTTGGAGTATTGCCCAAACCTCTAACCTTGTTCATGCCATTGGACTGCAACATGAAAAAACAAGAGTATATGACATATTATGTCATGTAGAAATTCCTCTTGGGATTAAATGTTTTATTTGGTGATGTAGCTCATTGTTAATTGCACGTGACTAGTGGATGGGATACTCTCTAGTAAGAATGAAACTAATCACTCCTTACACCTAGGGCTCAAATGTACTAACTTTAGGAAGCCTTACAACTTTATTAATTAGGTCTATTACATCCCTAACTTCTCTAAATTGATTATGGTATAGGATTTTTTTAATCTTTGACAAAGTGGGCTTTGTTTCACCATCTATCCAATGTTATGAATTTTTACTCTACATCCATCTTCACATTCCAAGTGGGAATTATCTAAGACAACCCTATAATTATCTACATTTATACTTCACATCATATTTCTTCTTTTAAATACTATTGAAACATGACATTTACTTTCAAAATATAATATTCAAGATAATTTACATGCTAACAGGGATCATACTTATTCACTTGACCACTATAATAATGAAGTGATGTTATCGACCTTTTAATGCATTATGCTATGAATACATTTACATCCTTCTAAATACTTATATGAAAGTCACTTTTGTACACTCCAAGAAAAAAAAAACCTTCCCATTATTTTTAGAAAAATATTATGAAACTTAAATTTATGTGATTTTATGTGATTTATGTGAGAGATTATATGTTTGTACAAAGTTACTATTTCTAGAAATTTACTATTTTTAGTAAGTTGTTTGTTTGAGCTCAGAATGTTCTAATTTCTTCCCTAGAGGGTCACTTTGGTTATATCATCCTACCAATTAAGTTTCATTGCAAGATCAAGTCTGGTTTTGAAGATATTGAAAGTATTTAGTTTTGGCAGAAGGGTACAAACACTATGAACTCAATTTTGAAGGATTTAGAGGCTCCAAAAAGGGGGTCAAACCTTCGTGTGAGTGGTTCTTTGTTACTTAACCCTGTACAAAAATTTTCACCATTTTCAAAATGGGGTTATAATAGCCAATCAAGGCAATGGGTGAAGAGTTATGGTCTCTGGAATTTGCACTACTTAGGATGGAAAAATGAAATTCCTTCAAAAAATTATTTTGGGCCTATTCCAATGTAATAAAAGATAAATAATAATATATTATGGATGGTTGGCCTCAAATTTTAGGGCTAGAATTTCTAGAACCTTCTTGGGTGGTTGAAATTCCCCTTATATAATGAAGGCCCGTAGGGTTATCTAGGGTAGTTTTGAGGATGTATATGGTGGCTCTGGCTTGTAGAATATTGTAATGAAAATTGCCATGTGGTTGTGCATGTTATATTTCTAAATATTGTAATTCCTTTTCATTGGAGATAATAGGAAGCAAGTTTCCTGTTCTTGCAATCATTTGGTTCTTGCAATTTCCTGTTGTTTCTCTATTTTGTTGAGTGTGATTGTGCTGATAAGGGGAGTACCCTTCATCAAATATTATCAATATATTGCTGATAAGTTGATTTCAATTATTCCTTTTCTCATTTCCATGTAGGTCACAACCAATATCATAAAAATATATTCTTATTTTTTCTATATCCTCCTTGATATCATCTATTAGCTCTTTTAGCTATTTTATGCTTTTGGTGATGCATTCACACTTGAATGACAAGCTGAACATCTACTTTTGAAGTAGTTCATTAGGAGATTGTAACATGCCTAATTTTACTGCATTATTGATTTTCATGTCCATTACCTCCTTAAGTGATTTTAGATTCCATTTGTAAGAATTTTCCTATTCTTTAATCATGTAAACTTCAGAAGCTATCTTATTATTTACCTGCATCTAGGACCTATAAGAATAACTTAGCCTAGAAATAAAAGGAATTCTCCATACCTTAAGATCTTCTATCCACTTTCTAGTCACACTGCTAATATGTCTATCTACTTAAAATTGTGCTATCAGTGCTACCTTCTAAATGGAGGTGGGGTCCAAGATGATGTCAAAAGTACCTTCTATTTCAGAGGACAAGAGTATCAATTTTTTTTGAAGAAAATTAGAGAGAAAACTAACCATGGATTTCAGTTTTTCTTTATCCCTTTTTATTTTCTCCTTCCTATCCTCAATCCGTTGATTGAAAAAATTTCATATCTTCATATCTTTTTCATATTTAGGCATGTTTGTATCAATCCTAGTCACATAAAAATCAGATGTTGTGGTTGTATCCGATTCTCTTATTGGTAAAGCCTAGGCCATCTCCAAGAATACATACCTTGTTTCCTTATCTTCTACCATATTTGATACAAATTCAAATTTCTTCCTCTTATGGGTTATAGAGGTTTGTAGTAATTGTAGGATATCTTCCTTGGAAGGCTTCCTATCTTCCCCCTCTTCCTTTTATTTTATAGAGTATCTTCCAACCATTTTGGGGTAGTAAGAACTTGAGAGGCATCTTTCAAAGATTCATAATTAAAAGATAATTTCCTCGCGATAGGAGAAGTCACCATTTGAGTAGGTTTTGAGAATGGAGACTTCAACACTTTACTAGAAAAATATCTTGGAGGAGGGTGATCTAGTTTTACCTCTTATCTTTTATAGAATTCTTCTTATAAGGTCTTTGTTTCTCTTCCTTGGTCCCCTTGTTCCTCTTGGATTTCCTACTCCTCTTGACCTCCTTGAAGTTCGACACTCTGCTTGTTATTCTCATATTATATTGTCAAATCAATATGAGGCAAAAAACTAGAACTACATGTTGGTTTCATACTTTTCCATTTGTCAGGTGGCTCATCACCCCCACTTGCAATGTTTGATGTGGTCTATACAGGTACATTTTAAATAGGGGTTGTGGATGTTTGTAGTAGCCAGTGAACTTTTTGTAGGGGATGTGGAGGCTTGTGAGGAAGTAGCTCCCTTATTTCCACCTTTCTTTATTTCTACTCATTCCTTGGTCCTTTTAAGAATAGGATCTATCCTTAAATCCATGTTAACTATTTATGGTATATCCTAGTTAATGGGTTTCAGTTATGTGCCCTTAATTTTTGTTATATACTTAGGATCCATCAAATCAAATCTGTCTTTTGTCACTCCTATATTAAAAGAGAGTTTGTACTCTTAAATATGTTAAATGGTCAATCTTGACGATTCCCTCTCTCTCATATCAAAATCACCGGCATAGGTAGCCCAATAATATTCTAGGGAAGGTACATGATGATACGCCAAACCCAGTTGTAAGTTATCCTTTAAAAAATTACTAGGATCAAAATGAGGTCTTAAGACTTCATAATTTTTGAAGGTATATTTGGAAACCGCTTTAGTAATATTGATTGCAATTAATCTGAGGAACAAGCATAGGCACCAATTGCAATAGTGAAAGGAATGGTGGCTTTATATTTTTTAGAACACCTTTTGTTAACTTCTATGATTTTCCTACACTATTCAGTCATAATGCTTTATCATCAGCATACCTGGGCAATTTATATGGTAAGTCATTAAATGCACCTTTTTAGATGTAGGTAAAGGTTGATAATTGTGTGAAATAGCTTCTGTACTCTAATATCACCACAACTACCTTAGGAGAAATTTTCCACTTAGGGAATCCTTGAACGTCCTATGTCAATTTCATTATGAATGTATCATTGAATATTTACAAATTAACATAGATTTCATGCATCTACATATTGGGATAGAAATCAAATATCTAAATGTCATCCTCAAATTCCCCTACATGATCCAAGCTGGGCTAGTGCTAAGTGCAGGCTAGAGCATAAATAATATATTAAGACATATAAAAGAATTGATTTAAAGGGAATGAATTAATCAACTGATGCATTTGATCATTTACAATCTTTTCCCAATCCATGTAACCTACTCTAGAGAAAATTATCTGCATGAAAAAGAACATCCACTCTTCTATATTTATAGTATCTTCATTTTCTCTCAATTTGTGAAACAAGATGATAATATCTACAATCTCTCCCTTCAGATGTATGCCAATAATTGTTTTAGGGAGTTTACACCATCCTGCTCTTTTTGGCTGGAACCATTCTTCAGCTATGACACTTCTAAAGAAGGTTTTCTCCTTGCTAAAATCTGACTTTGACAAGGAAAAATCTAAATTGACATATTCTTCTCTCACAAGTAACCGAAAAGAGTTTTGGATGGTCTCTCTGTCAAGAGTACTGAGTACCTCTTCATTTTTTTTCTTTATCTACTTGGTTTTTGATTATACCAATTGATACACTCCATTATCAACTCAATACACTAGACTAAGAAAAGAAAGTCAATTGCTTACAACATACCACTCACCATCAATCTTTTTGTGATTAGATTCCTATCAGGTATGTTTACTCTTCTCCAAAATTATTCTAGATTAATTAAAACCAACTTTATATCCCCAACTTTATGCAAAGAAATTCCCAATCCATTCACATGATCATAACCCAAATGTTTAAACTTTATTTAGTCTTACATGGAATAAAGTATCTTAGCTTTGGACTTGCAAGAAATGTGGCGGAGTTGACGTGTTTAATTTACTAAATTTTGCTGTTAGTCATTACATAAATAATGCCCTAGCTTAAACTTCTTATTTAGACTTCAAAATACCCATAACAATCTTCAAAGCATTATCAAATGGTTTAAATTTCATTCTTTTAATTACAAACAAGATGCACCATTAAAACTAGTCTTGTTAGTATTTAATGCTCTGTAACTTTGAAAACTAGGACACATCATCATATTTTGAAATCACGCCTTTGTTTCTTTTTTAAAATAAGTGATTTCTTCATCATTGGGTTCTGATAACCTTTCAAGAAGTCTTCTATTTCCTGCCTCCCTTTGTGTGATCAAAAGTGTGACACACTTCTATGCACCATTAGTCTTGAGATAAACCCATGGAAGAGGATATCCCAAGAAGCGGATCATATCTTCCTAGTTGAAGCGAGTTTAATCCTTCTCAAGATGCTCATAAAATTGGCATGAAGGATTCGTGACTTGACTACTCCAAAATGGAAGATTCTAGTGCAAGAAAATGAAGCTAAGAATGAAAGAATGCAAGCTAGAAATGATAGATTAAGCTAAGATGAATATAAACAATTAGTAATCTATAATAAGGATGCAAGAGCAATGCAAGAAAGAAACTAGATTAATAATGGAAGATTAAGCTAGAAATGAAGCTAAGCTAAGAATTCAAATTAGCAAGATTATTCTAAGAATGATAGTGCTAGAATGCAAGAGAATGTAAAAAATGATCAAGATTGTGGGTAAAAGCATTAGGATATGAAATATTGGGACCCTTGAGCCAAGAAAGAGCTTCCTTTTAAAGGAATTTCCTCAAGAATGAATGGTGGAGATTAAGAGACAAAATAATGAGTGGATGGGATGAAGAGGCAAAAGGAGATGCAAGGAGATGCAATGTTAGGTAGAGATGAGTGGTGAGGATTAAGAGGCAAAAGGGAAATGTTAGGTAGAATAAGAAAAAATAGCATTTGAAAGCACAAATCCATTTTAATTTCTAATTAATCAAGATTAATTATTCACACATGTGAATGTGTTCTTTTAATAAAAGTGTTTGAACTTTATATTAAAAGCAATGTTTTAGCAATTAAATAAATACACAAGCTCTAGAAATTAGACCATAGTATAAGCTTGATATGAGATTTTTGATTTAATTATGCAAAGGGGATTTTAAGGGTTACTCTTCATAATGATGCTTAGCAAAGAGATGATTTGATCAAAAAGGGGGGGGGGGGGGGGGGCTCAAGTTCTAATAGACCAATTTTAGGTGATTACATTTTCCCCTCTTTGAATAATGTGTGAGTGATTTGGGAACACATTGAGTCAAAGAATGATGATGTCAAGGTAGTTGATAGAGATTAGACTCCAAACCTAATTGAATGAAGATTGATAAGAAAGATGAGAGTATCTAGCCTGATATGAAGTGATGAGACTGAATATCTATCCAAGGAGATTGAGATAGCTAATCATCTGAGAGACAATACCATATTGATATGGGTCTTGATGAACCTGATATGCCCCAAGAGATCAAAGAGATGCCTGTACAAGTGACCTGATATGAAGTGATGAGAACACTCTTTCAGAAAGGAGATGCAGATCATCTCAACTTGATATGAAGTGATGAAGCTGAGATGCCCCAAGCAATGATGTTTAGTCCTGATTGACTTGATTGATTTAAGATTTGGTTTAATTGCTAGATTTGCAAATTAGGAGATTTGATCGACAAAAAAGATTTTCCATATTGTCATGCCCCCTCAGGATCAAAATAGAAATGAGGTGCAAGGGGTGAGGATTAGCCTCGGGATCCAGAAAGAAAAGGTAGAAGCAATCAAGAAGCGGTAGCATCAGTAATTAAGTGCGTTAGAAGATTTAGAATTTTGATTTCGATCCTAAAAAGTAGGATCAAATATATGGTTTTGCAGTCGAATACCCCAATGGAGAGAAAGGAAAGATGAAAAGAAAGCATATCTCAAGAGAACTAGAGATGCAAAGTTAAATGCATCCCTAGATTGAAATGCAGCCTAAGAATGACAATGCAACCTAAGAATTTTGGAGTAGTCCAGTCACCGATCCAGTAGACCATTAGTTTTCATCATTTGAACATTTGAGACATCAAAGGTTAGTACAATGTTCATTGGTATGAGAGAGACCATGGAGATATGAATATGACCTTATCAGATGAGATGTAGGAAACACACGTAAGCATCAAGATATAGATGTCAAGATGATATGAACATGGTTTCCAAGTTAATGTTGTAAGATATCACAAGCAATAAAAATTGAGATAATTCCAACCTCACTTAAGAGTCCAAATAAAGAGGGTCGAGGTATGCGTGGTGTTCTAATCATGATGGAGGCTCTTATCATAGATACCTAGTTTATTAAATGCATAGGATCATTGAAATCACACCACTAGCAAAAATCAATGAAAAATAATGTTATGCCCCTAGTCCTGAATTTGATGCAGGGGCATCCAAGGTTAAGACAGGGCATTTTGTGTCCTCGGTGAAACTGCATGGAGTGTTTGTATTTTGGTTGGTGTTACTTGGTTGCAGCCTTGACCGATGGTCTTAGTCATTGAAGGAAGCTTGGTCACTGAAGGAACTCGGTAGTCTCTGGTGCTTAATAAAATTATTTCTCGGTCATGCTTGTGGTGCTCGGTCGACACTGGTGCTCGACAATGCCTGGCATGCTTTGTGATTTTACTGTCGCTCGGTAGTTCTGACTTACCGACTGGAGTTTTGTGTGATTTGTTGACCCCTCTTGGTGAATTTATTGTTGGTAGCCATTGTCTTGGGCCGACATGCAAAGTTAAATATCTGTATACATCTATAAGCCAAATTGTATGGCATTTAATTATTTGTTTTGGGGAGTTAAGGGTTTCATCTTGCCGACTTGTGGCCAATGATTAGTATTTAAGGAGGGCTTGGGTAGATGTTTAAGGACAAATTTTTTGGGAAGAACAACTTAGCTGAATCTGGAAGTCAGATGCAAAGTTTGAGAGTGAAGTTGTGGAAAAGTTCTTGATGTTCTTGTAGATCAGATTGTAATCTGATAGTCATTTGTAGCAGAGCTAGGGGTTTTCATACTTGGGAACAAGGAGATTGTTTGGATGCTTGCGAGCTCAATTTTAGATCTGTCTTAGGGTTTCCATCAGTTTCTAATTGTCTTTAGAGCTGAACTAGCTGAGTTTGTATTGGATCTAGTTGTGGATCTTGTAGAATTGTTTTCTGATTGTAATTGGCCCTAACCCAGAAGGCCTTATAGTCGGGCATGTTAATGAAAATCAGTGTTGAACAATTACTTTGTGTTGCATTGTTGAGTAATCCGCTGTGTAATTCTGTTGGATGCAAGGTTTGGACTATCCTTAATTGCATCCACCATCCTTGACTGCATCAGAATCTCTAGTCAAGTAGACATTGTCAAGGGACCTTAGAAGACATAGCAAGGGAAAATCAATGATAAAATAGTCCACCATATCTCAGTCATTTTCAATTTTCTAGGATGTAATTGGTGCTAGGTGATAAGAAAACACCTTTTTACTAGTGTCAAAGTGCAAGTGTGCAATGAAAGCTAGTGCAAGATCCAATATGTGTTAAGAAATAGAATGAGGCCCAGTTAGGTAGTGTTGAGAAACATTGGAGGATTGGGGTGTTGAGAAACACCAAGTGATGACAGTGAGAAAGTGTCCAATGGGAAGACTGATAAATAACTCAAGTTAAGCTCAAGAGATCGACCAAGAGGTAAAACACTAACAACTCAGATATGCATACAATTGCCCCTAGACAATAGCTAGGAACCAAGGACAAGACAAGGATAAGTTCCAGCCCAAGACAACACAAGGAAACAAAGAGCGAGATGGATGAAAGGAGACAAGAACTTAGCTACAAATTGATAGATGGAGTGTTGGTTGCAAGGTTTCACTACTTGGGATGATTTTTCACTTTTTCATTTTTTTTGAATTTTTGAATTTTAATTTTTTTTGTATTTTTAAGGACATTTTACAATTTTTAGGATTTTTTTAGGATAGTATATGCTTTTTAGAGATTTTTTTCAAGATCATGATAAATTGCTGTACATGAGGCAAAATCTTAGCTACGAAACCATTGTGGAGGAAGGCATTGAGAGGTTCTTTGCAAACACTGCCATTCGTAATAGTAGCCTGATGAGAAGTTTTAGAAACATAAATAAATGTTGTAGTAGTGATAAGAGGATCCAACCAGTAGTGGCCAACCGTCGGGGGTTCCATAGTCAAGGAATGATCATTTAAGTGAGACCCACCAATATCCTCGTGGACATGTCTTAACTCTTTGTTAGATTTCCCACATTCTAAATGCTTATGTAGAGTACATCCTAGATTTCTCTTAGTCACGTCATTAGCAATATGGAGATACTGATATGCACTTTTAGGAAAGGAAAGATGGAGTGGAGAATGCAAAATATGAGAGGTTTGGATGGTGGAATGGAGTGAGTCATGAGAATCTAGAAGCTTGGATGGTAACTTTAATTTTTCTTTATATCCATATTTTTGCTTGGGAATACACATAGCTTTTGATTTTTCTTTTCTTTGGAGTAATTTTGATAATTCTTTTATGATGGATTTTGAGATCCATTTTTGCTTTGATTTTATTTTGTTCTTTGAGGACCTTTTTGGTCTTTTGAATATTTATTTTTTCTTTGTAGTCATATGTTGATTAGATGGGACATGGGCGACTTTTAGATATGCGTGGATTTTGATTTTTGAGTTGCACATCCAAGTTACTTCCAAAAGACTTAGGAATTATGGATGAAGGTAAGACTAAGATGACTGGTTTTGATGGAGATATGGATGAGAAGTGGGCGATCCACTTAGCTTGGGGAGGAAGAGAGGAGAGGGGTTAATGGGTTCAAGTACAAATATACCAGTATCATCCTCATCATTCATGAATGAATCAGATAGATCAAGAAATTTATCTTCCATATAATGTTGTCGATCATGAGTTGTCCTAGAAGAGTTAGATGAGTTTGGAGGAGTATTATGTGGATCTAACTGAGATGGTCGATTCTAAGAGATAGGATCCTCCTCAAGTGGTAAGATTGCATGAATAGGAACTATTTCAATCTAGGATCCGCCTATATTCCATGAAGCTGTGACAAGATGGGGTCTTATGTACCCATGATTTTGCTGGATAAGTTGAAGAATTGTTTGAAGTAGATGGCCTAGGAGCCATATGAATGATTTCCATAGAGGGGTGGAAAAGATCATCATTAGTTTTTGGATCTTGAGAGTTATAACTTTATCCTCTTTCAAAGTTGGTGGGAGGAGCATATCTATGTATGACATCAAATGATATATCTCTAGTAGCATAAGATAAAGAATCCCACTCATATTCATTTGAGTCTATCTCGCTGTTAGAATACTATCTGATGTAGTATGTTAAAGATATTGTGGGAGGTAGATTTTATTCATCACTGTCATTTGTCACAAGAGGAGTATTGTCAGTAGCAGGAGTTTCTCAATAGAAAGAGCATCATAGTAGTCTAGAATAGGCATACCCTAAGGCATATCTAAGAGGTGGGAGACATTAGCTAGTTTCCCCTGATAAGAATCAGTATTGTGCTCAACAGTTGGAATAAGGTTTTCCTAGGTAGGACCAGGATCATGTCCTTGAGTTATTTGAGTGGGTAAGTAATGTTGAACCTTTGGTATTTGGTCTTTGAATATTGTCATTAATGTCAATAATACATTCATGCAATTATAATGGGCATATGTTATGGTTAAAATCATGAAATTATCTTATTTGATGTCCTTTAATATTGTTTAAAACATATTCAATATATACACTTAAGTGTTACACAATTAACACTTAATGTTCACATTGGTTAAGAAAACGGTTATGAAAAAATAGTTTTGGTCTATGTGAAAGTTGATAGAATTAATAATCTGATAGACCCTAACCGTAAGACCTTTCTGAAAAGGGCAGTGAATTATCTAAAATGGGTTGTTGTTAGATTTTGTATATCACATGTATGGAAAGAGAAACAATCTGTTTATAAAAAAATAGTTACAAAATTTTATGACAGTTTTGAGCAGTTTTGGTCTAATTGAAGTTTGGGGTATCTAACTATCTCAAAGATGTATAATTTTTTGATTTATAAGTAGGGGATACATTCCTCTAAAATATTTTACAGAGGTTTGGAGAGAAGTTTCATGATTTATGTGGAATTCTTTGTAGACTAAACAACATGCAGGCAGATTTTAAAACAACAAAGAAGAGGGTAATGCTTTGTGCTTCTATTTTGTCATTTGTGAATTGATTTTCATTACAGAAGTATATCAGAGGTTGAGAAGGGTTAATTCACTGATATTTTAATTCTTTACATCAGTCTTTAATCAGATGTTTTTTATGAAACATGAATATGCATTTGGATCTTTAATATTTTGAAGGGAAACATGTTATTTATCTCCTAAGAAGTATAGCATTTTGAAGACCATTGATTAAACTCATCCTATTACATTTAGATGTATTGATTTAAGTTTGATTACATATTTTATGATCTGATAAAGTAATTTTGAGAAGGCTTGTATAATTTGGTGATGTAAAAGAATCAGTATGAGAGATAAGAAAAGAAGTGAAGCCTGCTTAATGTTTTCAACTTGAAGCTGAAATCAGTGATTTATGATTTGTATTGTAACAGAGTTGATCCTCTGATTTTGTATCTTATTTATTCATTTTGGAAGTTGGTTCTTCATGTATTCTTCAAGTTGGTGCTTCAGGTGTAAGGGATTGGTGATCCTTGAAATCGGTGTTTCAAAAATAGGGTGTTGGTGCTTCCCAGAGTTGTAGCTATAAAAGATTTTCCCAAGAAGCTAATAAAGTTTTAGATTCAAAGTAGTTTTTACCCTAAAGGTTTTTCCACTATAAATATTGTGTACTATGTTGTTTTTACATATCTTGTTCATATTTCATAAGTATATGTTATAATTGTAAAAATTGAAAAGGACAAGTTTTTAAGTAACCATTGATTCACCCCCCCTCTCAATGGTGTTTTTATTCCAAAAAATGGTATTAGAGAAAGGTTACCTACATCAAGTTTAACAAATTTTGGTAGATTTTTGTTGAGTGGAATACTTATCTACAATGGCTCATGATAGTTCTTCAAAGGTCCCTATTTTTGATGGATCAGATTATGCTTTTTAGGAAGTTATGATGCAAACACACTTGTTATCTATTAATGTTGATGTTTGGGCTTCAGTTGAAAATGGTTATAATGTTCCTATTACTTTACCTATATATCCTAATGAAAAGAAGAAGTATGAAATTGATATGAAAGCTAAATTTGCAATACTTAACAATTTTTCTAAAGATGTGTTTATTAAGGTTATGCATTACAGATCTTCTAAATAAGTATGGGACAAGTTGAAAAATACTTATCATGGTAATGATAGAGTTATAGAAGCCAAGATACAAAATTTGAAAGAAAAAAGTGAGGACCTAAAGATGGGTGATGATGAAAAGGTAGAAGACTATCTTCTTAAGATAGATGAAACAATAAATGGCAAAAGAGGACTTGGAGAAACAATTGATGATATTGATGTTGTAAAGAAAGTTTTAAGATCTCTTCTTGATAAGTTTGATTCTAAAATATGTTCCATAGAAGAAACTAGGGAAATTAACAAATATACAATGGAATATATTCATGGAGCACTTGTAGCTTATGAAATGAGAAAGTTTGGCAAGCAGGAATCCACAAGCAAAGAAGCAACATTAAAAGCAGAAAAGAAGGCAAAGTAAGTCTCATCAGAATCAGAAGACCTTGATGTTCTTGAAGCACATTTCTCAAGGAAATTAAAGAAAGGAGGAGGTAAATACAAAGGTAAAATTCCTTTCAAATTCTTTAATTGTGGTAAAATAGGAAACTTTGCATCTAAATGTCCTTATAATAGTCATGATGAAGTAGATGATGAGAAAGAGAAATCAAGTAAAAAGAAATTCTATAACAAAAATAAGTTCTTTAAGAAGAAGAAGAGTTTGATTGCTGATGTATCAGATAGTGAATCTAGTAGTTTTGAATGTGATGAAAATAAAGTTTCATTCATGGCTATAGAAACTACTTGTCAAGAACTATATAGTGATGATGATGTTGGACTTGTTGAAGTTGATTTAGAATGTGAATTTATTTATGCATTTAAAAAGATCAAGGAATTAAAAAGGAATTTAAGTGTTCAAGAAAATCATTTCATAAAGGAAAAAGAGAACTTTGAAAAATAAATTAAAGAATTAAATCAACAAGTTATAGATTTAAAATTACAAGTGAAGGAACAAAAGAGAATTGTCTTCGTTACTAAGGAAGAGTTAAGTTCTAAAGATCAGG
Organism: Chamaecyparis obtusa; assembly: GCA_027943335.1. Classification (NCBI taxonomy): domain Eukaryota; kingdom Viridiplantae; phylum Streptophyta; class Pinopsida; order Cupressales; family Cupressaceae; genus Chamaecyparis; species Chamaecyparis obtusa. The sequence continues at coordinate 348,461 of BSBK01009080.1, forward strand.
AATGTAAAAGGTTAATGAATGAAGTTGTATCATATAAAAGGAAGTTGGAAAAATATGAGAATACTACTTTGGATGACATGTTAAGAAAACAAAGAAGAACTGATGATCTAACTGGAATTGGTTTTAAACTTGGACAATGTTCTAGTGACAAGAAAGATAAAACTTTATTTGAGATATTCAAATCTGAAAGAAAAGACATAGATCAACATGTTATCACTTCAAATTTAGATAAAAATGCATATTTTAATCAGATTTCTAATGGTAAAAGGCAGGTTACATCAAGCTCTTCATTCATGGGTAAAAGATATTCAAATAGGGTCACTTCTTTCTTTGATGGGTATTGCTTCATGTGTTATCAATTTGGACATATAATAAGTAATTGCAAAAATATGTCAAGAAGGTTTTCAAAGTTTCATTTTGGTTATTCCTTTCCTAAAGTGAATGGTCTAAGATATTACAAATGCAATCTTTTTGGTCATGTTACGAGGAATTGCAAAACTAAGACATTTCAGAATGATCAATCTTATACTAGTCTACAAGTTGATAAAGAATTTGATACTAATGTGACTAAGATATGGAGGCCTAAGATTTTAAGTCTATGTTTGTTCAAATGGATTTACATTATGAAGAAAAGGACTTTTGGATAATTGATAGTAGTTGTTCTAGACACATGACAGGTGATAAAAGAAAGTTTGATAAATTTTTTAACTACAAAGGTGGCAGTGTGAGGTTTGGTGATGATTCTTCAAGAAAAATTAAAGGTTTGGGTTCTTTAATGCTAAGTGAAAAAATGTCTATTCATGATGTGTATTATGTTGAAGGTTTAAAGTACAATCTTCTAAGTGTTAGTCAAATTTGTGATAATGGATATGAAGTTGTGTTTGATGACCATGGTTGTCAAATCAAATTTAAATCAGGACAGTTGGTTGCATCAGGTAAAAGATCTAAAGGGAATGTATACAACTTAAAAGATATCACAAATACTAACAATCATGAAGATGTTTGTCTAATGGGACAGGTGAATGTAGTTGTGTAGCATAAAGATAATACTATCCTTCAAGAAAATGACTTGAACAAATCAGTTAATAAAATTAAAGAAAGTGAAGAAGAGATAAAAGATCAAATGGGAACACCAAAACCAACAGGTACAAAGTCTACAGGTTCAAGATTCAAGAAATATCATCCTCAAGAACAAAATATAAGAAGCAAAAAGGAAGATCAGTTGGCTGACATATTTACAAAACCTCTATCAAAAGTAGTCTTTGAAGGTTTGAGAACCAGATTGGGAGTTCTCTCTCTTTCTTCTCTTGCATAAGTTAAACAGTGTGTGATAGGTTTCAGGGGGAGCATTTATGATAATTTTTACAATTGAAACCTTGGTATATCTCCTTTGTCATTGATGTCAAAGGGGGAGAAAAAGCAAGAGAAAAACATATTGTGATATGAGGTTGGCTAATGATATTGATAAAAATGTATTGATGGAATCTATAGGTACATGATGTATTCTACAGGTGATGATATATAGGTGTTATAGGTCCATGCAAAGGTTAATATATTTTTACAGGTATTGACATCAATGCCAAAGGGGGAGTATGGTGAACCTTTGGTATTTGGTCTTTGAATATTGTCATTGATGTCAATAATACATTCATGGAATTATAATGGGCATATGGTATGGTTAAAATCATGAAATTATCTTATTTTATGTCCTTCAATATTTTTCAAAACATATTCAAGATATACACTGAAGTGTTACACAATTAACACTTAATGTTCACATTGGTTAAGAAAACAGTTATGAAAAAATAGTTTTGGTCTATGTGAAAGTTGAAAGACTTAATAATCCTATAGACCCAAACTATAATACCTTTCTGGAAAGGGTAGTGAATTATATAAAATGGGTCGTTGTTAGATTTTGTATATCACATGTATGGAAAGAGAAAAAATCTATTTATCAAAAATATTTACAAAATTTTATGACAGTTTTGAGCAGTTTTGGTCTAATTGAAGTTTGGGGTATCTAACTGTCTCAAAGATGTCAAATTTTTTGATTTATAAGTAGGGGATACATTCCTATAAATTATTGTACATGGGTTTGGAGAGAAGTTGTAGGATTTGTGTAGAATTCTTTGTAGACCGAATAACTTGCAGGCATATTTTAAAACAACAAAGAAGAGGGTAATGCTTTGTGCTTCTATTTTGTCATTTTTGAATTGATTTTCATTACAGAAGTATATTAGAGGTTGAGAAGGGTTAATTTTTTGATATTTTAATGGTTTACATCAGTCTTTAATCAGATATTTTTTATGAAACATGAATATGCATTTGGATCTTTAATATTTTGAAGGGAAACATGTTATTTATCTCTCAAGAAATATAGCATTTTGAAGACCATTGATTAAACTCATCCTATTACATTAAGATGTATTGAATTAAGTCTGATTACACATTTCATGATCTACTAGCATCATTTTGTGAAGGCTTGTAGAATTTGGTGATGTAAAAGAATCAATATGAGAGATAAGAAAAGAAGTGAATCTTGCTTAATGTTTTCAACTTGAAGCTAAAATCAGTGATTTATGATTTGTATTGTAACATAGTTGATCCTCTAATTTTGTATCTCATTTATTCATTTTGGAAGTTTGTGCTTAATGTATTCTTCAAGTTGGTGCTTCAGGTGTAAGGGATTGGTGTTCCTTGAAATTGGTGTTTCAAAAACAGGGTGTTGGTGCTTCCCAGAGTTGTAGCTCTAAAAGATTTTCCCAAGAGACTAATAAAGTTTCAGATTCAAAGTGGTTTTTAACCTATGGGGGTTTCCACTATAAATATTGTGTACTATGTTCTTTTTACATATCTTGTTCATATTTCATAAGTATATGTTATAATTGTAAAAATTGAAAAGGACAAGTTTTTAAGTAACCACTAATTCACCCCCCCTCTCAGTGGTGTTTGTATGCCAACAAGTAAGGCTTTCCATGGTAATATGGATTAGAGTTATAAATGTGTAGGAGCCTTTCATAAGTCATAGGTTAAATTTCTACTTCATCCCCATCTTTTGAGTCCTCGTGTGCATTAGTACCATTGCTAGGTTTTTTAAGCTTGTGTTCATGATAACCAACACTAGTTTTGTCCTTACGATCTCTGAATTCAATGTGTATAGGTTCAAGAAGACCTTTTCCTTTCCCAAGAGATATTTTTCTGTCATGTACCATCTTTTGCATAAGATGATAGCCCATACCATATTTGAGGTGAGATTTTAGTATGCTTATCCTTTAGCTCAAGATTTTTGTTCTTGAATAGTGAGGTAGCATTTTCATCTTTTTTTAGTTCTAGAGGAAATCTAGCTTTAATAATTCTAGTACCCTTATGAATAACAAGGGTTGAGGTTGATGGAGATGATTCACTATATGATTTTGAAGAGATGGGAAAAGTGTTCAATCGATAGGATCCCATGCTAGTAGGTTTGACAAGTATTCTTTTTCCATGATCTGATAGAGATTTTGTTTTGGGGGGTGATCCTTCTTTATTATGAGGAACCATTCGATCTGACTGCTTAGGAATATTGGGAGGATATGCTGAGTTTGCAGGAATAATGATCTCAATTATGTCATGAGGGAATTTAATGAAATGATGGTATGTTGAAGGAACTGCTTGCATAACATGGATCCAAGGATGACCCAAGAGTATGTTATAAGCCAAAGGAATATCTAAGACTTGGCAGATGACGTCTCACTGAAAATGACCCACTTTGATTGGTAAGACTACCATTCCTTTAGAAGAGAATTCCTCTTCATCACTTTGATTGGCTAATGTGAACAATCACTCAACCAAGGAAAATGTATCTATCTTGTGATTTTGGAGAACTCTTATCATCTTGCTATCATAATCATATTGATATTATCATTATCTTGCATCAATCAACCACACTCTATTATTTCAATGTCATCTTGTGTCACACCCTACTAGGGAACTTGGAAGGACAAGGGAAAAAGTTGCTAAGTCTTAAGAATTTTATTTCTTACACACTTTGATCACATAGTTCATCTAATACTAATTTACAAAGTTCCTTCAAGTTCCCTAACATTAATGTATATTAGTTATTTCTACATATTCATTACTAAAAATTTTTAAGCTATGATATCCATTTCCAAATAACATAGATTAATTAATTTTCCAAGTTAACATTCAATCTTTACCATATCTACTCAACATTCCTTCAATAGGGCTAGATTATGAAATTTAGTCTAACTTTTCCATACTTAAAACATTGATATAACTTAAGTAGAAATAATTTAAAATTATTTTACATAATGAATGAATACAACATATTCTACTTTGCCACTTTACTTTCCATTTCTCCTTTTCATTACCTATTCATCATTTCCTAAGAGAACAGGTTAAGAGATTTTATTAACTTTCATATAACCTAAGAATTAATACTTTCATTTTTCATTCTCAAAATTCAAGTAACAATTTTCATTCTTCTCCAAATCAAACTATGCATTTTGCCTCACACATTAGATCTTTAGAGATAAATAAGATAGATATCCTTTCATTACAATTTTACATTTACATAAATTAAAAATTTGCCTTTTCAACCATTTACCTAAACTACCCTTCCCTTTTACATTGCTTTACCTTTAATACATTTACATAATAATTACCCTTTTAGGGCTTACAAGAATCTATTGCATCATTTTTACAACATGGGAAAAGACATAATAGAAGAGATCTTCAACTGCATCCAACATGTCATGTC